>CM057814.1:52971994-53571994 GCA_030067965.1 Latrodectus elegans | reverse complement strand
CAAAATTTCCATGGGTCTTTTTTCAAACATGACGATACTTTTCATGCAGCAGATGGTTAATAGTCCCAAAGTTCGACTACGCAACGATTTTAAATCCAACACATTTCTATTAGCGTTGTCATGCTAATAGAAATGTGTTGGACCTTATGTCTGATGGCATCTCTGAAATCAGATACAATTATGGAACAAGTGTATAGGTTTTGACTTCAAGTATTTCTGCAGCCAGAAATTCATTGGAATTAGATGGAGTAACCTAAGGATACTACAGGAACATAAAATGATGGGAAAAATTTTTTATCTCTAAACTTTTGTGTTACTTAAGAAACGTATGTGAAGGAGCACTATATTGCTTTTACACTACATCAGGTAAAATATTTCACAATTGCACTATAGGAATCATGAAATAGGTCAATATTTTCAGATAGTGAGCACTTGTTATTGTACATATTTATAGTAGATAGTAACTTCTTTTAAAAAGTAAAACTCGAGAGTGAAATTCCTATAGCCACTTTTTCTTTCTGTAATAGAATTTCAAACATCATGAAGCTTTTATATGCTCAATAAAAGAAATTCTTCTGCCCAGTAAAAGAATTCATCTTACCAGTTAACGCACTATGAACCTTGCTTCTCTCAGCTGACTAAGCATTCTTCGTAAAGGCCACAACTGCTGTCTTCGTCATTCCAGATAAGATACGTGTTAGCTAAATCTATCCATAGTGGTACCATTTATAGAAACAGAAATGTACCAAAATTTCATTCTCTTTCTATAAATGATAAGCGAGGGATTCAATTATCTGGATAGTATTCTCATAATCATTTGGTATTTAATCTTTTATAATAAGCCATTGATGTTTTGTGATATTTAATTTCTGCGTATAAGCTATTATTTACAAACTTATTTTATGCCTATATATCCAAATATTTCATTTTGGCTTCACAGAATTGCCAACCATTTAATCACAAGCTATGAAATGATTGAAAAAAATGAATGATGAACTTACATTACACCCAATACTTTTTTTGTGTGCAATCGGTACTAAAATTTAAACATAAAATTGTTTGAGAAATGGAAGATTGACTACTTAGAGATTTTTTTTTGTGATAGACACTTCTCTTCAAATACTAAACAACACAAAGTTTTGCCTATATAAAATTTAAAACAAAGATGACTTGAGTACAATAGAAGTATTCAAACTGAATTTATTTCGAAAATCATGCAACGATGGAAATTCACTTTTCAATAATTAATGGTTTTTCCACGTTTTGGTACAAAAATTATTGATATTATAAGTAACATATCAATGTATATTTTCTATTTCTATTTTATGCACCAATAAATGGATTGCATATTGGATTGAATGACTAGACAGTCTGTTTTTCTATTGGAGATGAGCTTTTGGATTGTGACCAGTAAAATGAGTTTATGGCTGGATAATACCTTTACTGTATTCCTATTAGAATAAATATTCATGGAGATAAGGACTATACTTCTTCAGTGGTAATCCTTTCATTTGTAAGTTGGAATACGAAGCATATTATGGCCAAATAAACCATGCTATTCTGAGAAGAAAACATTTCATTGATAAAAAATAAGAAATACATTTTTCAATTCGCATTATGAAACACTTTTCCAACTTTATATTATTTAACAAAATTTAATAATATTAAATAATGATTATAAATAAAAAATAGTGGTATTATTTTTCAACACTAACATGTACTAATTAAAGAAGTTTATATTGTCTTATTTTATGCATTAATATTTTATTCTGTGTACTCAATATTGAAAAACAAAAAATTGTTATTGAGAAAGATTTTATTAAACTGAAATATATATGTATATACCGTTCCCATAATTTTTTCAAGTCTTGTTTTATTGCCTTAAAATTAACCTCTCCAATAGAAATGAGCTTAACTGGATTGGTGGTGAGATTCGATTGAATCATCAGGAATTTTAATTTTCCTCCAAGAAAGTCCACTTCTTAATTAAATAAAGGTCTTAAGATCAAAGGGGACGTTTCGAAATGAAGAATGAGATGAAACCTCAATTTTTACGACACGTTAGTGAAATAAAATGTATTGCTTCTTCAACAAACTTTTAGCAAATGTTTTTTCTTTTGCTCAATTTAGAATAAGAAGTCTGCTTAACTTCTAGAAGTAAATAATCAAACAAAATGACTTTTTTTTTTTTTTTTGTCATATCTTATAAGTTTAAATGACTTGAGGGATTATTTGATTATTCATTCAGTTTCTTAAAAAACCGTTTTAAATATAAACCTTACATTATATGTTTCCCACTGAAGAATATGAATTTTTTTATCAGCAAAACTTATGTATATTATTTTGCTTAATGTATATTTTTGAATAAAAAAATGAAACATTTTTTTAATTGTAGTTTTAGAATCATATTGTTATTTATTTGCATCAAAAATCCTTAATTTTTTTTTAACTTTAAACAGTTTTAGAGTTTTGAAAACTACTGCAAATTTTGCATAAAAAAAAAAAAAAAAAAAAAAAAAAAAAAAAAAAGGAAATGAAACACAAAATTATTTTATTATTATTGGTTCTTATTTTATATACATAATTTTTAAAATATATGTGCTTATAAACATCTCCTGCAAGTAAAAATCTACCTCAATATTTTTTCGTAAATATCCTATCAAAAGAGAATTTATAAAGACAAAATATTCTCTTTTAAGTGAACATTTGTAATAATATTTAAATTTATTATTTTTGCTCCAGAATGAAATATTTAAAAAACTTTTTTTCATCTTTAATCTATTCTAATTTTTTTTATTCCCTTCCCAATACGTTGCCTAAATTTGAATAATTTTTTTAACATAATCAAATCATTGATTCAAAATATTTTTCCCTTATAATACAACCATAACAATTATCAGAGGCATAAAACAATTTTACATACATTCAAAATTCCAAGACACTTCTTACTCTAGATTTAGCTACTAAATAAGAAAATAAATATATTTTTAGCATAGAATATTATATTACACAAAATAAAAACATAGAGCACTTTATCAAAACCAAAATTTTTTTTTCAAAATTGTTTTTGGGATTTTTATTTACAACGTCATCCTGACCCTAAAAATTATTTACTCGTCGTTTTTTTATTTATTTATTTATTTTTATTTTTTTTAAGTAAATAATAAAAAAATAAATATTTAAATGAAAAAGTGAAAAATATTAATAATAAATAATAATTGAAAAATCGCTTTAAATAAATAAGTGAAAAATAAACTAAAAGCATTTTTGCAGCTAAATGAGGCATTAAAATATTTTTTTTTATCTTAAATTAGCTTATTTTTCTCAAAATATACTCCGAAAAATATCTTTGTCAAAATTCTTTTAAAATTAAAATTCCTTCAATATGTTCTAATCGAGACAGTGAAAGTCTTTTACTAATTTGCTAATTTCTATCATGATTTATTAGAAAGCTTCAGTTTTTCACAGTTTTCCCATATCAAAGTTTCCTATGAACTATCATTTAAGTAAAAAAAGAAATATATTTATTTTATTTTTGAGATTCTGAAAAGTGTAATTGATATATTTTGTGGAAATATATTAAAGTATCAAAAGTAGATTCTTAAAAATGAAAAGTGAGTTTATTTGGTGTATAAATTTATAATTATTAAATTTTTACGAGAAGTAGTTTGGTTTTGTTTATTGGTCACTCAACTATTATTTTTCATAAGAAAAATCAATTTTTTAATTCAAAATTTATCAACTTGTTTATTTTGTATCAATTATAATGGATTTCATAAATTGTAAATGTAAAAATTTGAGTAGAATTTATAAAAAATGATAATAAAGTTGATCATAAAAATGAATTTACATTTTCCCCTTGATTATTTAAGTAAATCTACTCATATTTTCATATCACTGTTGCACTCCGTTATAAGTCTTCAAGTCACACAAGTATTTATGAATAAACTATTTACATTATTTACATTACTGAAACATTTATTAATTATTTAATTATATATGTTAATATAATTTTAAATCTTTAATAATGGTTCAACATAATGATAATAATATACTAGTTTTAATAATGCAATATTTCCTTATTTTGATATTTTTACAAAATCGTTGAATTAATGTGTATAAAAATAATAAAAAAAATTGTGACTAAAATTTAATGTAAAATTAAAATATTCTGAGATTACAGGAAATAAAGAATGGCCCCTCTTCTTAGTATTCATTGCTTTCACAACACTTTTCTCAGTTTATTTTTAATTCTGCTATTCTAATATTCCCAGTTTGTTCGCATATATGTTTTCACTGATCGCATGAAGCGAATTCCTCTGCAGACGAATGTTTGCTCGTTGCCACTTCAATTGAAGAGGTAATAAAAGTTTCGATAAAAAAAAAAGTAAAAATGTTAAAAGGAAAGCCACAGCTGCCGAAATTGCCTAGAAGCTATTCCGAGATTTGATTGTGTTTTCCTTCTGTTCCTCCAGCAGTTATTTGGTTGCTCACACATCGTAATCGATGGATTGGGGGTAAGGATGAAAGAAAAACGAAAGGAATATTACGTGACTTCTACTCACTGCCAACTATTTACTTCTAATAAAGCGTACATCTAAAGATTTGTCAAAGTTAAAGCGACATTCTTGAACAAAAGCGAAGTACTTTCTAATCATTCTTTTGCATGTGCACCGTTTGGCGAATTTAAATATGAGCAAGTCCTTCTTTTATTAGTACCAATAGGCATAATTTATAAATTATTTATATAAATTTATTTTAACAATTTATTTTATTTACTACTAAAACTGCATGATATATTTAAAAAGAGTTCCTTTTTAAAAAATTATTTTTGGTTAAAATTATAAAATTGTGTACAATTAAATTAATTTAATATTATTATTTAACATATATGTTTATTACATTTTCTTTATATAGGCATTAAATTTAATTTAACTTTCATTCATATTTTTCTAATTTAAAATCTGAATTATAAATCTCACTTGTATAAACTTAAAATAATAATGATTTCCAAGAATTCATTATAGATTTTAATTAATTCATCTCCCTCTACCTTCGTTATCATTTCATGATAATGAAAATAAAGCAAACATTCGACACACTTAACTTATAAAAAATATACACGAAGAAGTATTTATTTTGAAGTGGTTATTAAGACTCAATTATCATCTCGGCTTGAAGAAGACCTAATATTAAGTGACATCTAATTACGAGAACCAATTACATAAAAACTCTTAAGAAAAGTTTATTTTAACGTACTCTTTTGTGCATATTTCACAAAAGAGTATACTTAAAATATTCATTTTATGTATTTATTTGCATATATTTTAACATACGGTACATTTTTTGTATGCAAAGATGCATACAACATACTAAGGGTTGGTTCTGAAGCATTTAAATATCTATACTCAAAGTGGAGTCAAACTTGCGAATCACTGATGAGTGATTAACCGTAGAAGTATTGAGGATTTGAGAATAAGCTTAAAACTCATAAAAGTATGAACATATATCACAATGAAAATATATCAAGAATAGACAAGCTTATGAACTAACTTTAATGTTTTTGATGCAATGAAAGAACGATCAAAAGTTTTAATGTGAATAATTTTCTTTTTTGCCTTTATTTAATATAAAAATTTAAATTGATAAAATGAAAGTTCTCTGAGATTTACTTTAGACAATAAGCATTTTTTTTTTTTTTAGTATTTTCTTTAATGATTAGCAGAGCGAATTCTGGAAACTTAAGTATTCATGAATTTCAAAAAGTTTATTTCTCTTTCATTTTGAAATAATTACAAAATATATCAATTGTAGAATACTGTTTCGAAGAAAGAACAAAGTGGCATAGAACAAAGGAGCTATATGAAAAGTTATCATGTAAATTGAATGAATTTCATTTGTGATAGGTTACATAAGCAGATAACTAATGATTTTAATTTGGTAATAACCCACCAATAAAGGTTGGACGCGTCTAAAATGCTTTCAATTCCAAATCCTAATGATTAGTTCTAAATGATTTATAAATTTAAATATAAAACATATATTAAAATATTTAAAAATGTTATATGAAAAGTAAAGTTTACATTTGTCAAAAAGAGTTGATATATATATCAAGATATCTGCGTTGTTAAGCTATAAAAAATTAATATTCCGAGAAGCAAAAACATCGGTTCGTATAACACTATTTTTTATAACTAATTACTGCAAACACAATTAAATTTTGATATTATATATATACAGTGTACATGTGTACAATATAAAGTAGAATATGAAGTCTCTTTTTATGAAGATTCTGGATAAATAAACTAAATAATAACGTATTAATGTTTCATTTTTAAAGCTCGAAGGATTTTTTTGAGATTATTTGGGCTCAGTATAAACTCAAACAATCTATATTCAATGAATTATACTGAATACATTTTTAAACAGAAAGTAAAAATGAAATACTTTCATAATGAATTATAAATTTTAACAATGATGCGTAAAAGAATTCAAAGTTTTTGTTGTGTGCAAAAACGATGCTAAAATTTAATAAGCTGATGTGGAAAAATTAGTGACGGGATAACTTTTCTAATATAACATGCTGTAATGTAATGCAAAAGTATTCTAAATTTTTATAAACAATACCATAACATTCTCAAAGACTAAAACATTGGAAAAGTAAATTAAAAACCATGAGAAAAATATTAAAAAGGAACTTTACGAAAAAATGAGCGCTAAGAGATAACATATACATCTTGGCGACAAGCTATGAACCAAAAAAATCCAGTCTTAAATAGGGAATATGATTAATTCTGCCCACTATTCATGGTTTACATCATTTTCCATTCTAAGTGCCAGACAAAAGACTTTTGAACCATTGCTACCTATTCTTGTTGTAAAACAATTACAGTTGCAAAATCGCTTGTGCCCCAAGAATTGGAAATTGAATTTTTTAATAATTTCATTTTTCAACTTCTTTATAAAAGTGACTGAGTTATGAGGCTGTTGTCCATAAAGATAAATCGGGAAGACATAGTACCTTTTAAAATTATTATATAGGCCTCTAGATTATCATACAGGCCATGTATAATAATCTCGGTATTATAACATGCATCAGAGATTAAATCGTCTCAGAAAATGTGAAAGTCAATAATAATATTAAGCATCATATCACACCAAATATGAACTCTCTCTCTCTCTCTCAACCATTTTCAAACATCTTTTTTTGTTAAGGTTGGAATGATTGTTATATATTCTTTGCTTTCACCAGAAAAACAAGGGTCTATTTCCTGTTGTAAGATTAAGTCTGATTTCATTCATTTCGTGAGTGATCATCTGATTTCATTCGTTGAGAGTTCCCGGTTCCAGTTCTCATCTCTTCTCTTCCGATGATACTGATACCACAGAAAACATCGTCTCCAAAGAGCAGGCGTCAATGGGGCACACCATAACAGAGAAATTTCCGAGCTTTGGTGAAACCTGATATCGGTCATCATCAAAAGTCTCTTGCATGTGTTTTGCGAATTCTCTCAGTGTTTATTATCTGTTCCTTCTTACTTATAGAACAAAATATTAAACTTTCGCTTTCGTTATTGGGTATGAAAGGTCCTTACTAACCCCTCAGGAAGCTATTTCTGTCTTTTGAAAAACTCCTTATGTTATTGAAAAAATAGCGTGAGTGTGATCTTCAACTCCATCTCCACCCTAACCACACTTCAATCTTCTTTCAATTTCCAATAATCTGATACCACATGAAGTTATCCAGTTCTGGGGTATAAAACTTTCGGTTAGATATATCACACTGAGGCCGTAATTAGATGCCATTTAAACTGCTATAGTTCTCACAAAAACGCTGCGCATATAGCTTGCATTATACTTTTTCAATACTTGCTCACCAAATAATGATGTATGCATATGCATGTCCTATTGAATCATACCTGAATCAGTTTCCTGATTAGTCTTTTGGTTGTTTACCACAAATTTTTTTCGCTGATATGTTTAATTTTCAGTTTAATTTTGAAATTTTGCTCACTCTTTAACTGATGTATTGATAGAAAATTTAGAACTTAATTAACTCGTCTCATGTGTTAAGTAAGATTCATTCTTTAATTATTAAATGATATTTTTTATTTAAAAATGTGCAGTTTTGTATAAATGTTTGGTAATGATTTGGGGTTTTACTGTAATGAAAGTTGATTTACAGAAATTTTATGATTTCAATTTTTGTAGCTTACTTTGCAAATATCTATTGCTAAATTAGTGAGATTTTATATTTTTATTTATTCTTATTACAATACCACTCATAATAACTACAAAGATGACTTTGAAGATGAGCTTTGGTTCAAACTTATAAAACCATCACCATTTATAATAGTCAGATGAAATAATCCTCAAACTGATGCCTCTTAATTAATCAAACTTGACAAAGTCCAGCATTTTTTAGCTAATTTCAAATTTAAGACTTTTGATGGGATTCAGATAAATAAATGAACGGTTATTGAATGAGTATATATAACTTTGAATTAACGAGAATAAGTTGTAAGAAACACGGTGTAGCAAATCACATAAAAACAAACGAATTAGAAAAGAATAAGAATATGATCAAAGTATACAAGATTGATGTTGTAGAAAATTTTTTTCGTAAAGTCCATGTGAAAAAGTATACAGTATGATTAAAAGAAATTGTAGTATGAAATACAGTATGACTAAATGACTAAAGAAAAAGTATGCAGTATGACTAAAACTGCAACGAAAGAGACTTAAGTATCATGAAGGCAAAAACACAAAAATAGTAATAAAAGAGGAAATCCTTGATTATCTTCAATAAGATCAGCGTTCGCTTAGAATTGGTGAGCTAAGAAAGAATTTTAGTAAACAAATTATTGTTTAATTTACTGTTGAATAGTTTATTTTATAGAATAGTTCGAATTATAGTTTAATTTATATTTGAATAAAAAGTTATAGTATTGTAGCTTATAGTTACAGAAATGATATTTTTGTAATTATGGTTATATGTTACTAACTGTGCAAGTAACTGTAACTCTAAATTTTATATATTTTTTCTTTTTATTTTTTTTATCTTCTATTTTTAAGATGATATTAATCAGAACGAAAAAAAAAAAAAGATAATTGTATAACGTGTTTAAAACTTGAAATCTACATACAATATGTCTACTAAAGTCTCTTTTTACTCTCTTGATTTCCATATAGCTGCTGCTATATTCATAAAAGCGATGTGTAGGTACAGTAAAGTAGCCATACGTTACTGAATAAAACCACCTTAGGGCACCACCTGAAGAAAAACTTCAAATTACATTTACCATTTTGAAAACAATACGAGATAGTGAAAAAAATATTTACAAAGTTATAGAGCATTATGGATGTAGTACGAAAAGATACCTCTCAGAAAATAAAACAAAGAATAAAACGGTTAAAACACGCATTTTTTTGTGACTTCCTACATGTGATTTGATAAAATGGTCTGAGAAAAAAAAAAAAGTTATAACATTTTGAGATGTTTAAATACTGTCAATGGCTATGCATGCTTAGATCCTTGTTTGAATGCCACATTGCACACGTTGCGGTATAGAACGTGACACTTTGACACAAATCTTCATATTGCGACTTTTAGGGTCCTGATTGTTTGTGGAGAGTTCGTATACACCCGCGTTCCAGGTATCCCTACAATAAAATGTCTTGGAAATCCAGATCAGCTGCACGTTGACCCCAATCCACGTTCACCTGATTACACTATTATATGTAATTATTTTGTTCCCGAATTCTTTGATAAGTGACTGCTTCACTAGAGATACAGTGTGAACAGTAGCTCCGATCAGTTGAAACTATAGATTTCTAAAATTAAACAACTCCAGATTCTCTACAAAATAGGGTTACTAATTGTGCAAGTGTAAAACAATTGTAAATATCCTGCATCCATCAATGTTCCATTGTAAAATCTGATCTATCAACTAGTTATTGTAAATTACATTCCAAACGCTAATAGCAAACCGTATTTGATGTCGAAACGTCGGTTAAATAATTGGTGCTTATCCTATTGGTAAAGGTGTAAAATTCCAGGGAAATTTGAAGCTTAAGAATTTACTAGGGAATTTTGGGAAAAAACAGGGAATTTCGGGGAATATTGGGAATTTTGAGGGAATAAACTCAACCAATCATATTAAGTTTTAGAGATTATTTTTTCACATATATATGAATCGAAGTGAAGTCAAATTTAGTATCTGTAAAAAATTTTTAAGCAAAACGAACTTGTTTTTCTGAAGAAAACCATACTCATTGCCAGCTATAAGCCTATGAGCATAATGATCCAAAACAAATTTTTGTATTTAAAAAAAGTAAAATTTTATTTTCTACAATAAGCATTCATAAAAGCATAAAATACGAACATCAAAATTGTAAAAAAATATAGTATTGAAAATTTTCCTGAAAGACAGCACATCTAAACGCGATTTTTCTGTCCAAATATTTAAAGAGTACGCATTCAAATAATAAATATTACGAGTAACAATTGTGAAATAAACACAACTTGAAACCTCTCCAATCTTTTCAAATAATCGTCATCTTTTACCAAATGTTTTGTTAAATTTCTATTGCCGTAAATTAAAGTAGAAATCATTAAAATGTATCTTTTTATATTTATTATGTGGTTTTAATAGTTAAAAACTTTTAAGTTTTTAAGAAAATTCAAATTTTCCCACAATTTTGAAAATTTGGGAATTTTCAAAATTTTCATGGGGAAAAAAACCGGGTTATTCCCAGGAATAAACAGGGTTTTTCCCATCCTTGCAACACTACTCATTGGATATGCCATTCCGTTTAAAGCATGCCTCCTCCATTTACTCAAAATCTGCCAAGAATGTTAACTAAACTTTTATTTGATTTATGACAAAGTTACATCATGTATATCGTTTCTCAGCATCTCCGACCAATTAAACCTGCTGAAACATTGTTAGGTATAAATGTAAACCTAATTTGCTTAAGATTTCCCAAATTAGATTTTTAGAAAAGCCACAGTGTTGACTAACTCCATGGTGATACATCTAGAATCAGTTATTGAGTTTAATAACTCATGAAGTTGGATTATCTGTCCTTCTTTAGCTGATTTTTCAGATCAAACTCGACTAGTTAAACAGGATATCTTCCTGAAATATTTTACAACAATTAGTTTGATGCTATGGATGCGGACTAGCATGGAAACATTTGTTGATACAACCTTGCTACTCATCATGTGTTTCGTTCATATTCTCCGATAAACCATCTGATAATATTCATCTTTTGAAAATCACTAACAGATCATGAGAATTAACATACTTTAACGTCAAGAAGATGTTCCTTTTATAGCTATCTCATGTTAACAAGCTTATGTATTTGCATATTGCAAGAAATTTCGATACCAGGCGCGTGTTGAGTTCAGTTGAAAGAGCAATCTACTTATTGTCTATTTTATTTATTAAGACTAACAATAGTCTTAATAAATAGAATAGACAATATGTAGCAAGGATGTAACACTCGGCGTTTGAACCATGACCTTTATCATTCGGAATCACAACCGATACTGCTGTGCCGTTTTGTAATCGAATTTTGACCGATAGATTTCTTCTTCCGTTCAAGTTTCATGATGTCGCATAGCAGAATATGGCGAAATGAGAGTTTCATCGGTTTTTTTCCCTAATGTAACACAAGATATCTTTTCGTATTAAATTAATGATCGCAACAAATTTGTAATCTATCCGCTTTCAAGATAGGAATGCTAATTCTGTAGTTTCCCTCCAGGCGACACTCTAGGTGGTTTTATTCAATAGCACATGGCTACTTTATTCTACTTATACAACGCTTTTATGAATACAGCAGCAGCCGTTCTGTAGTTAAGAGAATGGCAGGGTCATTAGTAGGGATATTGTATATGTAAACAAATCATTTTTTCTTGTTGTTATTTATTGAAAAATGTGATTTTAAGATTAAGTTTTTTCTATTAATTGTACTTCAGCACAGTAAACTGATTACAAAAGCAAACGTATTAATATCTTCGTCAGCCAAATACTGCGTTGTTGATTAATTATTAAAAAAGTATGCATATGATACAGTGTCATCGAGAAAATATAATGCAATAGGAATAGTTTATTAAATATTTACCACAATGAAAACATCATAAATGTGTTGAAATTGAATGTTAGTTATCGCAATACATTGAAGTTACCTGCAATCAAGAGCTTCAACAATGACGACAAAGCACAGAATACTGCAGAATACCATCAAACTTTGTTCGTTCAACATACCCATGTTCGATATGAAATACTGAAAGCAAGAAATAAGAAATTAGTTTTCTAAATTAATTTTCTAAATAACATTTCATACTATCTTCAGTATAAATATATTATTGACAAAAAAATGTTAAAGCTTTTAATAAATTATCAGGTACACTAAAATAAAATTCAATTTGTACACATTTAAAATTGAATAAAATGAAGAGTATTATTACTGAAAACTAAATATAATTTAGCTTATGAAAATATGCAGTTTTTAATATCTTTTCTTCACACAATTTATAATTATGTTTTGCTCACTAATAAGATTCGAGTAATATTAATAGAATAAATTAACGATCAAATATATTATTTACACTCACAATAGTTTACTTTTATATCCTAAAAATTAATATGTCAAAGGAAAATAGTTAATTTAATGTTAATCTTTTTTTATTTATCCAAAAGTGTAATTATTTTAAAATAATTGATGTGCCTAGTTAATTATTGTGTTATTGATACTAGCAGGCATTTTACTGTCAATATCTTTTGTTTCCTATGTTAATAGTTTGTCAATAAAGATAATTGTTTTCCGTTCGTCACTTTTTTATTTATTTATTTTTTTTGTAAGATAAGCTGATAACAAATTTCATTATTTTTAGAAAGTTGTATAAATTTTATTTTTCTGAAAAATGAATAAAAGCTATATTATATGATTAAAATTATATATATATACATATATATATATATATCTTGTAATTTACTACAAAATCTTTTATTTTATTTATTTAATACCTATAAAATTAACTTAATAAGCAGGTAAATGAAATATCACAAAACTCAACTCCGACCAATATTACAGTTTGTATAGAGTGTATAGAGTTCTTAAATAAAAAATTTAGATAATTTAATGTATAAATAAATTATTGTTAACTCATGTAAAATCAATGGGTTGTCTGCGTTTGTTCAATACAATATCATTCATTATAAATGTCTATTTTTTAGGTTTAAAGTTCAATAGACAAACAAAAGTCATTTAAAGAGATCATTTTGAAAAGTATTTTTCTATTTATAACAACTTGTTTTTCATTTCAGTAGATGTTATAAATGTTTTTTAGATCTTTTTAATAATTTAATTATGAATTTTTAGTATTTTAACTGACTTTTTGTTTATTAACTACTTAAAAATTTTTATAATTATAATAACGAATATTGTTAGAGCTTTGAATCTGTAGCTTTGTTATTGTATATAATTTTCAAAAAATATATATAATTAATCCTTATTTAAGAAAGAAATCTATTAAGTTTATTAAATCAAGATAAAAAAGACAGCAATGGAAACAAAATAATCAATAAAACTAACCAAAATTTTAAACAGTTTTTTAAAATTTTGATATATATATTCAACAAATATATTTTCGCTCTTTTAATAGTTCAACTGATAAAAAAGGAGATCTTACAAAAAAGTTTATATCACATAGAGGAAATTCTTGATGATTTACAATTAATAACATTCATAATAAAAAAATCACATACATTTATTTAACTCAATGTTTTGAAAAAGAATTCCATCCTTGATATTTAAGGAGGTATGTTTTAACTCTAAAATAGAACATATTATAATTTCTTTAAATTTTAATTATAATTGAGATTTCTTATTTATTAATAAATTTGATTTGTATTTCAATGAATCCACGTTTCACTGAGAATGTATTAAAAATTTTAATGTAACGAAACTTTAAAATTCAAGAAAATGCTTAGAAATTTCTTTGAAAGATAAAAACAGATTTTGTATTATAAGAAAGGAGGCTGTGAAATCCCAAAATAGCACTTAAGCAGAGAAGCAGTTATATCATCAAAAATAATTTTGTTAATCTGAAATTATGAAAAAAAAAACTCAATTTTCTAAAACGTAAAGCGATTACCTCGAAAAACAAAGTATTTTTTTTTATTGAAATTAAACTTTTTTGTAATCGATGGGACAAGTTTCTGTTTCTAAAAGTTTAAAAATTATACGGAGAACTTATTAAAATATTTTAATTAACCTTTTACGGTACAACATAAAACATTGAAGCATTTTCATTATTGAAAGGACATATGAAAAATAAAAAGAAAATTTTGAGGAAATAGCAAAAATATTTAACAAACTCGAAGAGATCATATGCAATAATTAATCTACCTTAAAGCTATAGGATCTAGATTAATTTTACGACTATAACTACAATCTTAATGGAGAGAAATTTTTTTAATTGTTAAAATACAAGAGATAAAATTCCGATTTGTACAGCGATAAAAATAAGAAAATATAGCTTTGAATCTCAAAGAAAATATAAGGAAAGGAACATTGCTCAAAGAAAATATAAGGAAAATATTTGGAAATAAAACATTTTTAAAAGAAAGGCAATTATAAGATGGACATTTATATGAGGGAATTCTGACAAGAAAACTTAATCATGGATATTACTAATTAGCCGATAATGCCTCTTCAAAAAATAATTGTATGAAAAAAATATCTTTGCCACATAAATTATTATGTTTACACATCATGGAATAATTAGGAAGAACATTTTCACTAAATCTAGAACAGATAATTGAAAGATATTATAAAAAGTTATTATGAGTCAATACACCCTACATTTATGATGTCATATCAAAGAGGGGTGGTGCACCAATTATTAGATTTTAGAAACATTTTAAGAAATTTTTTTAGTGATAAGTTCATTTATTAAGACAAACTGATGAGCTTATTATTTATTTCTATTCATAAGCTTAAGCTTACTTTTTGTATAAATAATTTGCTGGCAATTCGTTTCCTAAAATATTCTGAGTTTTTTATTTCATACTTCTGTATGATAAAAACTATCTCAAGTTAAACAAGAATGAAATTAAGTTTCTATTACAGCAAAGGAATTCTCTTCGCAGAAGCAAAAATGAATGGAATTTTTTTTTGCGGTGTGTCAATTGCAGCGATGTTAATCTATCAAATAAATCGATTATTAAAAGAAACGATTAAGGTGATCGTCATCAGTCACGACTGCATTTCCTTAACGTTTGGAGA
Source organism: Latrodectus elegans (assembly GCA_030067965.1). NCBI lineage: Eukaryota > Metazoa > Arthropoda > Arachnida > Araneae > Theridiidae > Latrodectus > Latrodectus elegans. The sequence continues at coordinate 53,556,694 of CM057814.1, read as the reverse complement.
AAGAACTCATTAAGTAAGCTTGCATTTTTCATTTCAAGTAGAAAAGTGATTTCTTTGATCATAGCGCTACAAAGTTTTCTTCAATGCAAAAATATTCCTGAAATATACAGTAAAAGAAATTGAATCGAAAACGTATGTCTATGGGCATGAGTTTAAATGAAGAAAAAAGATATTTTCAGAAGTTCAGTCAAATTAATTTCTGTCAATCATCCCATTTTGAGGGATACTTTTTAGAAAAATTAAGTGTGATATTTCAATCAATTATTAGCTAATGAAAGACGAGGGGAAAATATCAATCCTTTGTATATCATTATTGGAAAAAAATAATAAATATGAAACTAGTATAAAATATGTATACCTTTTAAAAATTGTGCCTATTGTAAGGAATATAAAATATGTTGATATTCCATGTTTGATTTACATTGATTTTATATAAAGAACAGAATATAGAATATTCAATTGGATCAGAAACTAGGAACTTATTGGAATATTATAAACTCATATGAAAAAGAGTAGCAGGGTAAATATTAAAAGGGAAAGAGAGAGGTTATTAAATAATTTTTTCAATTTTAATAAAAAAAAGCAAAAAAAAAATTAATAAATTGATTTAATTTTATTTAGTTTATACAATGAAATTAAGTTCATTTCCATTAATTATATTTTTCTGAAAAATTACAGTTAATAATAAAAATTTATATGTTGTGATAAGTATATTTTTAACAATATTTGTTATTTTAGAAAAAATAGCACACACTTCAATTTCGAATTTCTTTTAGTGATGATGTCATTTAAATCATTCATTCGAATAAAAGAAAAGATCACTTTTGGTAAAATTAGCAAGAAAATATAAGAATTATGAGCAAACGTATCTTTTATTTTCATAATTTGAAAGTGAAAACAATTCTTTCAATATGAAACGTTGTATAAGATGAAAATGAACAAATTTTTTATGGAATCCACAGTGAACTCTTTATAGATCTGCCAAACTATATTAATAATGAGCAAAGATCAATAGATCGCAGATCTCAAAATTCAAAATTTACAAGTCAAAAAATTTTTTAAATAAAAATAGGAGACTTATTAACAACGTTAAGTAAACTGTGTGAACACAGAAAAAGTACACTTAAAATTAAATAATAAGCATACGCATTTTTGGTTTTTTACTATTATGATGTTAGTTTCTTCGAATGATACACGAGGCACGATTGCAATTTCGTGTTCAAGTAGAGAAATAAATGTAAAAATTTATATTAAAATTTAAGATGGGTTAGACTTAAATGAATTTGTTATAAGTTATTTTTGCATAAAATCATTTTGATTTAATTTTATATAATTTGTTACATAAAAACAAATTAAAATAATTTCACTAATGGAAACCCTTGGCGTAATCAAATGATATTCACAAGGCACATTTTAATTATCTTTAAATTTGACACATCTAATTTTATAAAAATTGTAGACCAGTATTTACATTTCTTTATATATATATATATATATATATATATATATATATATATATATATATATATATATATATATATATATATATATATATATATATATATATATATATAATGAACATTATATTGGAAATCTCTCCTAAGTATGCTGCCATTTACTACGAACATAATTCTAAATAATTCAGTTTTAAATAATTTAAATAGACCATTATTGTTACTGTTTTTCAACAGATTCACGAGATTATTGTTACATTATTACCGTTCATTTAAAATTAAGCAACTGTTTGGGACTATTAATTTTTAGTGAAGTATGCAATAGATTGCAATATTACATAATTAATAAGAAAGATAGTAAATTTATAATATACTAAAAAAAAAATATTACTATTGACTTCCCTTGAAATTGTATTACAACACACATACTTCATTTGTCAGTATTGCTCATAAATTTTCTGTCATAGCTTGAGAATAAATTTAAATTAATAACCTAAGCAAAAGTTTCGGACATTGATCATTCAACTCATTTTCAGAAAACTGTTTAGTTTTTTGAGAATGAAAACAATGCTATGATACTTAATACCTGTTACTAAAGGGAGCTTAAAATTTCAAATATAATTAATTTACAACAAAATGTCGTACTTGGCGAAATATTTTAAGGAAGGGGACAGTTTTCTTTGCATATATGAAAAAAAGCCAAACTAATAAGACTTATGAGTCTGTCTCAAACTTTAAGGATAAAATATTAACATGCATTTTAAATATAATTATTTATTCATAAAAATGAGCAATACAATTTTAACTGTAAAAATTATGTTATAAAATTTCTTTAAACCAAAATTAAAAAAAAAATTCTTTCCCAACTTTCAAAAATAATTATAAATCTTAGGATATATGACATTAATTAATTGGTGGGTAAAGTGAAACTCTTCATCTTCTCGTGTAGAAGTAAATGATAATAAATTTATATTTCTAGCTTTCTAGTTTATGTATTATATGTTTAACTAATATCGATAGAAATATTCATCAGGTTCGTGATAAATTCATTTTTTGTAAATACATTGAAGGGACACTGTACGTGAATTTTATTTAATGTTTATTAAAAATTCTATTTTGTGTGGAATATTTGTTTTCCAGCTTATATCTAAAATATTTATTAATCTTAAATTTCAACACTGACAAATACTTCAATTTTTCCAAAAACCTTTTACTTCAAATTTTTTATTTTCAAATTGCAAATTTATGTCTGAATATTTCTTGTTCTAAGCATTTTGCATTTTTACTCCTTTTTAGAAATGATACACACTTTAAAAGTGCAGAAAATTATCTATTCTTTGGTATGTGTAGATTAATATGAGTAAGATTATGTAGTCTTCATTTTCTACCAAATAAGAAAGATTAATCTTCAAGACAAGCTTTATTTTCTTAAAATACTTTGAGTGTGTTTCGAGTCCAGTAAAACGAATTTCAAGTTCTCTTTATGTAGACCCCAATGAAGTGCGATAAGTTTTAACCAAGTATTGAATCCGATAGGTTCTTTACATTTAATACGTCAGAGGTATTAAAATCTATATTTTTGACATCAGATTTAATCCAGAATAAATGCCTTATTATTTTGACCTTGAAAGTAAAAAAGGATTGGCTTCAACCTTAGAATTTATACTACCTTAAAATTTATATTCCTATATTTTCAGGACAAGCCAAATGGCAACTACTCAAGCAAAAATAAAAGTAACTTCTTTCATAAAAACCACCAAAACATTTAAATTATTATGATCTGTTTTTTATACGTGAAGAATTAAGCTACGTTGTCGTTGATTTAAGTTTTATCGTAGATATGTCTTCTCACTATGGATCATACAAAACTATAAATCAAGTTTTTAATTTCCAAATTAGAATCAGAAAAATCATGTAAAAAATCATGTATTCTAAAAAATATGGGAAATGAAGAAATAAGGAATATTTGATGAGAGAAAGCTCTTATCGAGAAATAAAATTTAAATCATTGGTATATAAATAAAACATTCAATTCTAAATTAATTTAAGCAAAACTTTCAAATTATTCAAAATCATTAACGCTTATATCATTAACTCCATGGATCTCAATTTAAAATTATGCCTAGAAAAAAAAAACCATGTACTATTAAGTCTGAAATAGGCAAGAACTAGATATTGATGCATTGATTGCAAGTGAGATCTTTAAAATAATGCCTTCGACTTAAATTTTAAATTTAAACGTTTAAATTGCTTTGTATATTGAAACTATTATAAGAAAATGGATTAATAAATTTATATCTAAACATAGTAGCATTGTTGAAAGATTATTCAAAAATAAATGTTTCAGATGTTTGACAAAGAAAGTTTCACAAAATAAATTAAGGATCTTTAAAATTGCGAGAGAAAACTCTAAAGAAAAGTGGTCTACAAATCAAAGCAAAGCATTATATCAATAGATTACAAACTAATTCTAATACTGGCATTGTGAAATTATATATATTTAAAAAATGTTAAATTTTCATTCAGGTTTACTTTGCTTATTTTTTGAATTTTCGACTAGAGATTAAAAAAATTTATAAAAAAAATGTACACACTCAAAGAATGATAAAAATGTTAATTTGGTTGTAGTCATATTTAGATATTATATGATAGATATTTAACTACATTTATGAGAATGGATCAAGATGAAGATAAATGAAAATACCAACTAAATTCCCTCAAAGTATTTTTAAAAGGAATAATTTTGAATTAATATAATATTTTACAGTGTACTAAAAGAGGGAAATTACTTTAAATTTATTGATTTCTATGAGGATTATTAATTTATTTACAATTGATTAATTCTTGACTTTATTGTTTTTAAATTAATACAAAAAGTTAGAAAAGTGGAATTAATATATTTCAGTAAAATATTACCTGTTATTAAGATTTTTTTCTTCTTTTTTTACATGAAACTAAGTTTTTAATCGCCTAGCAACATAATTATCACACCTTCGAATTTCTTATTAAACTCACATATTCAATTATGCCACAAGCAATATTAATTACTCTGGGAAATTATTGACAATAAAATGCTCCAACTAATTTTGTAAAAATATGAAAAAAAAAATTTAAATAATTTTGATGAAAATGCTTAATACCAGATAGAGCTGTCGGATTGCCAAATGTAGCTAGTAAAACTTCTTACAAAGATTCAAGGTGTTCAACGGAGAAAATAAGGCCCTCAAAAAGATGAGTTGCATGTAAAATAAGCATTTAAAGGACTTTCAGATGTTGTTATCTAAGCATTTTGTCACAAGAAAGCTTTCAATTAGGTCCTTACCATTGTTTGTTGCAAAAGTATTTTGTAGATTTATGGTGGTCGAGCAAAAAGATTTTCTGGTCAATAAAGTCTAAATATAATATCAACCTTTATTGAACAGCTGGAGATTTATGCTGTAATTCTGCTTTCTGAATATTCGTTTATTGATGTGGGTGCTAGGAGATTTTCTTACTTTTTTCCTATCACAAAGCAATTTGCTTATAAAATCTACCTATTATATAACTCATATTGCTTATGGCAACTCTTCCTGGAATGCAACATTTTGTTGCTTATAAGGTTTTAAAACAAATTTGATCTGTGTTTCACTACTCACAATATGGTTTTTATTTTTGTGCAGTAGTTACCCAAATATCTACACTTCAAACAGGTAGATCTTTAATTTCAAAAGACTAATGTATGAAAAATTGATAGTTTCTTTTTCAATAATAGCAAGAAAGTTGATTAAGTATATATATTTATATCTATATATACATGGGTCAATTTTATAATTTAAAATAAATTCTGTGCAGTATATCTTGAGACACTCTGACTGGGAGAAAAAAGCACTTTTGTACACTAAATTCAAATGTATATTTAGCGACATTTTGTAATAAACAAATAATTTTTCATTAATTTCACGGGGATGAATAAAATCAACAATATACGCTGTTGTGATAAAAAACAAATTCTCTTCGCACATTATTTATCTAATTATTAAAATAAGTTAAATAGATAATATCGAAAAATATGTATTTTTGATATAAATTATCATCTCATAAACACTAAAAATAAAATTCTAATGTGATATATATGTTAAATATTAAATATTCTAAAATTATATATGTGTGTTAAACAATTTAACTATTTTAAAATAATCCGTTAAAACGAATCTTTTTAGAGATAAATCAAAATTGAAAAAACAAATTTAAATGTTTTTATTCATATCAAAAACACTAGGTAAAATTAAAAAATTAAAAATGTTTACACTAATTATATAAAGCAAACTCTTATTAAGATAGAAATTTACCAAAATATTTAATTTAAATTAAGCATTAGGATTTTAAATAAAAATTTCAGTTTTAATTAAAATTTAATTACGATTATACTTATCTTTATAAACTAATGTTGCTTAAATTTTTTGTTGAGAAATAACAGGACTTACTTAAAATTTTAATAATATTTCAAGTAAATATTTTTTTAAATAAATGTACTTGGAATTTTAAGTAAGTGTAATACTTGTATAATGAATAACCTTTAAAACTTTCATTTATTATTAAAACTACTGAACTTGATTATTTTATATTAATTCTTAACAGATGAATTTAATTAATTTTATAATGTAAATAAAGAGGAATAATTGATTTTATGTTTACAAATAAGCAATTTTATGAATTATATTTAAATCTGCTCTATTTATATTAATAATAAAAATGCAAAAAAGAACTTATATCTAATTAATTTCAATTTTATGAATTTTGGATTTTAATTAATTTCTTTTGAAAATATTCGAGACTTCGTCACATTTGATATACAAGAGTCAAGTTAATCTTGATATTATGCATTAAATACAGTAATAACCAGATTTGAGTAATGAAATATTAAAAGTAATACAGTTCAAAATTCAAAACAAAAATAGTGATGAAAAACCATTATTTGAAATTCTTTGTATTCATCATGTATTTGTGCATTTTTAATAACTGAAGTAATATATTTACTGCCTTCTTTTCTCCATGATGTGCTTGTTTCGATCATTTCATTTAAAATCATTGAAATTCAAAAATGTAAATCTGCAATATTTACTTGTTTACTATTGTGCTATTCAATTTTTAAGAAAAGATAATATTTTCATTATAATGAAAGATTTGATATCTAATTGAAAAATATTTATTAAATTCATTCTCTCAACTTATTGGATTAATTCTATTCTACTATTAAATAAACTATTTATTATTACTATATATTAGAAGTTTTTTAATTAAAAATAATTAATTTTCTAAAAGGGTTTTTTTTTAATGTCTGGCTGAATATATTATATTTGTCTATTTATTTAAAATATATTATTCAAAATTTCATAAATAATTAGCTAAGAACTAAAAATATTACTTTCTGACATTTAAGAATGATTTTTCATATAATTAGACGTCAAAACTTTTATTTTAATTCCTTCGTAATATTCTTTTATATTTTAAAAATAAGAACGCTAATGTGAATTTTATTTTCTTGTTTTTATAAATGAAAACAATATTTCTTTGATAAAATTTATAAAAAATGTAAAACTTAGAAATGTTTTATTTTGTAAAAAGTAAAACATAACATGAAAAGAAAAAGTATTCTAAATAAACGGCATTATTGCAAAAAAAAAAAAAAAAATTTTTTTGCAATAATACAGCGCAATTTTAATCATTCTACCATACTCTAGAGAAATATTAGCGTAAAATGTCTCTATAGACTTTTAGAGAAATAATTATACAATTTTGAAGAGAATTATTTAAATATAAGAGGGAAAAATGATAACTTACGGGGAATTTGGAGAATGTTTTATTCTAGTACATAAAACTCGTGGACGTTTCCACTGTCAAAGAACTGAAAGAGAATTCTACACTTTTCTACTTCTCATTTCAACAAAACACCAAAAATAATGATTGGTTGATACTTTTAGACGTCATCACCTGCATATTTGTAATTGGTCGCCCCCTGGACTTGAAACCCAATCCCAAACGGGCGCGAAGATAGATTTGCACATTTCCTTTAGTTTTTTATTGTTATAGGAATAAAAAAATTGATGAATATTTACAAGTTTGAATTCTATATTACTTTCTGCTATTGATTAAAGAATACTCACTGCTATTGATAAATAAAATACTCACTGCTTTTATATTCATTTTTATATATCGTACTCATTATTAAGTAATTTTTAACGTCTTTATTTTTATCTTTATTTTTTTAATGAGTCACTGTCATGTTTTTAATTCCGTACTGAAATGTTTGCATAATATCGTTAAATTTTTCATTTTTTAGAAGTTCTCGGATATTGTTTGGCATAGTGCATCTAAAATTTGTAGTTTGAATACAAAATTACAAGAAAACATGTCACTTACCTCTTACTTCTAAAACTAGTTAAAAAATATATAATTATTTTTTAAATTTTTTTAAAAAGCTTTGCAGGTAAACTTTTAAAATATCTAAATTTTCTAGGAACAAAACATTTGAAGAATTATTTTCTAAAATATTCATTTACAAAGCTGGTTATCCGTTTTACGGTTTATATGCCATATCTAAGTTTCAGAAAAAAAAAATTCTAACAAAGAAACAAAACGTGTTTAACGAAAAAAAGAAATCCAAATAAATTTAATTCATTTTTCGAAGAAGTAAATTGCGAACAAATTTTTAACTGTATAATAATTTTATTATTCCTCAAATAGTGAATGCGTTTATATTATATATTGGTTATTTAAATTATCCAAACGATAATCTTCAATGTGTTGATTTTTACCTTTTTTCATAATTTTATGATTATCCTGATGAACTCGCACTTAATTTCATGGATAATCGGAAGTTTACTGTAGTCTCTTGATTTTGCATGGCAATAATTTTTCAAAGAAAAGTGCTGGTAGAATTTATAAAATAATTTGAAATAACCGAGTAATTTCAGTCAAAAGTCAATATTACGTTTCTCAATATTTTTAATTTACGATTTCGTGCTATCAAATTACAATGCGTCACCTATTAATTATCATTAGTTTTTATCTTTGATTTTCATAAAAATGCTTTTAAAAACACGATACATTTATTATCCCGTTTTTAGAAGAATCTCTATATTTGCAACACCATAAAATATTTTTACAAGGAATACTTATAAATGACATCATAAAGTATTTTAATAGGAACAATTTTTTTTTATTTTAGTAACAATGAACTCTTGAGAAAATTGTGATTTCTTTTTTATATATGTATTTGAAGTTAGGCCACGCTGCTTATTAATAACTTTAAAAAGTCAAAATTATACATAAAAATTTAACATAAGAGAACTTTTCAGCCCTATATCTATTAATTACTTAATATTGCAAATAACATGTTTCAAATTTAAAAAAAAAAGTATTTCTCTGACTGATAAATATTGCTATTTTTTTTTATTTGAATCATTAAAGAAAGAAGAGAATGAATTCTACAAAGTAGTAGAAACAAATTCTGCTAAAAAATACATGAAAATGTTAGAATTTAATGCTCCCAGATTAAAACTTTAATCATTTCATTATTACTTAATCCTGAAAGAGACAGCTGAAAAAAAATGTCAATTCTTCAATATTTTACAACCTTAAGGAAAATCATTTTGGTTAAGCCTTTAAAGAAGTTAATTCTCCCTTAATGTGTAAGAATTTAAATTGAAAATAAGTTATTTTCTTATTCAATTACATTTTTCTAAGCAGTTTGTATTGTTTCCAGCAATTTTTCTGCAAATAAGATCAAGATATATTTTGACATTCTTATAATATCGAAAAAAGTAAATAAAATAATAAATTTGTAATTTTTAATACATTAAATTGCAAATAATGTATTTAGATATTCTTATAGTACCCTTAAAAATATAAATTAATAAATACTTAATTATTAATATAATAAATTACAAATTAAATTTATGTTGACGTTTTAAAGTAATATGTATATTAAGGCAATAAAAATCAACCAACAACAAACGAAGTAATAATAACTAGTTTTTAAACTAGAAGATAGTAAATGAGACAGAGCCTGACTGTTTGATATTAATAGGCAGATTACGCGTCACATTACCGAAATCGTTAGATAGAAACTGGAAAACAAAATTTCTAAATTATTATATTTGTACAATTGTATTCTGAATAAAAATGACATAATTAATTTTAATACATTTTAAATCTAAGTACTAAAGCTAAGATTCTTTCTAGCTTTTTTTTTATAAAGAATTATTATTGGTACAAAATATAATTTACATTTGTAACAGAATTTTTCCCTTGAACATATAAAATACATCTGATTTTTATTATTGAATTGGACAGTTGAACTTTTTTTACATTATTACAACAAGAAACTTTAGTTGTATATTTTTTAAGCCGCCTACTTTTGTAGAAAATAATTTTATACCATTAAGTATAATTTTTATCATTTAAAATCTGCTTTTTTGTCCTTATATGAATAAAAATATTTTAATTAATGTTAGAGACCTTTTATTTATGCCAATGCTAAGATCTTGTTTGTAACTGACGAATTCTTTATATTCAGTTAATTTTAGAACGTGAGAATTTGCAGTTCGTCTTGTCAAATAGCCAAACACTTTCCAAAGATCAACTGTGTTTTGTTTTCTGATTGAATCGTAATTTTTTAATATAACATCAAGAAATTTATCATAATCTCTTGAAATGTTGTTTTTACCCAGGTTAAAATGATGTGTTTAATTTTTTTCTCAAATTTTTGTTGTTCCCCCCCCACACACACAAGATACTTTAATTTCAAGATACTTCATTTTCTTATTACAGTATATTTTGACTTTTAGACAAAGAAAAAATCACATGTCCCTTATTTGCATATTAATTTTTCCATTTTATTCTTCTTCCTTTGTCTTTTTAACAATTGTGGAGAGAATAAAAATGAAAAAAGAAATGAACCATCTGAAACAAAAATAAGTGCTATGAAGGAGTTTCTTGTCTGATATTATTAATAATTCTCAATGCCAAATTTTATTTCTGGAAAATTTTCTTTTCCTAAAAAAGAATTTACGATTAGATTAATTCGTAAATTTTAAATATAATAAAATGCTAGAAGTAATATTACACTTGAAATTCAAATTGCGTTCAAAAATCAACATAATATGTTCAAGAAAGTAGATTTAGGTATTGCGTATTTTCTACTAACAAAACACATTGCTATTAACTTGCTTGTATAATATTCCATTCTACATCCTGCCCATAAGAACTTAGCTCTATTTATTGCTCTTACTAAACAATATTACGTTTAAAAAAAATTAGTAATATTTCATACATAATTTTAGCTTAATTATTAATTTATATTTCTTGTTTAAATATTATCACTGTTTAATATTGATGCGAGACATACGTTTATAAAATTTCCGATTTTCAGATATAACTCAAAAAAGGCTTAGGCTATTCACATATGTAGTTATGTGACATATTGCATGGAAAGGAATCTAATGTTTCCATAATTTACTAAAAATAAACATTCTGAAAATGGAAAGGGAAATTTTTTCATGATTCTCTAGAATAAATTAACTGTACATGATAACGAACTTCACTAACTAATCTGAAAAATTAAGTAATACAAAAAAAAAAACAGTTTAAATAAAGAAAAGATTTTTTTTTTCTCTCAAAGGGATAAATAACACAGTAAAAAATAAAAACTATAAATATGCAGCGTGAAAATCAAACAAATCATATTAGTCCGCTTTACTCATATCATTCTTCTTCATTCCGTTATTTTTTTATAATTTAATTGTTTATCTAACAATGCACATATTTTGATGATTTTTTCATCCGTAAACACAATGCGGCACTTAGAATTTCTTACGATTGCCAAAAATACTTAAACACAATGGATTGTAGGAAATTGATTAATGGTTAAGAAAATATATCTGATAAATAACTGTTGCAATTGGGAAAAGGGAATGAAGAAATTATTCTTAAAACTAAGAAAAGTTAGGGATCTATTTCACTTCTGTTAAATTTAAATCATTGGTTTGCTACAGTCGAATATCATTTAAAATTAAAAATATATTTACAAGAAAGGTTGTAAACTGTAAGGAAGAACAAACCTAATTTATAAGGATATTTCTGACACTGAGTTGATGCCAGACAAGTTTATAAAATTACCGATTTTCAGATATAACTCAAAAAAAAAGTTTAGGCTTTATTTTCATTTGCTGTGTTATAGTGAGTATACATAATATGCTTTTACAAAAATTTACAAGCAATTGAATTTTTTAAATTTCATTCGTAAAGTGTTGTGAATAATAGCTTTTGCCACTTTCCTAAAAAGAACTAAATTGTGTTCCTTGTATTATGATTTTCATTAAAACAAGAATTTATTCATGCAGGGATAGACCAAAATGCTTAAGTTTATTATATGTTAATAAGTTCCATATTTAAATTAAAATGTAAAAATTCACTACATTTCATACAATAATGGTTAGCTCGACATTCTTGATTTCTAAATTATAGTATTTGAATTGCATAATCAATTTTATTATTGCTCATTAAAAATTAAATAATAATATAATCAAAGTTGATTTGGATTTTTATTTCTCAAAACCATCTCGATTAAGTTAGATGGTTAAATTTGCCGTATCAGTAGTCAAAGTTAATAATCTAGAAAAATCCTTATCAAAAAATGATAATTAAGGTATCTCTTCTTTAATACTAGCAATGCAAGAATCTTATTTTTCTACAATTTTTTTTCTCTCTCTCTTTTACGGTAGGTCAAGGGTATAATGAGTAGTAGACAAATTTTTATTGAAATTTCAAGCCTAAATTTAGGATTTTGTCCCATGTATCTATATCTACTTCCAATTCATATAGACTCATACTGAATGTTATCTGCATAAACTTGACGAGCCAAATGCCTCTCTCAAGTTTTTTTCTGGAATTTGATCTAGAATACGTACTTTTTAGACCAAATCTTCATGTTTTTTTCTTTTTTAAAACCCATTTTTAATTGATTTAAAAACATAATATAAAGTGCCGATTTGCTGAAATTTAGAATTTGACTTTTCCTTGTTCTGAAATTGGTAAAGCATTTGTTAGCAATGAGAGACAAAGTTTACGATTAGCATACTTTCGTAACGACATTTCTCATTTTCTTTCTGAAGAAATCCTCGGGTTATACACTGCCAGACATTGAAAATGCGATACAAGGAAGGAGTTGCCATTAAGTGACGAAACTCGGAAAACAGAGAGAGAGAAAGCAACGAATAGTAAGTGATCAGTATTTCGAAAGGATATGCATAATGCAGAGCGAGGACAGGGTACAGTCAGTAGATTGTAGGACCATCGTGGACGAAAATACACGAAGCAGCACTTCTAGGCACAGAGTAAATTAGAGTAGGATGGCATCCTGTGGAAGGCCTCTCCATTCCCTGTCAACCATGTGTTAAAGTGCATCTTCTGAAGGAGGCAGTGACTGGGACGGCAGATGGCCCCCATTCATATCCCAAACGTGTTTTATTGGTGAGTTTAGAGACGAGCATGGTGACAAGGGAAACAGCTGTATACCTTGCAGGGCATGTTGGCTTATGCGAGCAATGTGTTGTCATGCGTTATCTTACTGATAAAGGGACACTAGCACCTGAAGGTAGGAGAGTGTCACCGGCCGCAGCACATCATCTACTTAACGTTGGGCTGTCTTGGTGCTATGAATCCGAATTAGATGTGATTTGAATTCGTACTCAATGGCGCACTAAACAATGATGCTGCGTTCTCGTGTGATGGGGTATTCCCCGATTGCTGCAGGATTGAAGCTTTCTTTAAATTGACGCAACACTCGTATGAGGCAACTGTTACTGAAGAAAAAAAAAGTGTGACTCATGTGAGAAGACGATATTGTGACATACCGTCCTGTGCCGCTGCTATCCGGCACTATTCCAGACGTTGGTGCCAATGCTGTGGTGTCAGTGGCAGTCTTAACGGATGCCATGAACGCAAGCCACAAGCAACCAATCGACACAGTAAATTGTTCTGCTCGATATGGAAGCATTTTCACGGTGTCTTGCACATTCTGCAGAATTTCTATAGACGTACTCAGTGAGGCCACCCCCACCTCCCGTCGGACGAGTCGATCCACATGAGCTGACGCCACTCTGGCTGCACCAACACCCCTCAAACATTCCACGGTTATTAGTTTCAGTAATCTTCGCCACAACCGGTGCACTGCGGACCCGTCCACCGTATCTGCTCCAATTTGCCATTAGAACCAACCTTCCCTTTTCAGTCCGATCACCATGGCCCTCGTAAACTTGTCTGTCTGCTTGAATTGACTCCGCTGACGATGGCCTGACATTCTCTGAATACGGGCATCCTTTCAGAAAGAAGAAACTTTCAACTATTTTTTACGAGTAGCAATAACGACACGAATAGTGCCCACTCTGCCGGTTCCACACCTTATAGCTTATCCTATGTGAGCTGGAGAGTTGTGCATTTCACATCATTTGCATAACTAGGTACGGAGCATCTACCCTGAAATTTGCTTACTTTTCTGGCCACTTCTTCCTTATGCTACATTTTCAAGGTCACCAATGTATTTATAAAGGAATTTAATTGTTAATATTACTGTTTAGGGCATCTAAATTGAATTTTCTATTGGAAAAATTATATTTTTCAAAGAGTATCCCAGGTTCGATCTTCTTCGCTCAGTTTAGCCTCTCTTCCTTATGATGTTTTATCAATCTTAGTTTTCTTCTTATTTCTGAAAAGCAACATTTGAAGTTAATCTTAAGGCGTATCAGCATGTGAAGAAGTTTAACTAATCTGCGGTGTAAAATGATTTTACATTACCAGTTTTCATTAGGGACGGTTTTGTATTTTATAGTAACAATTTACGTAGGTTATAATGCTGCAACAATTATGCGTATGCTAAAAAATGAGTCACGGAATACTTGATAGGTTGAAACATGATGTAAACCAAGAATACCCGAATATCCAAGCTTATATGAGTCACCGCACTATTAGGAAAATTAGAACTTTTTGTCGGCAGACTGCATATCTTTCGTGTTAGTATGAATGTGATGAATGAGTTATAAAAGTGGTTAAGGGCATAAACCTAAGTAATACACTGTTGAACCTCGATATTTTAACACTAGGATGAAATGACCTTAAGGATGTCAAAACTGCATGGAAGGAAGAAGAGGTTGAAATAGCACAAATGTGATTAGCATTTCCTCGCATTTGATACACAACATAAAAGTCTTAAATAATACCTGAATTATATCTGAAGCACCACATAAAAACTGCTTCAACTTTCAAAAACTGCTTTTTAAAGTTAAAGTCTTCTCAAAATTATTTTACTTCGAACAAGAAGAAGAACCATCAAGTATCGGAGTTAAACAGAGGCAGAATCATTGTCCATCAAGAGTATGGTTTATCATTCCGTGATATTACTACTCACACAAGACAAAATCCAGCTGGTGTTGCCATATGAATGCACTTATTCCATGGATTTCTAAATCTACTTAATCCCTGAATTGTGTTTGTGTGTATATACATATACATATACATATATATATATATATATATATATATATATATATATATATATATATATATATATATATAGATAGATAGATAGATAGATAGATAGATCCGTGAGTTGCTGAAAAACATTCTGAATGGGATGCAGGATCTAAACGCTTCCTCGTGATCTACTTCAGAAGACATTATAGACATACATTGTGAGGTCAGTTTTGAAAAATCGTTCGAACACCTCACGGACCATAGTCAGGAAATGAGCAAGCTTTCAGCACTCCCAGCATCCCTTTGTAAAATATGACATCTTTGAAGTAAGGCAGGCTGTCAAACTGATGATCATATTTTCATCTTCCCTTTGCAATACAAATTAGAGACAGGTGGTTATTTTAGTTTGCCAAACGACAAAGCTGAAAATAGGACACAATACAGTCTTTCAGACGAGTCTCAGTTCTGAATTCAGCATTCTGATGGCAGTATACTTATCTATAACCTTCGATAATAATGTTTTTCATCTGATAGCATTCCATATAATCATTAGGTCTCATAAGTAAGATGGAATAGACAGCTATTGGGTACACAATATGCACAACTCTGGTCCAAATAAATATAGTAATTTGAATGGCGTGAATGCTTCATTTCTGATATTTTAAGGCTAACATAGTGTTTCTCTTCGATGTGTGTGAAATACAATCTTTCAACAAGATAATGCTAAAGTATATATTGCAGATCATACTTTGAATTTTTTCAATAAAGAGGGTATTCGGTTGTCGTCTTCATCTTCAAGGTTCAACCTTTCACCAACCGAAAACATCTGATCTTGGTATGTTGAAAGACTTGCCACCAACCCTCAAAAGTTACTACGCTTGATGAAGTGTTGCTTAGATTTGAAGCAACATTCATTTTCTCTTTCTCCCATCCAAGAATAATTCGATTCATTGCTAAACAGGATAGCAGTCATTTTAGCAGCAATGATGACAACAGAGGTTTAAAATGAGAAGACAGTTGACCAGTGGAAATGTGGCTTCTAACCATTACAAATATCCATTACAATCTGGAGAGATCCGTCTGCCCACTCTTGGCACTTTGGGAAAAAACATCGTTGGCGGCATGAACCCAATATCCCTAGGATACAGCAGACTGCTCTTTCACGTTTTTTGAGTGGTCACATTAGGCCCCTTTCTTTTCAACAGGGCCGAAAAGTCTTTCTGAAGTGTCACTGGTACAAGGCTGATCAAGCCAAACCGAGACATATTCTTGACTGTCTGAATTTTACTGTGAATGAAGTTTTGGAGAATCCTATTTTATTTTTAGACTTTTTAATGATTTTTGCTTTTATGGAGATAGTTTAGCTTAGCTACACCATCTGGAATTAGAAACAACAGCACAAATATCCGTGAAATGGAAATCGAATCCAAAAACTTGACTAAAGAGATAAACCATTAATTAGCCCATTATTTGTTAATAATTCTCCTTAAATTAAGTTTTGTAATACAAAAGTTGTAAGCTATACAAAGAGAGAGAGGAAAAAAAAAACTAGAAATAATTTTTTTTAAATTTTTAATTAACTTTTAATTCTAATTTAAATTTTAATTTAAAAATTTTTATTTTGTAACTATAAAAGTTAAATATATTCTATTTGTTTTATTGGTAATTAGTTTGCTTTATTCATTCATGAACCATCCTCTGATGCAGTTAAATTATATGCATGACGTTAGTTTTTATTTCCTTTATGCATTTGTTTAAAGTTTAAGACCATTTTCACATAACTTTTTAATGGTATAATATTTCTTCAAAACTTCGCTAGACATCTTTTCTCTGAATATTAAGCCCTATTATTTTATCTTTGCCGATAGTAAAATTTTATGAAATTAGAAATTTGTATAAGCTTTTTCTAAAATTCCTTCTTGAAAAGATTTAAAAGCTATTAACACAAATATAACATCCCCAAAGGTATAACTACCGCAACGTAAGTTCCTACTAGTAATAATTTATGATTTTTCAAATTTCCAAGGAAAATACGTTCGAAAGATGAATATTTTTTTTCACAAATAGTATTATCAATATCAATAATGTTTTAAATAGGTATAAATAGGTTAATAATGTATATAAATATGATAATTTGAATAAATTTTGATGATTTGAAGAAGTAAATATTTTATAGTATTTGCTCCTTAAAATTTCTTGATGTGTTTATTTGGAATTTTCTTTCAAAATTTTATAAGTCGAATTTTATTGTGTTCCGTACATTTTACAAAATAAGCAAATATTAGAATAATTTTGATGACTAAAAATTTCATATAACGCACGATAAACAAGTCGATAGCTAAGTTTCCAAAATATTTTTTCAGCTAAACAGAAAAGAAAAATATTTTACTTTTTTCTTATTATATTATTCTAACATTGTTCCTTCAAAATCAAAGAAATATTTGTAGAAAAGAGGCACAATAAATGAAAAGTGTAAATCTTGCGTGGAATATATATATGGCAAAATATGATTTATATTGAAAGGTTTACTATAATTTTCTTATCTATGCCTCTTATACTAGGCTTGAAATGTCTGGCTAGAGAATGTTTGCATCGTTTATTACGAAGTGATCTTTGACATTTATCTCATGAAATTTGTTGATTGTATGGATGCAATATACAAGAATTCAAGAGCAAAATTGACTGGATAATGATGACTGAAAAAACTGATTGACATTTTTTTGTTAGATATTTTTGTAAAATTTAGAAACTCTTTTTTTAAAACATTTCTAGGTAACTAAATAACTGTGTTTAGTTAACTGTTGAATATCGATTTATTTCTTTAATTATTACAGCTAATAATGTAAAGATTATCAACAAATGCTTATGTAAAATACAAAAATTTGTATTAAAACCTATAGATGTAAAACATATACATATTTCAACATGCTAATTGTTATTTCATATTATCAATCCCAAACTTCATACGCATTATTTTTCGACAAGATATTAATGTGAGACAAAATTTATAATTCTTTCCAATTAATTAAATTTTGGTTCACAATAACAAATTAAGGAAAAACTGTATATATATATATATATTGGTGATAGGCATAGGATAAAATGTAAGATACTATACTTTGTAAAATGATTTATTTTCTCATTAAAGTATAAAGTTTATTTATTTTCTATATTGCTATTCTAATATTTTTATCTTCCAAAATTTTTGCATTATATATACGTGTGTGTGTTGCTATGTTCTAATATTTTATCATCCACAAAGTATCTGAATTTCAAATAACATCTCAGAAATTACATTAAAGCTGATATTCAATTACTGAAATTAGCTTTCTGAAACTAAAATGCGATAATGGAATCGATTTTTCATTTAATGTCCTTGCAGTTTTTAATAATGTATGCATGTTTAAATATTATATGAGTAAAATGATACGAAACTTACTAGTTTTAAGTGCATTTCCTACAAAACTTTGTCAAACAATCGTAATTTTCAGTAAATTTACGATTGTTTGACATAATTACTGAAGCAATTGTATAGTGTAGAAACCAAATTTTATAATATTTCTTAAAAATTTTCAAAGACATTAACTCAAACTTTTGATATGTATGAAGATTTTAAATGTCACAGGTTTTTTATAAACAAAGTATTGGTTTTTCATACAAAAACTCAAAAATACTGCAAATAAAATGGACGAAATCATCCAAAATAATCTTTATTTTCCTTAAAATAAAATAATTTCTAATATCCTAATATTTTTACTAAAATTTTAAAATTACAAATTGGTGAGTCCTAAATCTTTGAAAATGATGAAAATTCCTCCAAAAAATATGAAAACGCTACAACTACATAGTTTTGAAATCATAAAAAGTTCTGCATTTTCCGCGCGCTTTAAACTAATAAAAACTAATTACAACAAAATTTTTCATTATATATAAATTATGCAGTTTTTATTTGAAGTAAAAATCAAATATATAATTTTGTTCAATATTCAGATTATTTCCCACTTAAATGTCTTTAATGGAGTTTTTGTCTTATAAACAAGCGGTGTAAGCGCTTAGGTCCATTTATTGCGATACATAATTGCCATTTGTAGACAATACGAATAAATGCAGCTAACTACCTTGTAATTTAGCACAGCCAAGTGAAGAGGTTGCGAACTGAGCTAGCACGCTACTCTCGACATTATTTCTTTTGATGTACTCTTAAAAATGGTTGTGGGTTAAGTCAAGTATTGAACTTTCTACATACCGGACACGAAATATATATATATATATTAAAAAAACATTTCTTTCCATATTCCCACAGCCTCATCCCAAATAAAAAAGGAATAATTTGTTGATTTTTTTTATTACTTTCGTTTTTAGTTACCCATTTTTGTTTAACGAAACTTAGACCTAAGTAAATCTGAACGATAATCATATAAGGATGTTGACCCCTGAGTTGGCATATACCTTTCCACCCGAGGAATATTTATTCTATAAAATTTCATTATTAACAGAATTTCAACGTAACGAACTGTCCGATTGGATCAGCCGCAGTATCAGTATGTGTGTCCTATGTAAATTCCCCCTCCCCCAAAAGTTTATTTTATTTCCTTTTTGATAGGTTTTAAATTGGCCATTGAAAGAAAAGTTGTAGATGTTGCACTATAATGCAAGTATGTCCGAAATAATAATAAAAAAAAATCGTTTCCAAATGTTTTTATTTTATCCAATTGCAACAAATTGTCAAAAAAAAAAATCTATAATGTTAATGATAATAAGGTATAAATGAAAAAGCTACGAATTCAAAAATAGGATTATTTCTTTAGGTGTAATTAATACATTAATATAGCAGGGAAGAAACATGCTTTATCGTTTGCCTGGAGTGAAATCTCTCATAAATACCCAAAAAAAAGTTCGTAAATAAGCGTTAATTTGATTAACAACTAATAAATATTTTTCATAATACCATACACTTATTTTTAAAGGTATTTTTTGCTATTAAATTGTAGTAAAACTGACTAATAAATTTATACAAAATGTTGCTTTCTGTAAAGCTAAGTTATATTAAATAGTGGTTGAAAAGCACAGTTAAAGTTAATGAATGCAAAAATATAATATAAATAAGAATTAATTTTTATATACTTTATATACTAAAATATAAGACCTAATATTCGTAAACTTATCGTTTTGTACGCTAAAAACAGTTATTAGATATTTTAATAATGACTTTTTTAATTTTGTTTATGGAATTTCTATTGTTTACTCTCATTTAAGTAAATGCAATATGTTTATTTTATGACTCTTATCTCATTTTCATGCTCTTCAACAAAGGAGAGTTTATTTCAGTTTAGAATATTTCCCCTAAATGAAGAGTTCCTACGCAAAAAGTAATAATAGCAGATAAAAAAATATGGCGTTTGTGGATTAATATCCGGTTCACTAAGGATGCGCTGCTCTAAATAAGCACCTAGAAGACAATTAAAATCAACTTTCATTAGAAATAAATATGATAATGAGCTCTAAAAATAAAGGAAAGCAAAGTGTAATTACTTTTTGTTGAATCGATATT
Source organism: Latrodectus elegans (assembly GCA_030067965.1). Classification (NCBI taxonomy): domain Eukaryota; kingdom Metazoa; phylum Arthropoda; class Arachnida; order Araneae; family Theridiidae; genus Latrodectus; species Latrodectus elegans. Next base: position 53,536,180 of record CM057814.1, on the reverse strand, counting down.
GTATTCAATGAATAATATTTTTGGAAAATACTTTAAAAAAAAAAAAACATAGTATTAATTTTGTTCGATAATTTACTGTTTTTCTAAAACGCTAAAGGACATACCTTCCTGATAAACATATGATATTTTAATCTGCATAATATTAGAGCTGATGCCAATAGCTATTTGAAGAATATCTTTTGACGTTGGTTTATTAAAAGTCTGGAAATTTTCATGTGACAATTGATTTGCATCAGAAAAAGAAATTATTTTGCTCTTAACATTCTGTTTTTAGTTAAATAAAGAGAAATTCTTACTACAAAAATATAAGTTAAACTTTTCAATTCAAAATCAAATGCAGATTTTATACTTATATTTTGTATAAATATTTTCCACAAAAATATGCACAGTATGATGCTCTCCTCTTAAAATATTTTCTACTTAGTTATTCAAAAATAAAAAAAGAAAAATAACAATTCTTCTCTTTCACTGAAAATTTTAGTAAGATATCTCATTAAGTTATTGGAAGAATAATTGTTTAATAACTACTTGAATAAAAAATTCACATTAATTATGAATTTTTTATTCATAATTAATATGAATTTTTTATTCATAATTAATATGAATTTTTTATTCATATTAATTATGAATAAAAACTCTAAATTTTTCTCCGTGCATTTTATTTTCTTCAAATAAATTTTATTTCACATTAAATGATATAATACTTACAAGTATTTTAATTTCATAAAATTCATAAGGAAATCTTTGCTTTTAATTGAACTCCAATTCTCGCTTTAAGGAAAAAATTAAAAAATTATTTCATAAGTAAAATTTACATAAAAATTTGCCATTCAGAATATTGATACAAAATAGCTTTTCTCAAGTCATTCATACATTCTAAATCATATACGATTTATAAATAATTGGAATTCTTCAAATTAGCGTATATATTTGAGAGAAAGTATAAAGCAATATGTCATTGGTAAAAAAATCTCCTATTATATGAGTATGTCATCATCACGAGTACCAGCATGAAATCCGTAAAAACTAGAGTGAGTTTTACCAGTACTTTATGAAATAATATGATTTCACTGCTTTTAGAATTCTAATTTTTATAATTTTTACACTCTCTACACCAAGTTTGAGGAATTATTTATAAAACGCATACAGACATTCACTGTTAGATATTCCAGGGCTCAGATTAGTGGCCGTTATAAGTATTTATCTTTCGTGTACAGATTTCAACGATGAAGGGGTATTTTAACTATTACAACGAATGATTTTTTATTATTTTTATTGAAAAAAAGCCATAATGAAAGAAGCTGAGATTTATGGTGCTCTTCCGTTTTTCAGTTAAAAGTGGTAATGATACTCTCAGAAAAACTAACTAATACATGCATTCTGTCCTAAAATAAGTTCAAAAGAAATTAAAGACGCGTCACCAGAGCTCATCTTTAATTTTGGCGTGCTGTCAGCCGAAGTGTTCATATTCTTGCCTTCGGTTCATTAGCTCATGGGTTCAATTCCCACTTCGGGAATGAATGTTATCAGTGGTTTAAAATCTAGTTTAAATCCTGTATTCCGATCTGATTAGCTTTCATGTGCAAATGCTACAAACAAATATATATAATTTAGTTTTTATCTAAATGTTCTAAATTTTATTTAAAAAGATGAAATATTATGTTATCTGAGTTAATATCAATCATAAGTTTTCATATGAATCAGGTGTGTATTACTTTTATATGTTTTCGTACATTAGCATAAAAATCTTAAGCTAACAGATTAAAAATTTTTGATTATTGAAATTGAAAACTTCAACAGAAGTTGATTGATTGATATATACAAAATTATGATAATACATATATGTATGTACATGATAATTTATATATGTATGAATACATATCTATATATTCATTAAGAAATTTTAGAAAATAAACATTGAAATAAATTTTAAAAAGAAAATAAACATTTAATGATAAAAACTAAAACGTTCGTAACTGATGTATTTATTTGATTTTCTAAGTAAAAAAATGATGTTTGCGGCAGTATACATCACCTTTCTTTGAAATATTGTCACTTGCAATGGCTATGTAAAGGATTATGATCCAGACGAAATTTTATTTCTGTAATCTTCTGAAAGAGATTGAAAAAAGGGACGTAAACTTTCTATTTGTTTAGCTATTTGTTGTGGGAGGACAAAAGTATGAATGGCGGCAAATTTTATTAGCCGTATAAAATTCACGCCTCTAAGCTTTCCAACTTTTGTCTGCATCTGACTGTAATCGATTCTGATCGGCGTTTCAGGTTCGCAACTTTTTAAATCACCATTATCTGTTTTTGCGTCGTCTCGTTCAAATAATGAAGGGATTAGACTACTGAAACTTTGTATATTGTTAGTACTATAACGCTAGAAGCAAAGGACTTTTGCATATTGAGTATTTTTTTTCCCGATAATTGGATATCAATTGAATTAAACTAGAAATTCGTATTTAATATTCATAAATATTAAAAATTTCATGATTGGATACAATAGTTTTTAGAATTAAAAAATTTTCAATTCAAAATATCTCAAGCATGAAATACATGTACTTGAATAATAGAAAAAATGTAAAGGTCATAAATTCTGAATTTGAATGTACATTCACTTGGCTTGAATTATTTGCGCCTTAGTTTAGATTTTAATGAAACATCTAACCTCGACACAAATGCCATTTCCTCTTTTTTGTCATTGTAGTATTTGTAGTATCATTGTAATATTTTTCATACAAAATATCTCAAGCATGAAATACATGAGTAATAGAAAAAATGTAAAGGTTACAAATTCTGAATTTGAATGAACATTCATTTGGCTTGAATCATTTGTGCCTTAGTTTAAATTTTAATGAAATATCTGACCTTGACACAAATGACACTTCCCCTTTTTTGTCATTGACCAATAGGAAATAAATGACCAATAAAAGTATGACCAATAGGAATGACATTTCAACTTATAGTCATTCCTATTGGTCATACTTTATTCTCAATTCCCAAGAATTTCTGATCAATGACTATTTGAAAAAGTCCAAGCACAAATCTTAAAAAAAAAAAAATAAAAAAAAAAATAAAATTTTGAAAATAGAAATCTCCAAAATAGTAATAAAACAGTGAATATTCTAATTTAAAAAAAAATTATGTGCGAATCTAGAAAGTGGAATCCAATGCCCAACATATTTATTCAAAAGTGCTAGTGTCCAAACATAAAAGATAATTCTAAAGAGGAGGAAGAATCACACATCTTTATACTGGGACGAGAAGAATTTATGACTTTATAGAATGAAAAAATTGAAATTAATGAGTAGTGTGAATATCAATAAGTAGAAAACTAAATTAAAAATGCATTCCATTTCGTGTGTCCATTCCTATTTGAACCCAAGACAAAAATTTGGGGGATAAAAAAATAAGGATTTTATTTTTATGGATTTCAAATTGATAATATGTCATGGTGGTACACACGCATGGCCCACTTCTTAAGTACTGAAAAAAATATGGTTAAATCACAGCGTTCTTTCGATTCCAAATTCATAACCGATTTGGTTTGTTTGGTATGACTGTCTTTCTGTGGTCATTCTTATTCCGAACCACCGTAAGCATCTAAACCCAAAATTGAATTCCTTATTGAGCAGAAAACTAGAGCGCTAGCCATTCGGTTGTCAACACGGAAATTATATTACTAATAATCATTAAAAAAGACAATTTATTAAGAAAAATATCACCAAAGTGAAAATTCATCTTAAAAATTTAATCGGAAAGTTGCTTATGGGATGTATTTTTTAATTTAAGGAGGATTTTTAGAGATTTACACTTTTTTACAAATAAATTATATAGAAGTTTCTATCTAAGAAAAATCTTGCTGAAATTCTTTCAGTAGAATATCACTTTGCAATGAAATGAAATTGGGGGACTTGTTGATTGTGAATATTTTGTATACAAATCTTTTTTTCTTGTGAATAAATTATCCAAACCATGAATAAAAAAGGTATTTTCTGATGAACTTATTAAGAAATTCTGAATGACGAATTAAGATGTTTTGCTATCATAGATTCAAGATTTTTAACTTTCACAAATGTATATATATTTTTAATTTTTGAAATAGGTTGAATGAATAACACGGTGCCTTAGAAGCAATTGGGCACATTACTACATATGAACTGATCTTGAAAAGTGGAAGAAAGTATTGAAAATGTTGATTTTACTACTAATGAAAATATCAGGTTTTATTATGTAATACCCTATGAGTAAGCATATAATCATTAATTTCTATTTTAGATAAACCTTTTTAATTCATTTATTCCGTAACACCTTATTTCTAGATTATGCAACAAATCTTTTATGATAACAAACTGAACTTGTTAGAAACACAAATTCAATGTTTTTATTTATAATTTTATTATTTTTACTGGTTTTGAGATTTTAGTATCGATTTTTTTAATATTTTATAACTTATATATTACTAAACTCAATTTAAAAGATTTTAATAAATAATTAAGTTAATTACAGCTCTATTGCATGATTTCTCCTGATAGATAAAAATATTATAATTTTCTATGGTATCTAAATCACTTAAAATTTCTTGATCACACCCATATTTCTTTACTTGCTACTTTTTGTGCTTTACCATAAACTATAACATGTTCCTTACACGCATTATAAATTCTGTTATTTTCTGTTTCTTAAATCACTTTTCTATAAATTTATTTTTTAAATAATTTATAGACAATCAATCACAATATTGATATGCAAATATATATGCTTCAGAAGGATTAAATTTATCATGAATAAATTATACAAAATCACTTAATCTGTTAAACTTGGAATTATGTTTATCGCTTATTTATTTAGCTATAAAAATAATTATTTATAAATTTATGACAGTTTAATTTAGTTTACTATACATATTTTTCTATAAGAGATATAACATTTGATTATTTTTTTCCTTTATGATACATTAAATGATATCGATTTTAATAATAAATTCCCTATTATTTATTTTATTTACAGAGAATTATTTTATAATTAATAATTATTTCACTGTGTATTATAAAGTATTTTTTTAATAAAAGTATCAAATATCAACTACAGGATTTATTAAATCTAATATTAAAAATAATTATTACGTGTCCTAGTATTTTTTTTTCTTTTATAATTCCTCATTAATCTAAACTTCGTCTATTTTTATAATTTGCTGAATTTCTATGCAATTTAATCTGAAAAAAAAAAAAAAAAAGAAGAAATTGCAATTTTTTTTTTTTGTAATATGAATGAGTAAAACGAAATATGACTGACATGGTATTTAAAGATACTTATTTTCCCTCCTCCTTATAATCAAAACCGAAATTTCCGTAAGAAAGGATACGGTGTAAGTATACGTATTGAAAATGGCTTAAAATTGTTTTAAAGTGTACAGAAGCACAAAATCATCCTGGAAATCTCACTAAGTTAAAATCTAAATAGCGGATTGCTATGGGCATTACAAGCATTAAATCTTGATGTTTATCTTATGGTAAATGGTATGATAATTCAAAAAATGCCCTAAATATAAAATAAAAATTTAAACTATTGATATAAAGTATTCAAAATACGTGCACAAATGTTACATTTTCTTACTAAAAGAAGTACGCGAGTATTATATTAATATAATATCTAAAAAAGAAAAACATTTAAATTTCTTTAATAAAAAATAATTTTATCATGCATTTCCCTCAAAACCCTATTGTTTCAGTCCAAATTTAGAAAAAAAAATTTAACTCAATAATGCAGTGTTTTCCAATCTTTTTGTACTGGCGCCCCCCTTTTTAAAAAAAAATTGGTGCGCCCTCCTTTAAAAAAACACATTGTTGCGTCCCGTTAATTTATATAAAAATCAAATTTCATAAATACTCAACTGATATTATAATTTTATTTAATGGGCTACAAAATAATATACAATATATTGTGTAAAAATATAATATATTTATTATAAGAAATACCAGTTTATTTTCATTTTCCATGATTTTGGCGCCCGTAGATCATTGCGCTCCGGGCGGCCGCCCGGAGCATTTGTACCCGAAAAATTCGCGGCGAGGATTGTGGATTATGTATACTGCTGATTCATAAAAATGAATCAGTAGTATAGTAATTGACACCTATTTGACTTTTTTGGTTCGTATTCGAAAATGATATTTTGGAAACAGCTGCATGCCCCCCCTTGCAACTGTCTCGCTTCCCACAGGTTGGAAACTACTGCAATAATGGTTTAAATAATCAAAGTCAGACGTGTCATTGGATGCATCTTTGGATCACGATTTCATTTCGAGATATATAACTTCATCATCAAATTTTGATAATTATTTGAATCCTAATGAATAATTTCTATTGATTTTTACGTATATCTAATTCATTTGAGAATTAAAATAGGACATTTTTGCTTGTTGAATGCTCGTAAGGTGAAAACATATAGCATTACTGAAAATTTAAATTTAGCATTAAGCTAATTTTAATTTAGGCTGCGCTTATTTTTTTCTGGAAGTTGTTATAAATCTAATTACATAATTTTGATTTTTTTCAGTTATATAGTAATGACATATGAATATTGTATACATTGTATAATATGACATAAGAATTCAAATCAAGTGCTTTTATTAACTGGTTTAGATTAGAAGAAATTGTAGCATTATATTTTGACTCATAACATTTGGCACAACCACAGATTCCATTGAACTTTAAGCAATCATTTATAAAATTGAAAATTTAAGTTAAATTTTATTAATCCTGATTTTTTTTATTTTAACAAGTCTAAATGGATTTTTAAAGTAAAATATTTTAATTTAAGGCTTCAAAAATTTTTCAGGCTCTTTCACTGTAATGATTTATTTGAAGCAAAAATATTTTATTCTGAGAAAAATTTTCACACACACATTTATACTAAAACTCTAAAGTATTTTTCTGGTAAAAGTCTAAAAATGTATACTACAAATTTTAATTTCAATGAATATATTTTACACTAACTACATTAACACAAATATAAAGCACAATAAATGAAGTTAATATAAAATATAAAATGGTTTAAAGAAAAAATGAAAACCTTGAAGAAGTATTCACTATTAAAAAGTTTCCATTTTAATTTCATAAAACTATTACTGAGAAAAAGTGAAAAAATTGGTATCAAATAGAAAAGAATTGGATAAAACTATCGAAAAAATTGAGTTGAAAATAGATATTAAATACCTTAACATATATTTGAATCTCTTCCTTAACCTTAATGAAACCTTAACATGAATATCTTCCAATGATTATTTTTTGAAAGCTGCAGAAATATACGAGGAATCTATAGGTATCCATAAAAAAACTAAATTTCAATGTAATTTATGTCAAAGAAAATGCTTTTGAATAACCTATAGAATCAGTCAACGGCAAAGAATTTGATGCAGTCATTGAAGCTGCAAAATCTAAACGTGATGAGTATAAAAGGAATTATAAAGAATTTATAACAAGAAATTAGGACAGGAATAAGAATGAAAATAAAGTAAAATTGATGTTGTTGACAACAAAATGAATAATTTAATATACTGTATTGAAACATTACGTGTATTTCAACTAGGAATTATCTTACATTCGTGAACTGTTGTAATTTTTTTTTTATCAAAAACTAACAAATTTAAATGTTGCCGTTGATTTTTAAGGGAGAGATTACAAATTATTACGCTAAACAATATAATCGGAAAAATTTACTAAAAAGCTCTCTTTTATTTGATAGATTACTAAATTTCAAAATTATAATTTTAAAGACAGCACTGCAAACAGATAAAAAGAAACTTATAATTATCTTAGAAATATGCAAACGAGTCAAATTATAAAAAATAAAAAATAAATAAATAAATAAACAAAAAGATTCGTTAAAATTCAATTTTAAAACACAGGATTTTTTTTTTTTTTAGCACATTTGATTATATCTTAAAGATTACGATTTTTTAAAATTGCACGGGTAAGAAACCAATAAAATTATATTAGATAAAATACTAGTTTTTTTTTTCCTGATACTTTGATGACGCTATACTCAGCCACCATTCATTAAAAGACGGTTATTAATTTTTTCTTTAAGAGAGAAAGAGAGGACAGGGTCGCATGAAAGAAGGATGCTACTGTATAGATATGTCAAATAACTTACTTCATAGTAGTTGTGCATGATCGAATAATGTTTATATGTATGTGTGTGTGTTTGTATATGTATCCACTTTTTGTATTGCCGAGCTGGCAGCCGAATGGTTAGCGCTCTTGTCTTTGGTTCAACAGTTCGTGGGTTCGAATCCCACCTTGGGCATGGATGTTTGTAATGGTTCGGAATCTACTTTAAGCCGTAGGTCCCGATCTAATTAGCCCTCGTGTGCAAAAAATAACCGTTGAGCGACAAACAAACCAAACCGCTTTTTGTATTGTGTGTGTGTGTTCTATACCATACTGACAATTGTGTCTGTACTAAGGGCAAAGCGATTTTTTAATTACAGCTCAAGGGTGGGGGTAACATAGGAAGGAAGACTAAATTATGTCAAACAGCCTGTATTTAAGAGGTTTCGGTTTCTGTGTTTAAGAGAAACTATGTGTGGAGGAAAGATATATATCTCCATTACAACTATTCAATAAAATTAAAGAAGCAAATACAAAAAATGGTAAAATATTTAGAAGCATTCTTAGATTAATGTATCATCTAAAAATAATAAAAATTTTTGGTAATTCAGATATATCAATATGTATCTTGGAGCTTTTGGGCATCATTATGATGATATCAACTGTGATTTTATATATATATTTTTTTTCCCTTCTTTTTTTTTTCTTTTTTTTATTTATTTTATTTATTTATTTATTTATTTTTTTTTTTTTTGAAAATAAAAATATGACAATAAAAATTTTATTTGACTTTAATCTTAATTCCTTTAAGACCTTAAATAAAAAATTAGATATAATTATTTTCTTTCCGAAACTTATATCAGTTACTTACATCAGATATTAATATATAAATGATATATAGAATTAGTCTAAAATAAGGGAAAAGTCTGGAAAAACACAATGATGACTTCTACTTATGACACTATAAGGCCAAATTAAATTCACAACTACTAGTTTCATTTTTTACTACATTGTTACTTATATTTTCAAAAGTGTGTGAGTATATTGTGCATTATCATTAATTTAATTTCGTTTCAGATAAAGCTTAAATGCGAAATCTTTCTGAGTTTCAAAGAGAACAGACAAAACAATTGGTGGGTACATCAGTAACTATAGTAACGCAGCTGTTGTGGAAATCAATGGGCACCGAGTCGAAAGTCAGATGTGGAAGGAAAAAAATTACTGTGGGAGACAGAAAACTACTAAGGAAAATTATAATCACAGGAAAGAATATCAAGATGACAAAAATAATTATCCATACAATATCAATTCATACAGTTCGAGGGCAATTATATAAGCAAAATATTTGAGGAAGAGCAGCGATTACAAAACCCCTCGTGATAGAGGCGAATTCAAATCATCAAACAGAGTTAACAGTGAATCGAGAAGAAAGGCGCTTGGAAGTATACCAAAAGTTAAGAAACATATGCTATCTTTTTCAACTGGTTAGTAAAAAATAAATACCATCCAATTTGGAAGAATGTAGGACCTGGCGAGTATCTAACGTGAAACGGCCACTTTCGCTGAAATTGACAGATCTTCTGTCAAATCAGAATTCAAGTTCACTGCCTTTGTGTATGAGAACGTTGCCTTAACCAACTGACTACCGCTCAGGATCATGAAACCTGGATTACAGATAGATGGATTTAAGCATGGCAAACTCTTCAGAAACCCAGCTATCTCATTCCGAAAAAGAATCATGGGAATAGTTTTGTAACAGGTTAGGGTCTCATTTAGGGATTTTTGGAGTACATTTTCATTGCACATTACATATGAATTAATCAGTAGTGTTAATTATATAACTTTTTTGGCTGGTCAACTCCATTCTGCAAAGTACATTTTTTCTGTCAGAGGATTGCACCGATGAAAATGATTATTTCCCAAAGTTGAACTGTTCAATCATGGTTTAGAGAACATTACTCAATTGTTCACCTTCTGTGACTTATCCAATCACAGGACTTAAAGATCATAAAGTTTTTATCGGCTGCTTTGGAAGAACGAGTGAAATTCCAATATACTACTCCATAATCTCTCCGTGATTCACATTAGATTCCACATGAAGAAATATATCATTTTACTTACAGCTAAACAGAAATTATATACATCCATTTAAAGGAAAACTCGACTCGTTTTAACAACCAAAGGTGCTCTTATACCATTTAGGTGCAAAACACGTTTTTGTGCGAGTTTTTTTATTATTTTAGACAACTCCTGTATGGGAAGTAAATAAATTATCTATTGATATGTTTTATTTTTCTTAAGAAGCTGGAATTTCAGTAAAGACTTTGTTGCTTTTAAAATAAATACTTTATTTTAGATTCCAAAAATTTATATCTGTTTAAATATTTTACGTCATAATATTCTAAATCTTTTCATTTAAAAATTAGCCCTTCGACACATTTTTGCAAGCCTTTCATATAGTAGTATTACAGAAAAAAATTGAAAAAGTTTCATATTTCTTTTAAAGAATAAAATTGTAAGCAGCCATTACTGTATAAAAATTTTGAATCGTCTTATAATTAACTAGTTCAGAAAATATCACCCCATATTTCAAACTAAGTTTTTGTCTTAAATCTATTATTCCAAATATGGAATAATAGGTTTGAGACAAAAACTTAACTTGAAAAAATTATGTTAATAATTATGCAAAAAAGTTATCTAAAACAAAATTATGCAAAATTCTGAGGTTTTGAAAAACTGTATGGATGAGAACAAAAGGAGAGTTATATAGAAGTTTGACATAATCAACCAAAATGGAAAAACAGATAAAACAACACATGGGGAGAAGAAAAAATAAATAATAAGCAAATAACAAAGAGATATCATAAATAACTATAACTAAATAACCTGTCCAAAATCTAACTTTTCTGAGTCTTGAAACAAACGAAAATATAACATTTCTAAAGAAAGAAACAAATTACTGAAACTTTGAAGAGATATCTATACAAAGTATTCAAATGCTTGGGAAAAAAATCATGGCGTAAATTGACACCTGTTTTGTTATCAAAACTTACCAAATCAAAATTAACTTTGGAGAAATTGCCAAATAATCTTAACAAACATTGTTCAAGAAGATCTAAGTATTCACTTTTGTCAAGTGATCTTGGAACACATATGAACAACCAATCTGACAGCAATCTGTCCAAGGGAAAAATTTAAGTTGAAGCGAGTTCAAATGAACCGTGGATTCCAAAGGAATTCTACTGAGTATTATGATTCAAATATGCCAATATATAAAACCAAGTTCCTAGTACAATGAACTCATTTATCATATTATCATCTTGAATGAATAATGTTTCTCAATATCTCACTTTAAAAGTGAACGAAAATATGTTACTTCTTCAGAATACTTAAGCACTATTGTATTTATAATAAAGTTGAACGGTGTGGTTTTAATAAAAAATATTAAATTTATAAAATTCTAATTTTTTGAAAATCATATGAATCATATTTGGATCATTCTCCACTCTTCCACTTTTGGATTTTAAGGAGTACGTTTTCATTAGAAATAATTTTCATGATCATTAGGAGTAATTGTTCTACCATGATAGTATCTCCTTTCATACATTCTGCCAAAAGAACCATCAAATCTTTAGTTAATGTCTGCAATTGCAGCATGATTATACATCAGACGATTTGGAAAACACCGATGATATTCTTCCTAGGCTCTCCGAAAATTACGAGACCAAAATCCATACTCAAAACGAATATTCAAAAATTTAGAATTCGGAAATCTAGTCTTCCATTTCCAAATTAGTAGGATGACAATTTGATCTGCATATAATTCAAACTGAAAATGAAATTTAGGGAACCTCGCCCACATACGACTTTGATTACAAAGCCGAACCGTGGTACTCGGTTGAGATGATGCGTGGTACGTTTAAATGGGACCATAAGTGATTGGAAACAAGTTCTCTAATGATGAGGTTCATACTTTACCAGAGTCAGATTGTAGAGTCTTGGGTTTATATATAGCGTATGCCTGGAGAACATCTTTTCCCTGAATTCATTGTGCCTACAGTAAAGTTTATCGGAAGTGGAATAATGGTCTGCAGATGTTTCTCGTGGTATGGATTAGGACTCATGATCCTAATTCATGATAGGCTCTACACTGACTCCTACTCTCCTTTTCTAGACAACAACGTGTTTTCTATTCTGGAGCAATTTCACGGGTTGAATAATTGCTACTTCCAGGATGTTGCGACGTCCATCAAAGATAGGTTGGCTGACAATGGAGCGAAATAATTAGACTTGTTTGCCAAGAGTCCAGACTTTAATTCTATAAAGTACCTTTGAAACGAGTTTTATCGCTGAATTAAGGAGTGCAGAGTAATCAAATTATAATTAATTAATAAAGAGTGCAAAATTAGTGTAAGTACTTACATTTCTTTTGCAAGCAGAATGGAAAAAATGTACATCATTCAGTTACCAGTGAAAAATTTTAACATAGAAAATTCAGGATGGAAGATTTTTTTAAATTTCAGGATAAATCTTTTTTGCTAAAAATAAGTAATCATTGACGAAAAGCTTTGATTAATTTTATTTTAATATGTTTTCATTGAAGTTGACAAAATAAATGATTTTATATTGTTTTCATTAATATCAAATAAATTTGTGATATTCTGTGGTATTTTTCATTAAAATAATGTCTGTCATTCTTTTTTAATTTTTAAAGCAAAGTCTATCAAAATTATTTGGTGAGAAACTTTTTGTTATCCATTGATACATTTTAAAATAATAATATGTTGAATTTTTCTGTTTATTCACTGACCCTTCCATTTTATTTTATGTTTTATATTGAACAATTTTGTAGTTTTATGATATCCTTTGAATTTGTGATTCATTTTTTTTAATTGAAAACATTAAAAAAATATACTCTTTCTAACTTGTAAATGTTAGAAAAAAATAAAAATTGATTTTTTTTTAAATGTTTATTTTTTTATTTGTTTCAAGTTTTGAATATTAACATTTTTTTAAAATTAGTTGGTAAGAACGCATAAAGACCATGAAAAGTATTTTATCAGCGTAAAATATAATAACATACCTTTTTAATTCACTGTGATTTAGTATAATTTTATATTATAAATTGAATAATTTCATAGTTTTAAAGGCATTTTTTAATTCTTATATTATTAAAATTATTATTCAAATTATTGTTTTTGATTTTTTACTTGAAGACGCTGGAAAAAATATATTTTTCTCGCTTGCTGTTTTAAAAAATATTAAAAAATTAAGCAATTTTTTTTTTATTTTTTATTTATTTATTTATTTTTTTTTTTTTAGTTGTTGAACACCTAACCTAAAAATAATATATTACTTAGAAACCGAAGGGAAATATCGTCTATTCGGAGAATATCATTTCATAATTTTCATTTTTTTCTAACTCATTAGGAATTCTTAGAAAAAAATTATATCGTGTATAACACGTTCCTTATTATCATTGAAATTACAAAATCGATCTCCACGTATGATAAAGACTAATATATGATGCTTTTGTAATCTGACTGTTTTTGTCAAGAACATAGAGTTAGGAGTAGATATCCTATTTTTTAAAAGTGTTGATTCCGACTGAAATAACTGAAAATCGGACTGTCGCATTTAAATATACAATGCTAGGTGTTAACCTTTATAATTGTATTACATACATTTTAATAATTGGTTTCTATACATCAAACCCATTTTCACTGTATTTTGAAAATTTCCTACATGATAAAATAAATTATTAACTAGTTTTATCCCTTATTCAGTAATTTATAATATTTATTATTTTTTGCTGCATAGCTACAGTTATGTAAGAAAAGAATACTTTCTTTTTAAAGTATCTTAAAAAGAGCTGAGGAAAACAATTTAGATTTTATATAGGAAAAGTTATAAACTATGCTTTTAGCTCTGTTTGCGTTTTCAATACTTGTTTATCATATTTATTATACATTCAACAAATTAAAGTAAAAAACAATTTAGTAAAATTTTAGTAACCTTTTAAAAATGATAGATTAGTATTATATATGTTACTTATAAAATTAGAGCCCTTTAAAAAATAAAATTTTGTAACTATAACGCAGGAAATTAAATAAGTTTATTTTCTTTTCTAAAATGAAATTTTATAAAGCAAAACAAAGGAAGACTTAAATTTTACTGAAATTTTAATTCTTTAAAAAATTTCCTTTCAACGAGAAAATAATAATCTTATTGTTATAATAAAAGTTTGATAAATTAGAAGTAATTTTTAGTTTAAGGTGCTTCTGATTTTAGAATTATATAAGCATGAAAGTATAATAAAAGTGAAAACAAAATCGAAAAAAAGTATTTATTTATAAATCAATTATATTATATTATATATATATGTATATATATATATATATATATATTGCTTAATGCATGAATCTGACATATAAGTAACAAAAATTTAGTGTATATATTACCTTTTTTACCTATGGTTTTATGTTTAAATGCAATGTTAATAAATTGAGAAAATCCTGAAGAATGCGTTTTCGTATGCTTTAATCTTTTAGTTTGTTAGAATTATGGTAGAAAACATGATTTTTTTAAAAAAAAATTTCAGATTTATTTTCTGATTTTGAAAGTTTCAATTAAAACAATTTTAATACATCACACTCAACAATTACCTGTCACATTTGAAAGAATTTCTTAATTTGAAAAAGCAAAAAATTACTTCTCAAGTGCATATGGTGTATAACAATTTTTAAATTACTTCCTCCAATTCCTCTACTTTATTTAAGAAAAAAAAATGCTTTGAAATAAAAGTTCATTTAAATGCAACAGTTGGACATGATTAATATAAGCATTCACGTCAAAGATAAGATTCAAACCTACGAACTGTGGAACAAAAGGCCAGAGAGAAAACCTTTTGGATGTCAACTCAGTAACATGAAGATTAGAATTACAAGTAAATTTGTTTTACAAATTAAAAAAAAGCAGATAAATTGTATCAAATTATATAACGTATTATAAATAAATGAAATCTATTGGGACAAAAAACTAAAAGGAAAATATTTGTCTAATTAACAGCTTATCAGCCAAACTTTTAGAAATCGTTAATAGTACATCTGATGGGAAAATATTTGTATTTGCAAATGCAACATCTTGAAAAAAAATATAATTTTTTTAAATCTTTAATTGAATCAAAAAATTTTAATTATAATAAAAATTAATAATGTTCAAATTAAGGAAAAGTAATGTTATCAAATAAAATTCTACATGAAAATAAAATACAAAAGGAAAATAATAATTATCAAGTTTTAATCTCATTATACAAGAATACAAGTCACGCTCTAAAAATTTGTTTAGAAATTCCTGTGAAATAGTTCTTTTAAATAACTTTACTACAAATTAGAGTTGTTAAGAAAAGCAAAAAAGTCATGCGCTTTTAAAATATCTTTGGGTTGTTACACGGAAAGTAATGCTTTAAATGCTCCTTCTTTCCATTTAATTTCCAAAATTTTATTCATTGCTCCATTTTCATCACACAATTTTCAAATGCTCAAATCGTTTCTGGTTTTAAAATTTGGGAGCCAATCATCAGATACTTTGAAATCTGTTATATTCAACTTCACAATAAAGCAGTTGGATTTCTGTCTAATGACATTTATATCAACAGGAACGTTCATTCCTTTCAATTTTCTCAGCCAAGCTAACAAAACTTTTCCCAATTTAGAATGATTTGATTGTCTACAGTATTTTCTAGAGTGAGCATTTTTGCTGGAATTATTTTCTTTTTAAAGTATTTTTTCAGTTTTTAAAATTGTCAAGAGACTGTTCTTTGGAATTCCATACTTTTTGATAATTTTTGTCTTTAATATTTTTTTTATCTGATTTTAGAATTTTTTCTTTTACTTCGACTGATAAACACGTTCGTTTGTTCAACTGTGAGGTTACACAACTGTGATAAATCTTCAACAGCTCAATCACCCTTTAAACAAACGAAACTTCAAAAAATGAATTCATCAAAGGAAACAAAACCAACTATAGAACAACAAATCTCAAACTTTTGAAGAGTTTTTCTCCTTTTCTATGATCTCAGATACGAAGAGGACAGAATAATTTGACAAACAAATTTTTTTTTTCGTCTTCATACTTATTTTGAAAATACTTCCTGATTGTCACACCAAGTAAACACGTAGCTCAGAATTCATAATATTAAGGAATCTAGTTTGGCACTTTAATTTGCTGATTTGGCTCCATAATTATGTCTTGGTGATGGGATGAATGCAAATACGATTCAATCTAAGAAATTACTGGTATAAATATACAAGTTGATAGCCAGAAAAAGATAAAGGAAGATTACATAATCTATAATGCTAGCAGAGAAATCAAAGTTAACTTCCAAATATCATAGTTATATAGATATAGAAGTGTTGAAGTGTTATATAGATATTGAAGTGTTCTCAGAATAAGAATTTCAATATAATATTTAAAATATCTCCCAATTATAGTCACATTCTTATGTTAATTTCTTTTATTAATAAAAATGTGACTATAATTGGGACATTACCTCCCAATTATATTCAGAGAGCAATTTTGGGAACAAATTTTGATTCATAATATACAATAATAAAAGAACTATTTAAAATTATAATAATTTATAGGTGGCTATAAATATGAAATTTATTTATTAATATAACCTAATATCAAAAGAATTATTTTTAACAAATGCTAAATTTAGCTGAAAATTAATGACGTATCAACGTCTCTTAACGGTGGTGCTATATTGGTAAATCATTAAGGCCGCAATTAGTTTTAAAGTCGAATGTTTACAAGATTGAAACTTGACGAAGGCCCAACGTCAAATAAACGTCCATGATCCGAAGTAGATAAATAACCGTCCAATATAAGTCATTCAAAAATTGAAACGGATACTCAACCATCAGCCAATCTGCGGACTCAGTTCCAAGTTAGTCGTGCTACTGAAGAAGAGAAACTAAAAAAAAAATAAACTTTAATTTCAGAGAATAAGTAGAATCACAGATCACACACGAAATACTGTATAATTATTAATATTACAGCTTTAACGATAAGAAAAAATTAAATTATTATTAATTTTAATGTAAACAAATGCAGACGTCATGCACATGCACAGATGTATACAGAATCAATTTCAATACTTAACTAAGATTAAAATATTTTAAGATATAAATTCAAAATCTTATAAAGAGCAAAAGTTAATTTTATATAATTTTTCTCAGATATTAACACCTTCAATAATGATCAGACTATGATTAAATAATTCATAAATAGATTACTATAATTTATTTACCAATATAATGTTATTCTGAAGAATTTCTTTGACTATTTGTTCATATATACCCATTTGCTTACAAAATGCCCTTTCTTACAGTTAAATGATAAAAAACAATTAAAATAAAAAATAAAGAAGTTAAATGAACAATAGAATGTTATAACATAAGTACAAAGTAATCGCTTTTCTTGAGCAACAAAGATGGCTACTTTGGTTACAGTTGATACTTCATCTTTCAATGGGGAAACATCTTTTTTTCTACTTCTAACTCTATGACCAATATCATCAAGAAAGAAAATACCGCTAATCTACAGCAAACAATCATGTTAATGAGATTACATTACTTTAAAGTAGAAATACACTAGCTCTAAAATCAGTTATTTTTAATTTCATACAGCATTGTAAATTACAAATTTCAGTAGTGTATTTTTGGAAAATCATTCAATTTTACCGATTTTATTTTAACATTCATAAAAACTTTTCATTGCCATGAAAAATAACAAAAAAATATGTAGTTCATTTTAAGCAAAAAATGATTTTATTTAATACCCACTTTTCAAATTACTAATATTTAATTATTTTTAATCTAGTTCAGCCTTTGTTGACAAAACAAAATTTTTCGCTCTACTTGTTACTTTCATGCTACATTTATTTATAATAAAGATTCTATTTTAATTTTTCTTTTTCAATTTTATCAAATCCCCAGTGTGCTTATATAATTTGCTTATAAATGCAGCTGTTTTCATTCTTCGTGTTAAGCTGCAATAAATTTAGTAGCTTTTTTTCTCTGAGCAGGACGGAAATTTTGCTAAGATTCCAACCTCGTAACCCTTTTATTTTTTATAAAAAAAAAATAATAAATAAATAAAAAAGAAGAAACAACTCGTTTTTTGTTAAATTGCGAAAAAAAGATTGAATCATCTTCTATATGCCCCAAAAATCGCTATATTCTATAGAAGAATCATGAACATATGAAATCAGCAGTGGTCTTCAATATATTTCATATATTTATTTTTAATGTTGATATATATTTATTAAAAAACTAACTATAACAAAATTATTTAACCTAATCAATGACTTAAATTTCTATCTATTCCTTTAAAGTTTAAATAAATCTGGTGAAAAATCTAACTTGTATTTGTAAATTTCATATTAAATTTTTTATTAACGTTTAAATTTAATGTTTAACTATTAAAAATTAATTTGTTCCATATGTAATTAGCTAATGCATTTATTATTTTAATAAGCTTTTGTTCGCATTAATAACTCTTAAATATTTGTATATTTTGAGGAATGCATTTCTTTTGCTATAAAGCTATACATCTAAAACAAGTAATCGTTAATTATATTAAAAAGTGATTAATTTACTTTTTAATGATTTACAAATATGATGTTAATGTCTTTAGATTCATTAACTAATGTACTCAATGTGTAATTATTAAAATTTTTTGTAAATGTGTGAGAAAATTCTTGTACCTTTTAAAGTTGCATATTTTATAATATAATGACTAATAAATTTTTTTATTTAAGTTATGTATTTTTATTGCAAGAAATTACTGCTATTTTACGCTTACTCATATTCTCTATGATGTTCCTGTATCATAAAAGATAAAATCTACGTTTGAAAATGCATTTTGTTTTATGCAATTTTTATGCTTCTCAAGCAATATTTCATTAACAGCTCATAACTCATACTTATTTATTATTGTTGTCATATTAACATTGAAATATTTCTCTTCTGTATAAGTGATCAATAAAAAATGAGGCATTCTATAGTTCAGTTCCACTTAAATGTTAATATTTGTATGACAGTTAATATCTAATCTTTATAAGTACCAATTATTCAGAAATTATGTAAAAATAATTATAAAAAATATATGATTTATAAAATAAGCATTATGGATATTTAAAAATACTTATGTTATTTTCACTGTAATTTTTTCAAGATGTAGTAAGCTATGCTATTATTTTGAAGGAAATTCTCGTTAATTTATCTTTTTTATTATAATTTTATCCATGCATTTCAAATCTTATTTAAAACTTCTGCTTTATAATATATATTTTCATACACATTTTTAAAAATTTTATGCTTTTTTTCTTGAGCCAAAATTTTTTCTAGTATTAGCTATAATGAGGATTATTTTATTTTTATTGATGTATTGTTAATGAATAATAATAATAATAATATGAGGATTATTATATGTGATTTAAAGCATTTAAAATCACATATAAAAATAAACATCAGTTTATTTTTATATGTGATTTTAAATGCTTTTAAAATTAGCTTCACCTTTGGACTTATTAATATTCTGTGTACATAATAATAAATATTCAGTTAACTTTTAATTTTAAATTAATCAATATCTTTATTAATAAAATCTTTATAGTAAATTATTTTTATTAATGAAAGAAAATATTAATTTTATCGAAATATAAATTTATTCATCATTTTGTTTTGTTGCCTTATCTATGGATTGTATAGAAATTTAGAAAGATTCATCAAATAAAAATTGACATTATAAATATCTTGTAAGTTGAAATAACATAGTAGCTAATATGTTTATTGTATTTTAAAAATGATTTATTAATTTTTAATTCTTATTGTTTTGAACTTTCTATTCTTTAAATATATTTTTATTTATGCATGTGACATTTACATTGATATAGTTGAAAGCTTAAATGTGTTTTTTTACATGTCTCATTTATATGTTGTATGATTATGCCAACTGTTTTCTATTAATTCAGTATCAATTTCTTCCACATTTAATTACATTAAATTTAACATTTTCTTAATCATTTAATAAATTGTCTTGTGAACCATCAAATGCATAACTAATGCCACATATCATAGATGATTTAACAACTGTCTCTTTCTAATGAATTTAAGAAAAATCAAATAGTAGAAATTTCACATTCTTGAAATATATCTTTATATAAATTAGAAAGTTTAAACAAATGTTATTGTTGATGGTAGCACATGAACTGAACTATAACTAAGGTTCCCCTACACAATAAAGAAACAAAAAAAAAAAAAAAAAAAAAAAATGGCACACCTCTGAATAGGGGAAATTTATAGAAACAAATTTAACCAAAAACTAAATATTGATATATAAGACACCCCATTTTTCATACCTATTTTTAAAGAAAAGTGTCTTTTATGCTGTCAAATATGATGTACCAAATGTCAAACTCTTTTTTCCAATACAAGCATACTTTAATCAATTTTTAAATAGCTTATTAGCTTCATGAATTGCGATTTTTGAAATATTTTATTTAATTTTATAATCTAAATATATTTATTTCATGTTGAATTATTCATTCGTTCTTTCTTAGATTGACTAAGAATACCAAGTTCATTATTTTCTTTTTGACTTTATTTTCATGTAAGTCTTTATTTTATTTCATAAATTAGGTAGGTATATCTATTTTATTCTTTATAAAGTGTTCAAATTTATTTTTAATACATACATTTTATTTTATTTTTTGTATTTTCCTTAGTTTTCAATATTTTTACATTTTTTCTTTAGCCTGGAACTAAGTGATTGCAATGTTGCTCAGAAAAGATATTGATTTAAAAATTTGAATTTCAATTCTGATTTTGTCTAGTTTATTTCCTAAATAAAATTCAATCAACATTAAAAAATATTACCATAGAAGTAAATTGAAATTTATGCAGAAGAAATAAGAGCATAAATTCTAACAAACCTTTATATTATTTTGACTCCATAGTTTTTTTTTTTTTTTTTTTCTCTTAACAATTAACACATAAATGTATTATCATTGTTTTTGTCATTGGTGTCATTATTTCGTTCCTTGTTGACACAAAAATACTATAATCTTCTATGTTTAATTTTGTTTTATTGCTGTGCTTTTATCATATACATTAAAATGTTATGCTTAGGTTTGTACCTTGTGTTACCAAACTTGTAAAAATAATTTACATAATATTAATGTTTATAATGAAATAAAAAATAGGTGCTTGTTTATGTTAATGGGATTTCTTTCTTTTATTATGCATGTGGCAGTATGATTGTTTCATATTTATTTTAACAGCTTTTTAAAATATAAAATCAATGTTAAGCACAAATGTTGAAATTGTCTTACTGTGTCAAACTATATTTAATATAATTTTATGTCATTAATATAAATAGAAAATTTTTCAAATAAAATAACACAATTATATTTTATGTATTATTATTATAAAATGTGTTTTTAATATGAGAGTAAAACCAATAAATGTGTATGGAGTTTTCTGCCATTCATTTTATTTGCCTGTGCTGAATACATAATGTAGAAAAAGTAGCTTTGTTATTTGTACAGAATTTAGGTGTTCTTAAATTAGTGTTTGTCTTGTGTTAACATAATATTTATTACTAATTTTGTATCCCTCTAAAGGAACATTTTAAGTTATCTTTTATACATTGACCAATATATGCCATTTGCAGAAATAAAAATGTTAAATATTCATTAAAGCCGAACATCACATATCAAAGATTTAAATTTATCAAACTGAAACTTATCAGAAAAATCTGATATTTTGGAATGTCATTCTAAACTTTAGCTTTCAATACTTTTTGAACTTCCAATAAAATTTTTGTTTAAAATAAATAAATACATCCATTGAACATTAGCTAAAATTTATTACCCTATTTGGAATGGAATCTCAGATGTAAACTTACTTTCTGACCTAGTAATTATAATCTTACACTTATTTATTTATTAAGATTTTTTTTAAAATTCCTTTACAATCGGAATTGCATTTTTTAAATTATGAATTAGAAGCCTTGACTTTGTGATGATATAGAGAGAATAAAAATTAAAACTAATTTCTAATCTCACTTATGTAATGTAATTGTAAGAAAAAGGTGAAAAGGCAATGACAGTTAAAAATAAATTTTTCTACCACTTTTTTAGAGACATATTTAAAATGAAATTGAATACAGTTAATAACTTGTCAAACTTTTTTAGATAGTATTTGAATTTTTTATTTTAAATGCATTATATTTAACTTATGATTCTCCAAACCTGTAAAATTGAAATTAAGTTCTGAATCTTCAAATAGCATATTAGATTATGAAATTGTAATGAAAAATGTAATACTTTGCCATTTTAAGCTACAATTAATGTCATAATACATTTTTGAATGTAATAAATAGATCACTTAACAATCAACACCTCTGTGAAACTGCTTATATTAAAGCCAAATAAATTTTGAATCAGATTGTGAGAAATTATTAAGTAGATTGCACTAAAGCGTATAATAATATTGCTTTGATTACATAAAATTATTTTACATGACCTATCATTGTCTATCATCTTTAAATAAAATTATTACATAAACATTGTAATTGTAATATGAGATAAATATTTTTTTAATTTAAATTTTGAATCAAAATTATAAATAATTTCTTTCTTTAAATAAAGTAAATTTAGTCAAAAGAGAAAAACTTTTGTCTATTAATGTCATTGTATCCCTGAAGTGATAGTATTATTTTTGAAAATGTAACATTGATTGTTGCAATGAATTATTTTTTATATGTGCAAAAATTTCTTACCTATTTTGTTATAACTTTATTAGAATTACAGTTTTACAGTTTATAAAAATTATTCATGTTTGCTTTTTATTTTGCAGATTTGGATTTGCTGTTTTAAAATTTATTTTTAAATATCAAATTTTTCAATGTATACATGTGGCTTGATTTTTTCTTACTCTAATTTATGTGATTGCTGATTATAAGATAAAATTAATACAATTAGGAATTATTTTATTTTAAATAGTATTTTAATTATCTCATTTTTTTCCCACTGTATTCTAGTTGAAGATAATATTGACACTATTAATGTTGAGGATTTTATCTATCTATGTTATTATAACATTAATTTAAATAACTTATTTTTAATGTATGCTTATTTAGAATTTGTTAATAAATTTATAATATTATTTATTTTTATTTATATAAAAACCTATGTTAGATAACGTTTTTTTTTTAAAAAATTTCCCTTAGTTATAAGATTAAAAATTTTGTTAATTTATTGCTTTAATATGATCTTTTCTTGATTTACTTTTTGCAAATTATAATAGTTTATCATCATTTATAAGAAAAATATCAATCATTATAGAATCATTTATGATAAAATATTAGTCATAAATTCATATGTGTATTTGAAATAAGTGAATAAAATGTAATCAAGACATCACAATGTGATGTAAGCTGCTATGAAACTATGCTGTGTGTTGTTTTTTTAATGTGACATTCATGAAATTAATTATATTTAATATGAATTCTACTTTGTTACTTTTTCACTACAAGTAACATTTGTTATCTTTATTACATGAATGTTTTTATTTACGATTTTATAAAACATTAAAATTTCTGGATTTGAATTTTAAATTTCAGGAGTGAGATGTTATTCTTGTGATGAGTGTGATATGGTATATGCTTCAAATTCTGCATTATCACGACACAAAAAATGGCATAAAGGTGGAAATCCTCATCATCGTTTCAAATGTGAACTCTGCTTATATTCAACAGATTCAAGGAAAGACTTCAAACGGCATAGTTTCATACATTCTGGTGAAAGACCTTTTACATGTACATTATGTGGTAGAGGTTTTACACGCAATAATCACTTGAAGAGGCATATGTTAACTCATAGTGCTTGTATACCTTACAGATGCAATATATGTTCTAAAACATTTCGCAGATCTGATCTGTTGTCTGCACATATTCTGAAACATCAAGAAAATAATAACTTAAGCATTCTTTCATTACCTGCAAGTGGCATGGTAATAACTGGAACTGCTGAAGATGCTTTAAATTTTAAAATAAATTAAATTTATTTTATCTCTTTCATATGTTAATTTGTTATAAAAATTTATTTTATCTCTTTCATATGTTAATTTGTTATAAAATTTAATATTTTTTAGGAATTTAAAGTTATTTGTATGTAATAAATAGTTTTTCTATTGTCTATGCTCTTGTTAATTGGCATATAAAAATAATTAACATGGTAACTTTACTTGCAGATATTTTAAAACTCCAGAATATAATTTTTTAAAGATTTAGATTGTGATTTTCTACTAGTTGTGTACTAGCAGGAAAATAAGCCGAACAAAAATTCTATAAACAAAAATTGAAAATTATGCAATTATATGCTCTAAAATTATATAGAAACTTAAAGCAAAAAAAAAAAAAAAAAAAAAATGAAATTATCAGTTGAAATTAATGATTTCCATATCACAGTTAGGAAGTTTATTTCTGTTATATTATTATTTGTAACACTTAAATATGGTCCCAAATATATGACAATATAGAAGCTTTTTAATAATCATTTTACCGATTTTTAAAATTTGACAATATTATATAGAATTTATAAAAATCTTAAAAAATTCAAACACACACATATACAATTTTTTTATAAATTTCAATTGTTTTATTTTTAGTTAATGTTATATCAGTTTTTTTTATCATTTTATTTTTAAATTTACAAACTTTAAATGATATTGTTTTAAATATAACAGCTCTGAAATGCTTTCAAAAGATTGGTAATTTTTTGTCTATAATATATTAGTTAAAAACTAAATATAAATATTTACTTTTGTTAAAATTTAAAATTATTATTTCATATTTTACTTAGCAAATGGGATGTTGCAAAATATGACCAGTATTTTTTTTAATGTTATTAGGATTGATATAAAGAAGAAAAAAATATCAATAAATATATTCATTATAAATGTAAAACAATTAAATTTAAATATTTTTAAGTGCAAGTTAGATTAATTCAATTTGAGAAAGTTATAGTATAACTAAAGCAATCATTTTAAAGAAATGTTGAACTTCCTTATAAGATCATGTGACTTGAATTTATGTATTCCTTGAAATTCATTAAGTTGACCTAATTTATTCTGTTACTCACTGTATTTTATGTTATTTATTGAGCAATAATTATGTAAATGCATCAATAGAGAGAAAAATGTTTTTTTTTTTTTTTTTAACATAAATTTTTTGTTATTCATTAGCTTTATATTTTGTATTACATCTTTACTTGGATCTCTTGTCCTGAAAAATGATTATTATTTAAGAAGTAACTTTATATTGCAGAAGATTTTGACACTAAATGTTAAACTCCTTAAACTAATAATTGTAATTGAGAACAATTATGTATACTTGGTAAATAAATTTCTGTTTCTGGTAAAGTTATTGTAGAAATACCAGGTAAATTCATTTATATTTAAAAAATTAAAGCTCACCATTATTGAGTTTTTTTTTATTACTTCATTTATGCTAATAATTTACATTTTCTTGTCAATTTGGTTAATTTATAAATATTCCTTTTGTATATTAAAACAAAGAAATTTTAATGAGTTTGTAATAAAATATGAGACAAGATGTTTGTTCATTCTACTGTTGATTTTTGTGGATGGATTAAAATATATAATTCAATGAAACAACTGCAATGTATATATGTGTTATAATATTGATGTATAACTTTCAATCACTGTAACAAATGTCACGAATGTACTTTGTATTAAAAAGCTAACTATTTGAAGAATGGTTTTAATGATGATAAATTTAATATTAAACTCTTATTTACTGTTAAGGTGTAATGTTTTTATGTATAATTTAATCTCTATATCAAAAGTTTTTCAATCGTACAGGGAATCAAATAAATAGTACTCCACCCTTTGGTTCAACAGTTTATGGCTCAATTTTTATTTCAATATTTATGTTTTTTTTCCTTCTTTTTTTTATAATGATCCATTTTGATTTGTAAGGCTAGATTGAATTAGAACTGATGCATTAAAATTTGCCATTGATCAATAAACAAAGCTAACTCCAATATGTGGATAAAACTGATAGCTAAATTTAAAGTGCTGCAGTTCACTTCTATAATTTATTATTTTGCCTATCACCTCAGATATTTGTGTTGGCTCTAAATTCTTTTTAAATCATTGGTTGAGATATAAATAATTCTCATATACAAAAAAAAGTAATGAAATAACTGCTGAGTCATAATTTAATTAAAATTACCAGTGCTCCATGAACTGCCTAGTATAGGATTGAAATGAGGTTTGAGATGTCAGTTTAATCTTAGTCTGCAGTTTGTTCATTTCAATATGACAGAATATTTTAAAGCTGATGGTATCCCAATAAATTATTAGCCTATGAATTTTAAATTCAAAGTCTTAACATTTAGTTTGTTTTTTCTATAGCTATATTACTGAATTTTTTAAAAATATATTTTCAACTATATCAAAATTTCCAAAATGCTATCAAATCATTTAATCAATATTTGTACTATATTTTCTTTTCAAATGAACTTGGGCAAAAGAAAACTTTGAATCATATTTAAGCTGAGAATAAATGTGTTTAAAAGTTTTCTATAGGTGTTTATAATATGCAAATGTTATTCTTATAGTGATATTTCGGTAAAAAAGTTTGTTGTTCCAAATTTGATTAAGTATTTATATTTTTCCATAATGTGCTTTCTGCTATTTAACTCTATTTGGGTCTTTTTTTTATTATGTAAATATTATATAATGTTAAATTTTCTTTACTTATAGAATTATATGTCTTCCTTTCATCATCAATATAACTATTACTATTTCTAATATTTTCTTGTTTTTATACATATTTTTATTTTCATAACTTACTAAAATTAAACTGTTTTCTTTTGTCTGTATATCTCATTTTGTTAGTATGCACTTGTTACTACATTATAACTGAAAATTCTTGCTCATGTTATCTTTTATGTTTTCCTTTAGAGTTATTTTTTCTATTTATATGCCCCACAATATTATTCTTTAGTTTTTAAAAAAATACCTCAATGGTACAACAGCCCTTATGGGACCAAGGCCTACAATTCCCACATCTGTGTTCTTGAATGAGGGCCCTGGATTGGAAAGCATATGTCTCAGTTAGGTGGTCACCAAATGCAAAATTCCCAGTGTTTAATTCCCAAATCATATTTGATTTTAAATTTTTTTGACCCACTGAAGGCATCAATGCTGAGTCAGTCTTGCCCAGCCTGAGGATCAAACCTCAGACCTGTGTCTTGGAAATGCAGAACCTTACCACTACTCCATCAGACTTCCATCTTGAGTATTTACTTATGAAAAAATTAATATTAAAGGAATCTATGTGAAGAATCTTTCAGGTATGACAGCATTTAGATCAATATTGTTTCAGTTAAAATGTTTAATGTTGCATTTGTTTTAAATTATTGCTATTTAACATAAATTTTAATTCTAAAGTAAACTGTTTATTTATTTATTATTTTGAATTTTATAATATCTAAGAGTCACCCTAATGAAAAAGCCCCTACAGTCAGTTTGTTAAATGATTCAATAGTATTAATATAAATTAGTATACAAGAGAAGTAATGCAAAACTAATAGAGAATTAAGATAGATAAAATCACCTTATAAATTTTAACAGATATCCTAATAATACACGAGGTGATTGATACCTTCTAAGAAGCTCTAGGACTGTTTTTAAAATAAATTTTTAATAGGAGCATTTGATAGATAGATTTTTGAAATTGATTATCATCAGCTAATCACTGTCCTCTTAGAGCTTTCTTGAGTGGAACTAAGATGTGTTTGCCAGGAAATCTGGGTTGCAAGATAGATGTTTGAGAATCTCTCTGCAGAATTGCTGTAACAATATTTACCAGTATTTAAGGAGATGAGTATTATCATGCAAAAGAAACACTCACAGTGACATCATGCAATGTCAATGATTTTGATATTCTTTCTCAATTCATGCAATGTGTCACTGTACATGTTGGCAGCATCTGATGTTGTGTGCATTCCTTGCATTCTGCATTCTCTGTAGAGCATTTGTAGTCATCTTTCTTTTTTAATAACAGAATTATTTCAGTCATGTCACTTTCATTTGGGTGACTCTTGTATGTTTATTTTTATATTATGATACACTTTTTTGATTAATGAAATTGTGTATCAGTTCTTTTTATTAGAAATTAGATCTTTATTTTACATACATGCTAGTATAAGTATTTGTCTTAATATCTTTCTTTGTATGTTGTTTAAATTATGATTTTTTATCTTTGTAATTTGATATTAAGTAATTATGTTAACCATAAAGAAAGCACTGCATCTGATTCTTTCAAGCAGGGAATATATTCTAAAAAAATATGATTATTTAGGAAATTTGGCAAAAAGTTGATTTTTGTCCTAATACAAAAATTATGTATAGTAAAGTTAGAACTTCAAATTATTTAAAATGTAACAAATATAGTCACATTGACTAGTAATTAAACTTCGATTTATTGTGGTTTAATTTTTATTCTTTCTAATTATGAGGATTGCTTGATGAATTGTAAATGTGTGCATATATTTTAGAATTCTAATGTTTATATTATAAAACAATAGTCACACATAAATAGGAAACTGATTTAGTAATTTGATATGAAATTATCAAAGTATATATAGTTTTGAATGCAAGATAATCATAACTGGGAGAATATTAGAAAAGTTTTTTTTTTTTTTTTTTTTTTTTGTGTGTGTGTGTGTGTGTACTTTTTTTACAAAGGTTTTTATTCTTTATTTTATTAAGAAAAGAAAAAAAATTAAGTAATTCAGACTGTTAGTACATTCATCATTAAACTTCTTTGATCAAATCTAAATTAGCA
Source organism: Latrodectus elegans (assembly GCA_030067965.1). Taxonomy (NCBI): domain Eukaryota; kingdom Metazoa; phylum Arthropoda; class Arachnida; order Araneae; family Theridiidae; genus Latrodectus; species Latrodectus elegans. The sequence goes on along the minus strand of CM057814.1, from coordinate 53,507,113 downwards.
TTTTTTTTTTAATATTAAGATTTATATTTTGCATGGAATCTGTATAGCCTAATTTTTTGGCATGTAACAGTCTCCTGTGATAAAAATTCTTAAACGTTTTTATGCATAATGTTTGTAAACTTTTTTATTCAAATGTAAATTCTGAAAAAAAATTTTGAAATAAAATAAATTATTCTAATTGGTATGTGTAATGAGTCTCTCTCTTTTTTTAATTAATGATGAATCTCATTTCCTACTAGGTATTTTTTAAGAAATAAAAGTGAATAAAATAAAATGTTTGTTCAATGTAAACTAGTAAAATGAAGGAATACACTGTGCTAAATAAGTAGAGCTTATTATAATTTTTATTTATTCTAGTGTAAGAACCAAGTTAATATCTGAAGAATTAGCACACAAGTCATTGGTTCTGCCATTTGTGTGTTTAAAATTTCATTTTGTGTATAAATATTTGGTAGATGTGTAACATCTTGTTGATCAGAGGGAAAAAATGTCATAAAAAATAACAAGATTTTTTGCCAATTATAAAAAAAATTACTGGTCAAATATGTTTATGTTTTTTTTTTTTTAGTAAATTATTTCTGTTTTTTAAACAAGTATTCCTGCAAAAAATATCTTGGTTTTAAAGTACCAGTATATTGTAGTTTTGACTGCACTCAGATTTATTTATTGTTCAGACAGAGTTAACATCTGTAATGCATAATGTTATTCCTTTTAGTCCTTACACTTAAATAACTTTTCTACTGTTGATAAAACAATTAATTTAAAATACTTTGTATGTACTTTTTACAAATAAATTGTTCCGCAAACTTTTTAATCATAAGTTCTACTTTCAGTTTTAATTCTCATTGCATATTCTCTGAGGTACAATATGAAATCACTTGATATCAGTTTAGCAATATTTGCACCAATTTTCCTGATTAGATTGTATTTTATGCAGTTACCAAATATCTTTAATGGTTTAGATTCTACTTTAAATCCTTATTAAATCATCCTGACACAAAAAAATGATCACCTAATAACAAAAATAACTCAAAATTTCTTTCATGTTTAAGGAATATAAAATGCATATTTTTAACTAGTAATTGACATTGAATTTTTCCTGAAATTATAAATGTTTAGTTTAAAAAACATCAAATGTTCTTCTTATAATGCCATGAAAATGTTACTTCTTTTTGCAGTCCAGTCCTATTAAGTTTGAATGTTTGTGATTTTTAGATTTTCACAATTAAGCAATAAGAAGTCAGTTTCAGAAGTCATAAATTAATTATCATATTATTTATGTAAGAATTACATGTATAAGAGATTAATTTCTTAACAGGATAAAAACAAAAAGAAATCAGTAAGTTACTATTACATTAATTACTTTCTCTTTAAATTTCTTTTATTTTATTATTATTATTTTTTTTTATGAAACTTCCATAAAATAAAATGTGTCTTTATAAAGCATTTCCAAAATTTTAATTGTAATATGAAATAAGCTTGTCTTAAAATATGAAACATGTTTTTATTTTTTATAAGAATATTAAGATATGTAATATAATCATTTTCTAATATGATTCTATTACTAAAAATATTTTCTTTACATTCATGTGTATTAAAAAATTTATTGATTTCTTTAAAACTAAAAGCTATTTTAGTATCAAAATAATATATGAATATTTATATGAATCAAAATGTAATTTAGTGAAACTGTATTTTGATATGGTTTACTTTGTATTTATTTTAATTAAATATTATGTGTAATTTGGTAAATAAAATTAATTTGAAGTCAATAGAAAATACCATGAAATTAATTACAAGAAAGGATAAATTTTGTAAAAAGAAAATTATAATTACTCTAGTTTCGCAAATCATGAACTATGCTTTTATATTGCTCCCTTACTAAATGGCATGAATGATTACTTGTTTTCCTAAATGATTCCTTGTTTTTTAGTTTTTGTTAAAACTGTACTAAACTGTAGTTTAGCTGAGAACCTTTATGCATACTTTACTATATGTTCATAACTTTCATTTTGTTATAAAAGTAATATATTTGAATTTCATGTGGACTGTATGTCTGTGTTGGACTTCACAAAATAAATAATTGCTAAAGTTATCTATTTTAATGATTTACCTTTACAACTCTGTGTATTTTCTTATCCTTACTTTCCATGGTAAATTAAAAATTTTTGTAAATATTTCTTTTTTAGTAGTAGCAATATTTTCATCTATTTGTACAAAAAAAAACTTTTTAAAGTAATTTCTGATTTTTTAAAATAATTTCGTGGAAACTTTAAAAAATAAATAATTAGTACAATTATCCTTTCATTTAAACATTATAAATAGTGGTATTACAATTTCATAAAAAAAGAGTAGCTTAAAGGAAGTAATTCCATAAAAGAAGTTTCATTAAGAAATAGTTTCTTTATAACAATAACTAAATGACTGCAAAATTTACATTTTTTAAACCTGAACTTGAAATTTAACTTGCATAGATTATAAACAATTTTAATTCCTTTTACATGTACCTTGTTTTATTCATCAACTTGATGACAACTTTCTTTTTATTGAAGCAATTTCTTACACTAGACTCTTAAATAGGATGCTAATAAAATAAGCCTTGAAAATTCTAAGATAATAAAGTTCTATTTTCTATTGCTACCAGAAGTAAGTCAGCAACTCAAGAAGAATTATCTATTGGAGTTGATACACACATATATCCATTCCTCTTGATAATTTCAATGATTTAATGGATCATAGGTATGCATATTGTTTGCAGTCAAGAAAAATTATATCCTTTATTGAAGTTCTTTATAAAAATCACATTATATTTGTTATAACTTACTCAAAGTGTGCTTTTTATTTTATATCTATAAGTATCAAATGATTTTTATATTATTTATTCAATCTATGATGTTTCCCTTTCTCATATCTGACATAACTTAATAATTAAATGTGCAAATTTCTTAATCTGTCAACCTTTATTGTTTTGTGTATTCTATTTTTTTAAGTTTGACTAAATTATTTACAATACAATAACTGTGTAATTAGTTCTTTAATTCTAAGACATTTATAGTCTGATATTACAGAATTAATCTAAATAAAAATTTTCATTTAAAAAGAAAACAATTTGTAACTATACAGTGTAAGAACTTCTAAAAATTTATATTTCAAATTTATACTTTAAAACTGCATTTTTGCATTGTATTTTTTCTGCATACCTTTTTTTATAAATTTATAACATAAGTATTTTAAGCAAATTTAATTATTCAGAATGACTAACTATAGTTCAGCCAAATATATTTCTTCAATTTTTTAATGAATTAATCAATAACTCATCTTTGTGTTCATTTTATAAAACATTGCCAATTTTTATGTACCTAATTCCTCCTATCTGTGTTATCTTATAATAATATTTTCTTTCTCTTTATAAGTTTAGGCATCAAATTAATTGTAAAATATTTAGTTAGTTCAGTCTTATTAATTATTGGCTGAGCTGGCTGCTTAATGGTTAGCGCTCTTGCCTTCGGTTCAACAGTTCGTAGGTTCGAATCCTACCTTGGGCATGGATGTTTGTAGGGGTTTGGAATCCACTTTAAAATATAGAACCTGGTCTAATTACCCCTCATGTGCAAAAAATGACTGTTGAACGATGAACAAACCAACTTATTAAGTATTGAAATTATATCTTCCATTCATATTGAAAATTATGTCCACCAATCAAAAAATCTTCAAATTTTATGTACTATTGAGGCTTAAAAAATTTTTAACTTCAAAATTTTCTAAACATTGTTAGGAATTTTTTCTAGCTGTGAATAATGTGAAAGTACCTATTCTAAATTAATCAAATATGAAATTAAAAAATTTGAATGTACTAGGAAGAACTTCTATGAAGTTTGCTGAATCATTTGTTGTAGTAAAACCTCCCTAATGGCTTTGTCTTGTATTTAAAAATAAAAATGAACTTTCTTATTCATGCATCTATCTATCTATCTATATATATATATATATATATATATATATATATATATATATATATATATATATATATATATAGATATATATATATATATATATATATATATATATATATATATATATATATATATATATATAAGAGAAAGATAAGCTGTTGTTTAAGTAGGAAATATGAATTTAGATAATGATGTTTCTAAAGTCTATTGCAAATTCTTTGTAGAGATTTTAGATTAGAACATTAGGATATTCTATTTTAGAATTGGAATAGAATTATTCCCATTGCTATTGAGATTCCCAAGAAATCTTTCATTACAACCTCAATTTTTTTATGCTTTTATTTCAGTTATATTAAAGAATACATTAGCCATTATCAAAAGTAAATGAAGAGTAATTTTATTATACTTTTTAAAGTAAAAATAGAATTTGTGTAAATTTTAATAACTATTAAATTGTCCTCTTATAAATCAGGAAAGAATTTTAGTCCTGTTAATCAATGCATAATAAATGCTTCTGGGCGATTTGCAATTAATTTATTTTTAACTACAAAAGTGTTGCTATTACGCAGTAATATTAGTTGTCAATATGCTGAATTTAAAACACAAATTTTTAAAAAATGATAAAAGAAAAATAAATAAAAAGATCTAATTAATAGTCTCTCTTTTAAACTAGTTAATAGTTTTAAACTTATTTATTTGAATGTCTTTTTTAAAAACCTTGGAATGAATTTAAATTGAGTTCATGTCTCAAAATTAGTTAAAAATTTGAAATTCTAAGAGAGGAAAAGATATCTGAAATGGTGACTGATCGTTTGTGATTTGAATTCATTTATTCATGTACACTTTTAAAGTAAATTTCCTTTCCAGAAGTTCTGTAGAATTGTATTTGAATATGCCATTAATTATTTTCTTATTATTTGTTTCATTTAATTTAATATGCAGGAGGATACTTGCATTTTTTCCTCTTTTTTTATCCCTGTGTTTTTAAGATCTAATTTCTAGATTAATTTTTTAGATTGTGATTATAAATTCAATTTTCCAACTGCAGAGAAAGTAAGTAAATTAATATTTACAATTTTCTCAGTTTTGCTTATATTTAATAAAATTGGTTACAATTAAGAATTTAATACCTCATTACTTAAGGTTTATTTCTTAAGGAATTCTTAATTATAATTTGTTATATATTTTTGTTTTCAGTACTTATTTATTATAACAAATAAAAGGTAACTTTTGAATCAAAAATAATTTATTTGTATATCAAAATTGTAGTTTATCTATTAATTTCTAAGAAATTGTATTTTAATTCTTAAAAATGAAACAGATTTTTTTTTTAAATTTCCAAGTCTTTATTATATGGTTTTTATTATTACTATTAGATATGTATTTTTTTATGACTGTGACTAATAAAATAGATTTAAATTTTATTTCAGATTCAGTTCATTAATTTGTGTACTATGTTTAGAATTTTCATTTCCTAAAGGCATAAGGTTTCAGTGGTCATTATTTTTACTGTCTATCAAATTAATTAATTTATTTGTTTTACAAATTTTTTATGTTATAAGTAAATAATATCTCAAGTGTACAATATTATTGTACTTTAATAAATTCTTAAAGTTTGTTGTTATTGTTATTTTGACTCGTGTTTCTTTTTCAAATAAATTGTTTCCCATTATAGATTCGTTATTGCTATAACTTTTAAATAGCTGTTATGTATATATATATACTTTTTAAAGGCTGGTAAAAAACAAGTTTGTTTTTGTTTCTCATGCATTATTTCAAGAGTTTCTATCCTCACATCATAGATTTTACTTTTTAAATTTACTTAGTATGAAAAAAATCTAGATAAGTAGTGAATCCAATGTAGGAAATAAAGTTAGAAGCTTGTATGTGAAAAATAGTGGAATAATTTTCTTTTGTTGTTGAACTTTTTATTAAGCAATTAAATGTAGTATCAAAACTCAGCCTTAATAATATTTGTTTTTTTTTGTTTTTTTTTTTTTTTTTGTGATAAATATTTTTAAATTATGAAAAATTTATTTCTGTTCATTTCTCTAAATTTCTGCAGTTTAAATGATTCTATGTAAAATAATTTTCACTACCATAAAATTTCAAAGATTAAAATAAATATAGCGAAGCTGATAGATGAAGTTTTGTAATTCAATCAAATCTGAAAGCGTTTATCTGTCTATTAGTGAATTGGATAGCTGAACTGAATGAACTAGATAGTTTATTGTGTATTAGTAAGTATAATGTTTAAAGGTGTAAATATTACAAAATCTGCATTTCTAATTTTCTTAGCTGATATATATTGTCTTCAGTTCAGTGGCTCATTGTTCAAGTTTAATTTAAAAATTTCTTCCAATTTTCTTTCTTTAAATTTATGTAACATCCTTTAAAATCCAAAATAAATTACTTTTATTTAATAAAAGGAATATAATTTACAATTTATATAGAAAAAAATAATAATTGATCTAAACTTGATTTTCACTTTCATGAAAAATAAATAACAGAAGCAAAATCCAAATATTTATTACTAAAGAAAAAATCATTTACTTAAAAAAAATGTTTTTAAAAATTATTTTATACTTTTAATTCAAAAAAGTTTATCAGTTTTCCTTTTTTAATTAAAAAATTATTACTTAAATTTTGCATGACTGAAATAAATCACCTAAGAATGTTAGTGAAAATATTCTTAAAACACAACATAAGTTCTTTTTATATTAAATAAACTTTTATTAAAGTTATAACTGATTATATAAATAAAATAGTTTTCCCAGAAAAAAATGTGAAATTTTATCTGTCAAAAAAGGCATAAAATAGAAAAAAATTTCATTAAGTGAGATTTGTTTCGATATTTGTGCAAATATGCTTCTATCTTGCTTATTTAAAGTTTTTAAGTTAAATTCAGCCCTCTTAGGTTAAGACAATCACTTGCATAATATCCATCTGTCAAAAATTAAACAGAGCATATCTTCCTGTTTGGCACTTCTTGGCTATGACTCCAAAATCTCTCAATATTGCCAGGCTAGATACTCTTTAAAGCTGAATTTGGTCATTTTGCTCTATTTTAATGTAGAATTTTTGGAATTGTATTCTACTATTATGTGTAATTTGTTGTATTATGTATTTAATTTAGAAAATTGTATTTTATTGACATTGCTATATTTTGTCTTGCTATTACAAACACAAAAATATTCATCTGTAATAGTAAAAATGTCTAACAATCTAATTATGTTTTGATTATCATAATTATAATTTTTGTTATAAAAATGTGTGATTGTCAATGAAGTTAAATTTCTTTTCTAATTTAATTTATCAGAGATTAATTTTACAGTATCATGTTTCTTAAATGGAAAATAACTTTCTGCTATTGTTTATAAATAAAATCATCCTATTAATCACTCATAATGTTTGTTTTTCTTTTTATGTGTTTTATGTTCTTATAATTTTCCATTAGTTTTCTGAATTAATATTATTTTAGATTAGTTTATGTTGAATAATTGAATTATTATTTGTTATAGCTTTTTCACTTTTTCATATTAGAACTGTTACACAGTAAACAATTAAAGTTAAATTAGAAGTTTCTTATTTAGTTTGTTCTGTAAGCAGAAATATTTCTGTACTTAAATTACAAAATGTTGCAAGTTTTTTTTTTTTTTTTTAAATTATCAAACTGTTATAAGATAATAATTTTGTAATTTAAGATGTTTACAAAAAAGTATTTAGGTTATTAATTCTTTTCTAATTTAACTGATCAGGGATAAATTTTACAGTATCATGTATTCATCTATCAAAAGTTAAATAGATCTTCCTGTTAGGCATCTTTTGGCTATGATTCTGAAATTTCTCAATATTGCCGTGCTAGATACTCTTTAAAACTGACTTTTGGTCATTTTTCCATATTTTAATGAATAATTTTCAGTTGACTGTGCTGTAAATATTTATTTTATTAAATTATACAAATTTGGTAAAGTTTTTATTTGAGTATTATGTAAAAAGTATATTATTAATTATAAGATAGATACCATATTATTTGTACATCATTCATAATTTATGTGCATTTTGGGTTTTATTTCGAAACTGAAAGCATTAAAATGGTACATTTTAAAATTTAATTGTAGTGTTTCAGTTTTAGATACATTATTTTTTTTTATGGTTTTACTTTTTTTAATGTTGCATAATATATGAATGAATCAATGAAGGCAATTTTCTGACAACTTACTTGGGAAATGTATTTTGTTCATCAAGTTTTAATAGGAATATTTTTGCTTAGTCCTTTTGCTTAGATAAAGTTATGAAGTAACTTTAAATATTTTAATCATTTTAGTATTTTAAGAGTGTTTGTACTTGCCTGCACTCTTTAGCTGAATTAAGAGTTGAAAAAGGCTTTTGAATTAAATATGAAGAGAACTGTGCTTTCGAAGTATTACATTATAAATACTTAAATAATAAATTTTATTTTTTTTATGTATTTTGTTGGTTTATAAATAAACTTAAAAGATTTCTTAAAGTGTGAAAAAATGCATACCTTTTCAACTGATTTCAAAAAAATTAATAATAGCTTAAACTTTGTTAGTGTAATATTGCACAGCATAAGATGCTTTCAAAAAACAAAGATTTAAATAATATATGTTGTTACTTATTACTTTAAATGCAAATGAAAGAAATTAAAGATTCTGTTATTTGAATAAATTTCTTTTGATTTGCTGTTTTGTTAATGTATTAGCACATATAAAAATGAAGTCATTATATTGTAAATATATTAAAATGCCTAAAAACGTATACATTTTATTTATATGAAGTGTTTTTCTGTATAAAAATTATTAATTTTAAAAGATTTACTTGTTTATATATATTTATATGTTATGCTTTGCTGAAAAGAAAAATAATTTGTTTTTCAAATAATTTATAAATGTGGATTTTATTTTCAGATTTGAATTTCCTGCTTTAAAGTTGATACATATTCTTTTTTATTATAAAGTTACTCACATTTAATAAACTGAGCTGGAATAGTATATATTCAATTGCTTATCTTTATACCACATAAATATATACATATACTTATTACATATAGTATAGCTGTAATTACAAAATATCATAATTTATTTTTATGATTATAAATAATTATTTACTATTGCATAATAAACTTTATTTTTATAATAGTTTGTTTCATAACATAAATTAATAAAATTTCTTTGTTTCTCTTATTTAAGAATGTTATTGTAAACTTTGTAAAAATTTGTAAATGTATTTTAGATTTTGTGTATTTATAGAAATTATTATTGACTAACAATTTGCAAAATATGATTTTTTTTTCCTTCCATATAATAAGAATAAAATATAACTTTTCAGTTCATTACTTTTAAATTATTTAGATTAATTTAGTTTTAATTATATTTAGCTGTAGGAAGAATTAATAATTTAATCCTCTGAATGTCAATATTTTTAACAAATTTTTCTTTGCAACACCAAATTAATATATCTATAAAAATTCATGTAATATTGCACAAAATTTTATAGAACTTTTGCTAAAAAACAAAAGACTATTAATAGTTATCGCTGCGAATTTTTCATGTACAACATTCAGAGGTTTAATTAGATATGTTATGTATTTTTTTAAATTGTTTGTTACAACGAATTTTCATTGCTCTTTTATGTTTTCATTGCTCTATTATGTATTTATATTTCTTATATCTAAAAAAAAAAGCCATTTTTAAATGTCATAAGTTTTAATTTTCAGGTGTAAAGTGCTATTCTTGTGATGAATGTGATATGGTGTATGCTTCAAATTCTGCATTATCACGTCATAAAAAGTGGCATAAAGGCGGAAATCCTCACCATCGTTTCAAATGTGAACTTTGTTTGTACTCAACAGACTCAAGAAAAGATTTTACGCGGCATGGTTTTATACATTCTGGTGAAAGACCTTTTACATGTACATTATGTGGTAGAGGTTTTACACGCAATAATCACTTGAAGAGGCATATGTTAACTCACAGTGCTTGTAGTCCTTATAGTTGCAATATGTGTACTAAAAAATTTCGTAGATCTGATCACTTGGCTGGACATATTCAGAAACACCATGAAAATAATAGCATAAGCATTCTTTCATTACCTGCAACTGGTATGATTAACAACTGGAACTGATAATGAAATATACAAGTTTTAAGTATAAATGCTATTGATTTTTATTCTTTAGTATATATTCTTGTCACAAAATTTAAATGGTTTTTGTACAAAATTGTTATGTATATTTGACAAAATATTTGTTTCTAAAACTGTTTTTGTTATTTGTATGTGATTGTCAATTTTGTTAATAAGTTTTCAAAACTATTACATTTACAATTTATTTTGTATTTTTGTGTATAAATCAAGGAAATCTAGAAATATTTTCCCAAATCCAATTTTCTGTTGTGATTGATTTACGTAAAATTACTAGTATCTACTAGTCACAGAAAATTTCAGTACAGGTATTCACAAAATTCTTAAAACATACATGTATAACAAGTAGTAATAGTTACTCAAATAACAACAAAAGCTAAATAAAACTTGATTCAAATGTACTTGGAAAAACATATTTTATACTTTGATATTCATTAAATTCACAAAAACGAATTGAAAAATCAAAAAAACTTTTATAATTTTGTTATAATTAAAATAAATACCAATTACTCTGACATGCATAATCATGAGAAGAATTAAACTATATATTGTAATCATAATTTTTCTTTAGTAAACATTTTCTTCTTTTTATTATTATTTGTTTTTTCTTATCATGTAAGTGGCACTAAATAAAATTAATCCATTTATTCTTTTGTATAAGATAATTAATGTCCTTTAGTTTACAGAGAAATGTGGTTCATCTTAATCATAATTGTCAAATTTCCTGATTATGGTTTCCAAGGTGTTCTTCTTTATCAATTTATAATTTTTAACAATAATGTTATCCTTGAAAATTTTTTATTTTAACATTATATCCCTTAATTAAACATTTTATATTTGCATTTAAACAAATAATTTTTTTAAAAAAAAATCTTATTTCTTCAACCAAATATGATATTTATATTGAAAAGTTGGCAGCTCTGTGAAAATTTCTGATCCTGATAAAAAATATATATATATATTTACAGTAAAATAATATCCTTGATTTATACCTGAAACACGTACATTTAAAATTTTACTTACATTAAAAATATTCATGCAATTAGTACTATTTTGAATTTTCTGCTTTCTGTGATAGCTTTATGAATTTCAATATCCCTTTTCACCATGAAATTCATCTGTATATTAAAGAAAATTGAAATAAATTTTAATTAATGTTGGTGTTATAATGAGTAATAATTGTATTCAATGACATATGTTATCTTTGTATTAAAAAGTTGTAACATTTGTATAGTGAATTTTTTTTTTTTAACGGTTTTAATTCTAAAACTTTAGAAACTTTTTCAAGTTTTATATCTGTACAGTGTGTTTATGGTAGTATTGTTCAATTAAAAATGAAAAAATTAAGGAAATTCAGATCATGCATGTTCAAAACTGCATTTTGATTTTCAAATCTAAATGAATGTCATATTTTTATAACTTATTTGAAATACTTATATATTTTTTATTTTCATTGACAAGAATTTTTTTTAAAGGAAATTTGAAAAATAGAAATTAAAACTGTTTAATTTTCTTTAGGAATCTGAAACCTTCTTAATTGAAGTTTAAAAATTGGAAGTATAACTCTGTATTTGATCAAAAATAAAATCAATATTTTTTTAAAAAACTTTTTTTCCCCCCTCCAAAAATCTATTTGTGCAAAATGATTTCAATTTGCATAGAAAATATCTGATCAAACTTATATGTTAATTTAATATAGTAACCTTTCATTAAAAAATGAAATAGGGACTTAATTCAGAGAAAGCTTAATGCTTACATAAATAGAATCAATGCTTTTTCATGTTGAAGCTAAAAATTATATTTTATATTATTAAGGGGAAAAAGTTGCTAATGCAAATTACAAAACTAAGAAATGCTATTTCATAAGAAATGATAACTGTTATTTGTGAATAGTATTGAATCGCGAAACTTAATAATTAATAAGTATTATAATATTTTTTAATGTTATAATGTATTTTTAAAGGAGAACAAAATTGATTGAATGAATTTTTCAATTGATTCTCAATTCTCTGTAGAAAATGTTTTGTAAAGCTTATGTAGAGAGGGGCAGTTTTATTTTTTCTTGTTATATGTATAGTACATATTTTAATCAAAAAGAATCAATAATATTTTTCAATTATATATATTTTGCGATAGAATTCCAATTTGTCTGACAACTAAATGATTATTATTTTGAAATTTTGATTCTAGAATTTAATACCCATTTTGATCTTAAGTGTTAATAGTAATTCAGAGTCCAGTTAACCATTATGTACATAATCGAAACCAAATCAGGCAACAGAATTCTACTCCACAAAATATTTTTTAAATAAAGTATATTTATATGAGGTAATATAATTAAAAGGATGTAATAAAAACGAAACTGTGTAGTAAAATAATTTTAAATAGGAAAGCTTTCATATAGGAGCAGAATTGCAAGGCTTTCTTTTTGTGGAAAATTTTCTGTTGCATATTTCATATTTGCAAAGTTTCAACTTATTTTAATATTTTATTTTATTATTTGTCCCTAAAAATCCTTGAATTCATACTGTTGAATATATTTTGATCCTTTCATTGGCCATAATATGGATTGTCTGTTATAAAATATTTCACACACACACACACATTAAAAATAGTTATTTCAGTCAAAAGTTCATTTTTGTACCCCATATTCTAAAACATCTTTCACAAATTTCCTGCAAATTTTAAATTGAAAGCATAAGTTGTTCAAAATAGTGTGTTTACAAATTAATTATTAAATACGTTTTTAATTATGTTTTCTGAATGTTTAGTAGGAATATTATATTAAAATATGTATATTAAAAAAAAAAAAAAAAACCACATGCACAATGTACTACATATATGACATCAAAGGTAAATTTTTTTTTTTTCAAATTGAAATTCTTTGATTTTTGAATTGTGTAAAATAAGCTACGTATTTGTGATAAGAATAGTTTTATATCCAGTTCATAAAATTTAAATGATCAGTAAAAAGTTTAAAAAATTAAAAATAAATTAATCAACAGTTTGAGTTCCTAAAATGTCAATTAAAGGGTATGTAAAGGAAAATGAAATGTCATGTATAAAATGATATTTAAACAACTTTACCGTATTGATGATAAAATCAAATTTTGAATTTTATATTAAAATCATGACTTTTGTTTTTAAAATAATTATATACGATGCAAAGGAAGAGTTGTAATTTAATACAATATTTTATCTGACAAGTATATGCTAATTTTCTTGAAGAAAATGAAATTATTTGCAGTGACTTTTATGCTTATTCATCACATACATATTATTGTCTCATACTCTATAAAAATTTGAATTTTAACTTCTCTCAAGTTTTTAATGGGACTTATAGGAATTAATATATTTGAGAAGAATTTGTGAATTATACATTCAGGTTGCTCACGATTAAATCAGAATAAACCTTCCGAATATGGAACTAATAGATTTCAATAGTTATCACAAAAATTGATTTGCCTTATAGTCCATGTTCCAAAAAAAAGAAAGAAATAGACGAGGATAGGAAACTCAGATATCTAATGCAAACAATAAAAAGTAAGGCTTTTGATTTTGTTCAGTCTTATCAAGAACCTAAAATTGAATATAAGTATCATTAAAAATTTAAAAACGTGTTTCTCCGATAATAAAATGCAGATTGAATTATATGTACACGAAATTTTGAAATTTTAAATCAATCGCAAAACATGCCTCACTAATTTAATTGATCAATTAGTTATTCATTTGCGTTGCTTAGAAATTTGGAGTAATGAAGGAAATTATACATGTTTAAGGAAATCTGCTTTATACATTTGCTGAAGTTTCTGTTCCTTAAATTTGCATATACGCACAGCTTGATCGATTAATCCAATTCTTTCGTTGCGAGGTGGTCATCACTGATACCAGGGGCAAACTTGGAAGAATTTGGCGGCAAAACTTCGGTGAACAAGTGACGTCAGAAAACGTCACAAAATAGGCATTCCGACAGAAAGTTGCAAATATCTGGCAGGGCGCACCATCGATAAAGCAAATTATTTAGCTTTTTTTTCTCTCTCTCTCCCTTCGAAATAATGCTTGTGATTAACTTTATCAATATTTTTATGATGAAGATTAATTCATGAAATTCTTTGCAAAGGTCATTAAATTAATTTTTGAATATTAAATATTACCCTTTTATTAAACTATTTATTAATGAGGATAAAATAAAGTATTTTAAATAAAATAATTTCTTTATATTTAAAGTAAATTTTATTATTAAAATAATAAAATTTATTTTCAATAAAAAAATATAATAAATTTATTTTTTAAAAATTAACATTTTTAATAAATTTTTAAAAATTTATTAATTTTATGAAACTATAAAGATCGAAGATATCTGTGGGATTCAAAAGATAGAACTTACTTTGACAAATATAAAAATGCTCAATTCTTGGAAATAAGACGTTTCACAAAACATTTGAAAAATCTGAGATGGGTTATAATTTATATTAATACTAAACATGGATTTTTTTATGGGAAGGAAATAAATTGAAATTCAAAATCTTATTTTTTATATTTATATATATAAATATATCGTTTAATAATTTAGATAAAATACACAGAACAGCATATTCTGCATTTAAAAATATGTATTTAATTTTATTGAAAACGTTGATTCTTGTGTTTAATATATATATAACTGAAATATAAAAATTTTCTATTTCAGTTAATAGTAATAATAGTATGTTGCTTAGCTGTAATAGATTTTTAATAAAATAAATTCAATATTAAATTTTAAAAAAAATTGGAATTAAAGTAATATTTTTTAACAATTCAAGTATATATTGCCGTGCCAAATTAAGTTTCAATATATAAAGATACAATAATGTAAACATTTTTTTGATTGAGGATTAATGCCTTAGAAAGCATTTATTGAAGTCAGTATGTGTAACTACCATTTATTTTTGATTATATAACTAAATTATAGGATATATATATATATTTGGTAAAAATTAATTATCATTGCAGAATTAATTTATTTATAGATTCAGGAATGTATTATTATATTTTTTGTTTTTCATGATAAATAATTTACAAGAAAAATATTTTAATACTATTTGAATTTTGTTGATAATTTGCTTGCCAATTATTTAAAGACGTATAGTTATTTTTATTTAATGATTTATAGTTATTATAAAAATTATCTCAAATATATATTTTAAAAATATAATTATGTTACACTCAAAACAATGAGTTTGATAAATTTAGATTATGAAACATACATTAGTTTTGTTAAATAATGATAATTTTCATTAATTTAAAAAAATAATCAAAATATAAAAAAACAGATATCTGAGTTTCAATATAAATAAATTAATATATATATATATATATATATATATATATATATATATATATATATATATATATACACACACACGAAAAATAAACAGTCATAATTTCCCAAAACTGATATTGCTCATCAGTCAAAATGTATTTAAGTAATTCAATATGATGTAAATAGTTTGATTGGTTCAGTTAAACAATGATGTCATTATTTCTTCGTTAATTCTCGGGGCATCGAATTTCACCGGAGAATTCTGTAGTTTGAGCCGGGCCTAATGACTGCGTATATCAAAAATATTTTGTTCCAGAGAAAGAAAAAGATTAAACATAATTCACGCACTACTCAAGCTCTGAATTCAGAGGTGATTATTCCATTTTAATTAGATATATATCCATTTTAATTAGATCCTTAATTTAATTAGATATATATAAAATCACAATTCTAAAATATAAGACTCCAATGGAATTAA
This sequence comes from Latrodectus elegans, assembly GCA_030067965.1. Classification (NCBI taxonomy): domain Eukaryota; kingdom Metazoa; phylum Arthropoda; class Arachnida; order Araneae; family Theridiidae; genus Latrodectus; species Latrodectus elegans. The sequence continues at coordinate 53,491,218 of CM057814.1, read as the reverse complement.
ATCAGAACTCAAGCAAAAAATTAAAAAAAAAAAGAGTGGCAATACTCTTTGCTTGTTTTGTTTTAAAAAAAAATTGAAATGGTGACTTTTTTACGGTTTAAAAAATGCTTTTAAAAGAAAGAAAAGAAAATATTGCAGATGAAGACGTTTTATCGTGTCTTAGAATTAATAGTCACGCATGTAGATGCAGAATAAATGTCCGATTTGTAATATGCATGAAAAAACACTTTCAAATTTAATGTTCAAATTTATGTTAGGAAAATAAAAATTCTTTTTCCTCTCCGAACAAAACAACAGCATTCCTATCAACAGCACTTTGTGTTCGACAATTTTACTATACACTCAAAATCAGAGTATATATCTCAACAAAAATGGAATTTATATATCCGACAGTAAAATTAAGGATTCAGGCTTCATTTATGGATGGAAATTTCTGTAAAGCGTAGAATAGAGGGCGCTACTACCATGGTGATCTAGAAAACTTATGGCACGAAACTTCCTGCTTACTATTCCATTATTGTCTTACACCATTATACTTGTTTTCTGTAGTTTCCATTGCTTTTGAGAAATATTCATTTAAAAGTAATTATCCTATAAAATTTTTTGAAACGCAGAAAGCAAATGAAGGTAGTGGTTGTTGCGTAGCATTTTGGTTGCAATATGCGAGCTGGAACAAATTTACTTTCGCAAGTGAAGATGTTCAAATTTCCAATGGAACCCGATTTATAATCCTTAATTTAATTAGATATATATAAAATCATTTCTAAAATATAAGACTTCAATTTTAATTGCAATAAGAACCAAGATTTGTTTAAAATATTAATAAACAACAAGTAAATAAACACATAACAATTTTGTTCTACTCATTATTGATACCAATTCATATATTTTAGCATGATCAAGAAAATTTTAATAAAATTTATAATACTATAGATAAAAGTATAAATAATACCTGGCTTAATATTTGAAATGATTTATAGTTCAATCGCGCGCAAAATATATTTCCTGAAATTTTGGAATAAATTCATAAAATTAAAAATTATTTAAAAAAGAAAATGATTAACAATTGAGATAAATAATTGCAAGAGTTAGAATGTGGGTTACAATGTATCATTCATCAACAATAAGAGCGATTCCCAGAGGAATATGGTAATCCATCAGATTTAAGTAAAATTAAATTCAGTATTTAGGTAAAAATTAAAAAAAAAAACAATTTAAAAATTTACGGGATCACCATTGATTGTACTCTTATTAAAAATTATACTTTTAATGGATAAAATAAAAACATTTTCAAAAACAGAACTAAATACCTGAAAATATTTAAATAAATATTTTTGGCGATTGCTTAAAGATTTTCAATGGGAAGAGAGAAAACCGGAAGTATTTCAGATGGCTTCCTGTCAACTGAGGTTAGTTTTTATTTACATTGAAAACTCCATTCATACAGGGTGTTGATTATTTGAAAATATATATTGACTGTGGTTCATTAAGTCAACAATCCAATGAATGGTTAAATCACTTATCTAGAGTAGGTAATTATAGTTGATCCTTATCCTACACCATTGTTCCAGTCATACCATGCCAAAATAAGCAGTAAAATCTTAATTTCACTGCTAATTTACGCCCAAATTTGGTACCTTTGATCAATGGATGTTCTTGGCATACAGAATAGTGTAGAAAAACAGAAAAGGATATAAAATCGTATCTTTAATATGTATATATGTATTAAGACAGATATCATGTAAATCTCCTATGGGTTGAAGGGAAACCAAAACTTACTAGATTAGCGATTTCGAGCCTATAAAAGCTTAAATACCATGACTCCTAAGCTCAATTCCCCTAGGCAAATTTGTTTCTTATGGCAAAATTTTGAAGGAACGGGAACATTAGGCAATTATAGAACACATCTAATTAGTATATATATAGTTAGTATTTATTAGGGAAAAATATATCAGAACAAAAAGGAAGGTATTTACTTAATAGAATGCGACTAAAATATATTCAATTTTTGATTCTTCAGCAAAAGACAACAATTTAATTTCCTTCAATGAATGCTTCACTATTAGATAAAATTCTATATAGTTGATTTCTTCCATTTTAAGCAAATTTCGCATAGGTAAACTAGGAGTCATGGCGATATCGCGATTTCCTCTACACACAAGAACTTTCTCCAATTAATTTCTATGGTGGAACAATCATGAAAAGATAAAATTATAGGTATTGTAGATTAGTTTTTATTCCTTTCTCAGAATTTTTGTCCATTTTTGCTTTTGGCTATGATTTATCAATTAGAAAAATAAACTAATAATAATGTTGCGGTACAATTAAGTCTTTCTATGTCGATAATGTTATGATTAATATCTAAAATGACATAACATTTCAACGGTTTCAAACATTAGATTGTGAAATCATCAAAATCATGCTTTGAGATCACATTGGGTTTGTCAGAACAAAAATAATAATAATAATAATATAAAAAAACATTCTGTATTTGGTTTTTTTATGGGACCCACCAACTGATTTCATCGGTCATGACCTCAGCAGTGTTTCGACTGAAATCACTGAAAATGTTCTAGAAGGCAACTTTTGTCAATTTTACAAAAGATATTTGACTCTGCCTGTTTTACATCACCAAATCAAAAAGCGTATAGGAATAGCATCGTATATCCAAATTTTCGACAAATTTGCTGCCTGCCTTTTATATCTTTTATGTATTTTTTACATAATTGTGTTACACATTTTAATTTAATGTATTAATTGAAATAAATGGTATCATTCCTAGTGTCGAAAAATTATTCTAAAAACGTCAAAATTCCAGAGTTTATATATTTGAAATGAATTAAAAAATAGATGTCGAAACTTGAAATAAAACAAAGTATAAGCATATTTTCATTTTATTTTAGGAATGGAGGAAGGAATATTCTTTTCTCTCTGATTTGAAGGAGTGTTCAAATCCTACAGAAAAGAATATTCCTTCCTTCATAAGGTTCTACCCTTATGTTCATCTATATCACAAACTATCGACAACGACATCATAGAGAGCACAAATGATGTACTTTGAAGACGCCATCGGCAGCAATTCGTAGGTACAACGCCGTTAACATTTGTTCTGTGCCACAGAAATTCATCAGTAATCAAGATTACTCTTTTGATTGCTAAATATACATTAGAAACTCCTATTATTCTATTCAGTTGGAACTGGAATTCATTCGGGTAATTGGATTTTTCCGAAAAAATGGTTTTTAATTAATTATTGTTCGTCGAAAATGAGAGAAAAATGATATATTTTTAAAGAAGATTTTCATGTGTTCGTTTCTCTCTCTCATTTTTATACCTTCTCTTACTTTTATTTTTCTTGAGTTTTTTCCTTTTTCTCATTTTCCTTTTCTTCTTCAGTCTAATTAATTTTTTTTGAAAGAGATTCAAATAATTAAAGTTCTACTATATTTCGAAATTGTTAAAAATCGTGAATCATCGGGTAATCAACGCCGCCTAATTTTTGACGTTGCATCGTTGCTTATGAAATTTTTTTTACTTTGGAATTTCATGAAAAACATCAAAACAATGGAGAGGAAATTTTTTTTTCTAGTTCTAGAGAAGTAATAAGTATTGAAGGAGCCAAAAATTTTAAGTTCTTCTATTGATAGAATAAATCTTTTATCTTAACATTTTTCAACAATTATGAAATATATATATATATATTACTTTTAAAATTCTCAATCATTATACTCAAGTTTTTTAAGTGCATTACCATTATGGAATAAAATAAAATTTTTTGTTAAATTGGTTTCATTATTAAGTGGTAATATTCACATATTAGCCAAAATCCAATTTTATAAAAATAAAAAAAAAAAAAAAAAAGAGTGTAACATTATATTTTCCTAAAAGCAGATACTATTTGGATTATTGAAATTACTGAAATTTAATAAAAGTTGAAGTGTTTATTAATTTAATCCATTTATCATATTTTATTTATTGTTCAAATAAACAAAATTCTACTACCTACTCTTCATATCGACACAAAAAGTATGATTTTTATGATAATTGTAATGGAACTATTTATGAGTTTGGGCTTCTTTCCAACATGTTCCTTTGATGACAATTTTTAAATTATACAAGCACAATAAATTTTAAAAACATTCCAGGATTTTTTTTATCCTTTAATATAACAAATGTTAAAATGTGATTTTACACTTAAAACATTTAAGCTGTCAGCTAATACAATATATTTACAATTGGTAATGTCTTATAAGACATTAACTCAGCAACAACTGGCCAGTTAATGTTTTGATAATTTTTGATGGATTTAGGATTTTTTCTATTTTTTCAAGTTTTTATAGTTCATTCATTGTTGAAATTATAAGTTTTCATTTCAATACAAAATAACTTCTATTTTCTAAAGGATTAAACATCCTGTACTTGAATAATATTACAATAATCTTAAAATAGCATTCTAGAGAATGAATCATCTTGAAACTGAACATGAATTTTGTAATAAAATTATCTCTACAAAATAATATTTGGAATAAAAGATTCAAAAATAAAAGAATATTTTTATTAAGTAGTAATGTTCCTGAGCATTTTCTTCTTTTGCTATCAATAAAGGTAAATGCCTAATATGATTTTATTTACTTTGTTCTCGTTCTGTAATATATGACAAAATAGAGTCACGATTGTTTCTAAACACTTGCACTGCATTTGCATCTTAAATTCAACCGAAGTTCTGCTCTGCATCTTGATAGAACCCATGAATAAGACCCACTTCCAGCACTGTGCCGCACTGCACAGCAGCTCTGAATTATTGCTTTATTGGCAAACCCGAGAACTTTTGGGACAATGACTCTGGTCAACTTGTTTACATTTATGTACTGTATTCAACTGTCTGGTCTTTGTCTCACTTATTTTGTGATTTTTTATTTTATTTGTGTTATTCCTTGTATTTGCTCTGCCACAGGAAATAAAAAAGAATAATGACAAAATAATACTTTATCTATGCTATACTATTTTACATGCACGGACAAAACATAAGATTTCATTTTTTTTTTTACTTTTTACGTAAAATAGTTGAAGATTATTCTCACTTAATAATTAAATAAAACCATTAATATAACACAGCAGAAGACCTGAACTAATTCTATAATGGGGGGTATTTAATAATTAAAAAGTTGAGTTATATTTTACAATTTTACATTGGTTGTATTAACAACCAAGGATGATATAAGATCAATAATGTTTCTAGAAAAAAAAAAAAAAAATTATCTTCACTGACAAATCAGATCAGCTTCAGAAAATTGATTGCCAAAAAATCTATAAGAGGACTGTATATTAAGTTCCATTAAAAAGTCTGATGCAACCCAGAATGTGATATGAAACTGGATGGTCAAGATACATCAACAAAACATATTGAATTTTTAAATTAAATATATATATATATATATATATATAATATTGTTCCCTCTAATTAAAATACAAAAGTAAATTTTCAATTGTTTTTATACTAGCATAAATTCTGTAATGAAATTCATATGGGCACTAGAATGATGTAAATTAACTACCCTGCTCCTATTAAGGAAATTTAATGCTTTCTAATAACTAATGTAATAAAGCAACAATTTCACTTAAAACAATAAGTATTTAAAAAGCAAAAACTATAGAACATAGAAGATTTTAAAATTTGGTTTACAAATATTAATATATTTGTACAGCACTTGCATGCACTTTTTTGTGGTTATATATTAATCAGATTCTTACTGAAAAGATTCAGTTAACAGATATTTTTACTCCTTAATACTCATCAAATCAAATGATTTACCATTATTCATTTCCATTTGAAATAAAATTAGCAATATAAAAGCTTTGACTAGTTTTAATTTTTTTGATTTACATACAATCAAGTCAACAACAATAATGGCACAATGAAGATTTTTCATTTCTGCCATAATATCAAGATATAAAAGTAAATAATTAAAATCCTAAAAATCATTCAGGCAGTATTGTGCAAGCTTTCTCATCTAAAATTCAAATTGCAATAAAATAAATTTCTCTTTTAGCAGTTGATAAGAGTTTAGAACCGAAACTTAGAATTATAAATAGGAACATTAAAATAGAAATTATAAATAAAAATACATACTTTCTCATTTGAGCGGATTATATGGTTCAATCTTCAGGATATAGATAGAGTAAAACATCAAAATCTCACTGAAACAACTTGTATATTTACATTTCATGGGATTGACATAATTAAATTTTTATAAGAGAGGTCCCTAGTGTGAGAAAATGCTCTTAGTTTTTCAGTTTTATCCTTCAGTAATAAATTTAAGGTCAAATTTAATAAATTCTTTCATTTTCAGCAATTTTAAAAGATACAAACCATCCCTAAATCAATTAATGCAAAAGTCTGGCTGAAATTTATAAAACAATAATTTATTACTTAATATAAGTTAATATTCTTTAATTTTAGCCTTCTAATAAAAAAAATTATTTACAAAGTGATGCTGTAAAATATAAACTTATAACAAAGTACCAAGAATTTACTTTCAGAAGATTTTAATAGACAAAAGTAATTTGTGTGGAATATTTAAGAAAAATTAAAAATCCCTTTAAAGAAATTTAACAGGGAAAAAATTTAATTGAAATATCAATTTGAAATGAAAATAGTTTTTCATTAATTAATTTTCCTCAAAGTATCTAAACTTAAAAAAGAATAAGAATGATAATTTAATTTCAAATAATAAACGCTTTTCTGAAAATTTTTAAACATTATACAAGAGAACTTTCATAAGAAACTACAGTGATTATCCCGAAAAAACATTAGTGCTTAAATTTGCATATTTTTGAACAGTTATAAGGTAAGACAATTTTCTAAACAATTCTATTTTTTATTGACATACATAATATGCAATTTAACATTCTATGTAATCAGTACATATATTTGCAAAATGTATGATTAATGAATTACATAGCCATTTTAATAAGTTTTATAGTGGTTTTGCTTCTACCAATTTAAACCAATATCCACAGCCACATCTTTTAGGATCGTCTTTGTGTACCCACATCCAATTGATAACAGTTGAATCCTCTTCGCAAATACAACCAACTATTCTCTTGCCTTCAAAAGATGGAACTAAATTGGGATTATCCTTGGTTCCTGGGCCTCTTTTCATTACATTCATTCCAAAAGGATCATCATTTCCAGCAGCTCTAGCCAATAACTCCTTGCGCTCCAGCCCGGTTGCATGTTCTATATAGTAAGGTAGTTTTCCTTTCTCTTCACTTTTGTAACGCAAACTAATTGATGCAGCTTGATAAAGGCGTAGAGAAGGTCGTAGACTTCTTTGTATCAACGCCATATTTTTTCTAAGTGAGAACTTATTCTTCAATAAGTTACTCAGTTGCGTTAAATTTTCTAGAATATGATAGAGGTCAATAAAAACAAACCTTAATCGATTAAGAATTATAAGGTTGCCAAACTTTGAATCTAAAATATTGTTGCTTATTTAAAATAAATTATTTAAAAATTCTTTAAATGATTTTATATAGTAAAAGAATTGAATTGTATTTCTAATAAATTGTTTCTTTTCTTTATTAGCTAAAATTTGTGATTTCAAACTCAATTAATATTTTCAATTTTTAAAATTTTTATGTCTTTATTTTATTTTGATTGTAACCGTAAGAAACAAGAGCAGAAACATGTGCGAATATAAACGGTGAGCAAACGGATGTTTCAGTAGTTTCGGTATATCTTCTACTAAGATTTGATATTTGTTCTGACACGTAGCTGATATGTTTATGAATAATTTCAGAAAGTTGTGTTCTGCTTATAGTGTAAGCAGTTTTTCTCTGAAATATGTTTTGTACGATAAAACAGTATCATCATCCTCAAGGTTATATTTACACTCTCGCAATATTTCTTGTTCTCCTATTATTCGAGATTTGTCTCGGTATGTATTGTATGATTTTTCTTTGGTATTAACAACGTTTAACATTGCTAAAATTAAAATAGTTTTTTATTTTTGCTAGTTTTAATCCTGTTTTTTGTAGTTGAAATTTTAGTGACCTTTTCTTCCGTACTTCCGTTATGTCTTCATGGAAAAAATTCTTATTTCTTAAGAAAGCTTACTTTTTTATTAAGTTATTGTGAAAATCTTTAATTGTTATATCTATAACTTTTGAAAGCATTGGATTTTGCTACTTAAAGGGAATTTTGTGTGGTCACTGTGTGGAGTTAATTTAAAGACAAATTATTAATTGTCGCACCTTTTTATATTTCGTTGTATTCATTAATTGATAATATTTTATTATATTTACAGTTGATTAAAATACAAGAGCTTAAAAATATTTTTGTATATGATTTTAAGCGTAACACTGAAGTTAATCTTGTATCCGTAATTATGCTGATATATTTATTACTTATTTTCTTTTGAGTTGAAAGAAAAAAAAAATTTTAACTAAAAATAAAGACCTTAAAAGTATTTGAAGAGAAATTTAAAAATCTTCGTATTTTCCTTGTCAAAAAAATCTTTTGCTTACATTTTATACTTTAACAGATCTAAACTATTCCTTTCAATAATATTTTTTAAAGTTCTTTTTTTTTATTTTTTGAAATATTACATATTTATTCTGTGTGTGTGTGTGTGTGTGTGGAAAAAAGAAAAAAAAATTGGCTTAGTGTGTATAATATTGTGTCATAAGAAATTATGCTATTTATTTCTATGATACATTTCTATCTGATTTGATATAAGCTGGTGTTAGCCTGTCTTGGGCAATATAATCTGTATAGGTATTTATCAATTGATTTTTTTCTAAATTAAAACAAGCAATAATGTCTGTCTTTAACTTATTGTCCTGTTAAATAAATTTTGATATTATCTTTTTTGTAAGAGTTAATGCCTTAATTTTTTATGTAATTTTTATGGACAGTTATTAATAATTATTTTCACATGTAATTTACAAATTTAGTCTTGGATTTATCATTGTCATCTGTTTAACTCCAAGTTATCAGTATTAAACATTATTTTAAAGCTAATTAAGTTTCCCATATAAAAATTTAATCTTTATTTTTTTGCAGTATTTTTTAAATTTTCAAGGTTTTTACTTTATAATTTGTGGGCAGTATCAGTAAGATGTGTAGTAAAATAGTTTTAAAATTTACTATAAATATATTGTTCTATTCTTGCTAGATATGAATAGCCTTAAATTAATTGCTAACAGAGTTTTAATGTTTATATGAATTTATATATATTGTGTTAAGATATTTGAGTCTTTCTATATATATTTTGTAATATTTATACTCTTGAGATAATTCCTGAAAATTTCATTTAAAATGAGATTTTGCTAAAGGTTTTATTTTAGTCATCTTATGACTTGATGCCTGTTGATATTTAAAATTTTTATAATATTTAATAAGTAATGAAACACAAAGTTTTGTCTGTAGAACATATGCACTTGTTTAATAATTGTTGCTGATTATATAATTTTATGCATGCAATGATATGTTTGTTGCTGATACTTACTTTTAGTTATATTTTGTGTTTTCAGAGTAAATATAACTCTTGAAAAGGAAGATGGTACTAGTATTGCTGCAAAATGTGAAGCTGGGAAGAATCTTCGTGATGTTATTGCTTCTCATACGAAAGAAGTTGGAGAAGGCTATGGTATAAAAACTTAACACATTTTTTGTATAAGAGGATAGTGATTATATTCAGAATGTATATCTAAATGAAATATTTCATTATGCATATATTGTGGTTATAAAGAAATACTTGTGAAATAGTTCTTCTATATTTGTATTACACAAAATTAATATATTACCTTCTTAACTTTTGTCTTTAAAATTTTAACTTCAATATTTTCTTAGATTGCTATTTTGCAAACAAATGGTCATTCATAATTTTTTTTTTTTTTTTTAAATCAAATGCTTACAGAAATAGGATACATTTTTTTTAACCGCTAGACTTTTAACTTTCTTTTCTGTTGCACACATCTGATCCAGCATTTCTTCTAAATTATAAATGTATTCTTCTAAAATCCAGTTAATTAGAACTATTATAAAACTCTATATTTTTATAATTTGATAATGTAAATTTTTATATATTTAAGTATACTGCAAGTTTTCTTTTAAAATATTAAATGAAAATATTCTGTATCTTTTTAATACTTCATGTTAGGTATGTAATTATAAATTAAAAGTTTATTGAATGTTTAATGTAATTTTTACTTATTAAGGAAAACTTAAATATATAAATTATATTTACACTTAGTTTCATTTTTGAAAGTTTTATTAAGAAATAATAAAATAAAAAGCCTTTAATTTTTCAATAATATATTTATCAGATTGTTTTTACTTATTTTAAATTCTAGGTTATATGCATATATTAAAAGGTAGTTTTTAAAAAAATTATTGGCTTAGTATTTGTATAGTCAAATAATATTCTATAGTTCATCAGGTGGACTTTCATTTTGAACATGCAAATTTGCAGTGATGCTAAATCTATTTTTCATTGCTGTTGTACCAGCATACTTCCACCTAACTGGCAGACTAACTCTGGAATAAGTGGAAGTTTTTGTAATTTAAAAGTGGGGAGAGGGCGATACTCGACTTGCGTCATCAGACACCTCATTTTGTTTGGAGGATATTACAGCTACTGCCTATTTAATCTCTTTCTATGAGTTTTAATAAGCACAATAGAGCATTAAGTCATGACTGAAATCTTCTGACTTCAGATAATGAGAATACAGCTCTAACCAACTTGGCAGCATTCTTCTGAAATAACAATGTGCAAGAGTAAAGATAAAGGAGCAATATATTGAAACATTTGCTTATTGCTCATGAATTAAATACAGTGGTTAATATCATGTTTGTCTCGGCATGTTGCTGAGTTCATAAGTTTGTTTCAACCTTTAGTGGTAGGTGTTTTTCATTGTTTTGAAATAGTTGTTAGTCTTGTTCAAACTAACAATTGTGTGAAAGTTACATTAGAATAGTTACCTGAATTTGCTTATAGGTTATTTAGCTTATAAGACTATACAATTTTAGATTAGTGATTTGTGAAGTATTAATCTAGAATTAAAACATAATATACATGAATAAAACATGTTAGAGTAATAAAATTAGGAAATTATAAAATTATCCAAAATTTATTACATATTGTGCATTTATGTAATTAAATTTTGAACTGTGTCTCATTGTTTTAAAATTTGAACTAAAAATCCTCTTGATTTATAAATTAATCATGTATAACACTATTTTAAGGATTCTTAAAGTTCTTAATATAATAGCTCACATTATCTTTACTTTTTATAAATATTTTAGTTAACATTAAAAACCAAGAATTACCAATTGTTAAAGGAAGATGATTAACTAATGAAAACTTCCAGTTTTAGCTGTAAAACAATGTATATTAAATACTGTTATTGGACTTTGTTTTTAATAAGAAATTTCAGTTAAAATGAACTTTTCTGTTATAGTTCCAAAAATACTAATTAACACATATGAATTTAAAACTTAAAGGAGTTAAACTTTGGGGAAAACCACAAGACGTATAATTTTCATTAACTTTAACTGTATAAAGAATATTTTCGTAGTTCACGAGGGCCTTTTGTATCGATTCCTTTCTTAAATTTCAGTTTTTACTGACAATATATCAGATTTATAAGCTATTAAATAAAATTTATATTTTATTAAAGAGTATTAATATTTTTCTTAAAACATGTTTTGACAAGGACAGGAATCCAAAGCTTTTTGATTTAGGATTGTTACTTGTTTATATTTTTTTAAAGAGACTTGGTTCTTTTGCCAAACTAATAAGGAGGAATCCAGCTATACATTTTAAATTTTTTTCTATAACAATAAGAGACAAACGAAAAATCTTATTTAGCCATGTTGAAACTAACATGAAAAGTTATGTAGATATTTATTTTATTGACACAATTATTTTATAAGTAACACATTACCTTCATGAAATAAGTATAGATGATTTTGAACTATTTAGGAATATTTTAAAAATTATGAATCTGCATGGATATTAAAATATTTTAAGATAATTTTCTTTTACTATACTTACAGATACTAAAGCAATTCTAGTTCTATATACCTAGATATTAACTATTCAATACTTTTTGAATTTTCCTTTATACAAAAGCTTGTATATTCTTTTTACACTTCAATTTTGTTTATAAATTTTAGTATTTGTTGAAATATGTAAGTAAAGCATTCTTTGTACATAAACTAAGTTGAATAAACATAGGAAGTAACCAAGATGGAAAAAAGAAAATCTATATCGAACTTATTGACTGTTACTGCAAACTTGGTTTTCAGCATTTTTAAATTTATGTTTTAGGTGTTTGTGATGGGTCTTTATCATGTTCTACATGTCATGTGATATTGAATAAAGAGGATTTTGATAAAATTCCAAACGAGCCTAATGATGAAGAAAATGACATTTTGGATTTAACTCCTAATTGCACTGACACGTGAGTGTTATGGTTATTAACCATTTCTATTTACTGTACATATTCATCCATTTTACGATGTATTGAAATACCAAGTTTTCGGTTTTTAAAAGAGGGAGAATAGATTTAAAAAATTAGTCAAATTCTAGTAATATAGTTCAATTATTAAGTGAATTAGTAAAGTGTTTGGCATTTTAAAATTGCTATTTTTAAATTTCCTATGTTATTCAGTTGAAATTCTATTGTGTTTCTCCTTTAAAAATATTACACCTGCCTTACATATCTTGTATTTTAAGTAATTCTTTTTTAATATATCTATCTTAGTATAAGTAATTCTTTAAACTTGTTTTATAATAGTAATATGGTATACTATATTTAAAAAAAATAATAAATAAATCTTTTTTAAAGTTTAATAAATTTATTCTAATATTTCTAAGTCTTAAGTTTTTTACTTCAACAAATAATTAAACTCACTTGTTTGCTAATATTTTAATTATTTGTTAATATTCTTATTTCAAAGATATGTTTATTGACATTTTATTTCTCAATGGGTTTGACTTTATATAGGGGCCAACAGATAAATACCACAATTTTTAATTTGTCATTGAAGATATTAAAATCATATTTAGAACTATTTATGTACATTCAGTATTTTACTCTCTAAATATGAAATTCTATTAACGATTTTATATATTTGTTCTTGGAGAATTTGTTGGAAATAAAAATGAATTTTAATTTTTTAATGAAACATATGAATTTTTATTTTGCATAATCATGCTTAAATATTTTGTCTTTGAAAATAGGATAAATCTTATTCAAATTCCGAGTTAGTGGAAACAAAGATTTTGTACATCATATTAAAATTTTTAAAATCTGAAATTTGCATCTTTAACTGTGCTAACTTTTTAATTCTGAAGGTTCAAGTTAACACATTTAGAAGTTTTTTAAACTATATGTATAAGTATGTCTTTGTAATTTACATTTAATCTTTCAGGTCACGACTAGCTTGTGCAATAACAATTACTCCTGAACTGGATGGTATGAAAGTAAAAATACCAAGTTATCGCAAAGATGCTCGAAATATAAAAACTGATGAAGATTAATGTTCAGCCATGTTAATGAAAATTAAGTAGGCAGCTAACCCAGTGACAATGAAATTTGATTCTACAAAAGAATTTCAACTATATTTTTCTAAGTAGAAATAGTCATTCATGTTGTATTTACTGAGGCAGTCTGTCTTGTTATTATTAAAAAATATTTATTGCTTCTTTGATTATAAGTATGTTTTAAGAATCAAATGATAGTTTTAAAATCAAAAGATCAATAATGTTCTTATAGAAAGAGTTAACATTTTTTTTAAACTTCTGTTTTGATCAGTAACTTTCAAATTCTTATAAATTTTTAATTCTCCTATCAGTTGTGGATTCTGTAGGTCAAAGTTCTTGGTTTTTCTTTTGATTTACTTATTGTGATTTAATTAGTAGTTTAGAAACTACATCTTACTTTTGAAATTCTAATGTTGATTAACGATTTAAAATTTCTGAATTGTTATGTGTGTGTGTGGAAGGATAAAAACTAATTAAATCTAAACTGTTTTAATAAATGTGTAAATTTATATATATTCAAATTATTTAAAAAAACTCTTAAAGATAAATTACTAATTGTTGAAAAATTATTTTTAATGCTGAATTTAATATGGTCAATTAAAGTTACTAATTCAGTATTTTAATGTTAATCCTGATGGGGAAATTATTAACTTCTATATGGATTTTAAAATTTAACAAGTTTTTACTAAATAGATTTTAGAACTGAATTTCTTTTTAATTAATAATTTTACTTTTAGGTTTTTTATGCATAAACAAATAGCTCTCTCAAGTTTGAATATTAAGTTATGATTATTTAAATATAAGTTAACACACTTTAATAAAGAAAATACTCTAAATAACAATTTATTAATAAAAACAGGAACTGCAAAAGTTGAATTCAAAAAGCAATAAATATAATTTTTAAAATCTAGATATCAATTTGTGTTTCTGATGTAAATATTCTTGTTCTTTTAAAAACGTTTTATACAAAGTTGTAAATCTACTTAAATGTTTGTATTGTTGTATCAGAGCCTTGCAGTAATATATATTTATATGTGCTAATATAAACTTCTGTGATCTTTCATTGTTCTTGTTTTAAAGTTTATTTTGTATAAATTTTTCTAAATAAAACTGTTTTTTGTAATATTGATTTGATATTTTTATTGATTCTTTCATAGATTAAATGTGAAATATTTTATCAACCTTCTAAGATTCAAAAATTAAAAACTTGCCAAGGAGATGCTTCAACAGAACTTCTAGTTTTTAATTTACATTCATGGATATAAAAATGGGTTTTATTCATAAGAGAATAATTCAATGATTATAATTGATATTTAAATTAACAATTAACTGAAAATTATTAGATTTTAAATTTTTTACTTGTGTTTAAACTCTAAAAAATTTTAAATATTGTGCATTCAGTGAAAATTGATTTCACACTTTATATTTATATCTAATTATTCACATTTTAAGATCTTTCTTGTTTGTGTATGTATTGGGTTGTTCAGATAGTCGTTTTGTCTTTCATGAAACGTGACTCAAATAAATAATATATTGCTCATTGTCTATTTTAGTCCAATAGCTTTTACCATCTTTCTGGTAGTAGCACGATTCCACAGTCATAAAGTGGTTGGTTTTTAGAAATTACTTTCTGAACAACTGAATGTATACATAATGTCTACTGAGCAAGAAACTGTTGACACTTAGTTTGTAAATAGAAGTTGAAAAAAAAAATCTACTCACAACACTGAGAACGCTCTATAGAAAAAAAAAAGTTGATTTGTATCGATAGAATTAGGATACATGTGAGAAAAAATTTTGCTTCTATTTATAGGGATTAATCTTTTTTAATATTCAAAAGTATTTGAATTCGATTAATTGTTAGTGTTATCTATAGTTGTATATCTCATTTAGGTCTTAAAATTTTGAAGTAGATACTAGACCATGATCACTTGATACTTTTACATAGAGAGCATGCAATTCTTGGGTTTTAAAAGTAACTTCAAGTCTTGATTTAGTAATAAAATTAGAAATGCATATTTGAAAGAAATTCTTGTGTTCTATTAATTTTAAGAACTGCTAAATATCAGTTCTAAAATTTTTTTAGAAAACTGGCATTTTGCTTTGGTAAAAAAAAAAATTGATTTGTTTAATTTCAGTTTACTTACTCTTTTGAATTTGCATACACAGGTTAATTTTAGAATTGATAAAAATGATATCTGTAAATTAATACTCTCACATTTTAGTTCCAAGGAGAGATGACGGATTTGTATAAACTTCATCTTGTATGAATCTAATCTTTAGAAATAAACTTACTGTTAAATTTACTTCAAAACCCTTTAACACAACAGCCCCTTGCATGGAATCGAGGCCTACAGTGCCCATGTCTGTGTGTATTCTTGACCATGAACATATATCCAGGTAAAGTGATCGGCTTAAAATGAAATTTTCATTTCACAATTATGCTTGGTTCTCAGTTTTATCAACCTGCTGTGAAGGAAAGAAAGGCTGATTAGTGTAATCACGTCTTAAAGTTACTTATAATTGTGATAAACTTAATTGCTGTTATTGTAAATATTAACCTTGCTATAGTCATTAAATGAATAGTTATCCTTTTGGCATCAGTTCAATATTGCTTTGTTTCTATTTCCATTTGATATTTCATTAGGAGTATTGTAACCAGATAGTTTTATTTTCCCATTTTATTTGTCTGTCTATTTTAAGGGCTTCTAGTTAAATAATAATAACCTAGAGTGGTGTAATAGCAATTTTCTTCAACTTAATTGAGGATATAACATCTGACAAGTTTAAATTTTTACTAAGCTAACTTTGCATAAATATTGCATTGTGGTCTTGATAAAATAATAAAATTGCTATATAAAAGAAAATTATAGAGATTATAATGTGTGAGACATTTTGCATATTCACTATCTTAATATGTTAACATTTTTCCTATTTAATAAACATGCGTCTTAAGATGATTCACTCTCAAATTGTTTAAATTCTTCCATTAACAAATGGTTAAATTGTCTTGTGCCAGCTAGTCTGGCATTAAGGGGTGAGCTGCTCCATTTTTCCCAACTGAACCATATTAAAATGGTTGAGTTCAAGCTCGGTATTGATCTAAAAGTGAGACACAAAAATTTTAAGTTGTAGTTTTAAATTTTTACATCAAATGCTATAATATGATTATAATTTAGATGTAATACAAAGCACAATAGTTTCGCAGCTTATGTGTAATGATTTTTGATAATAAGAATTAAACTCATTTGTAAATTTTATTAAAAATAAATTTTGCTATATTAAAAAAAAAAAAAAAAAAAAAAAAAAAAACTGCAATAACTGGAAGATTAAAAATGCAAGTAGATTAATCATTGTAATTATGTAGCTTTCAACTTCCAACCCTCTTCTATTTCATTTCAGGTACGTTAATTTTAAATTGATTTAAAAACTTATATTTTTTCATTTATTATTAAAATATTAATTTTTTAATAAAATTAATGCATAATTTTCATCTAGCGTGCTGATAAACACCTGTGAAAGTAAAATTTTATTAAATTAAGTTCTTGATACATGTGTGTGTGCAAAAACAAGTATGAAAAATAAAAAATAACTATATATTAAATGCGATAAAAAATTGTTGGATCAATAATCATAGTAAGATTTAAATTTGGAATAATTGAATAATACTTAAATTACACAAATTTTTTTTCATTTTTTTAACTAGAGAATAAAAATATATTAAAGAAAATTGAAACAAAATTTATAAAAATTATGCCAAAAGAATAAATAAAATTATCATAATAATAAAATAATGGGTAACAGTGGATTTGTTTTTAATAAGGAAATCCAGTTTTTATTTGTAGTAATCTGTTTGAGAGTGTTTCGCTAATTCTATTGCCAATTGCATGAAATTTATATTTTGTTTTTATACAGCAAATTCAACAATAAAAATCCTCACTTTTTGAATAAAATAGAAATGTAAGTTGAGGTTCACCATGTCCACTAATAATACCTCTGGGGGCGGCAGGTTAAAGTATTGGGGGTCTTCTACTTGGTCCATGATCTTAAATTATGTAATCTTCCAGCTAGTTCTGGTAGAACCCAATTATGGGTTATGTACAGGGAAACATACTGGTGCTAGAATATTTTTAAAACTTCTCTTCAGTTTAATATATTTTTTTCATCATCCGATGAAATACAATAAGAATTTTTTTTTTTTTTACATGGAATGGAGATGTTTTCAAGATATTCTATAAAATATATTTGTATTATCTAATATGTGTCATAGTAATTGCAAATACATTTTTATTCATATGTTGAAAACTTGTCTTGTGTTTCAATCTATTTTTCGTTCGTAAGTAAGTATCCGACCGACCTTTTCATGGGACTTTTTTACGATATTCGCTGACCAGTGGTTTAATATTCTATTGTATAATTTTTACATATTACATTAATAAAACTATCCTAAATATATTTTGCTCTTTAAAAATATATTGCATTTCTCTTAGTTTTTTTTTAAATTCCATTTTTTTATTTTCAATATCTTTTGATTTTTAATATTGCAATATACTTCAAAAAATTAAAATTTCAAAATTTTATTAGGCTTTTTTCTTTACATTTCTTGTATTTTCAGAACTTAATCATGATTTCTTAAATTAAAATTTCCAAATTATTGTAATAAAATTAAATAAGTTTATAATTTATTTATTATATTTCCATTATTTAAGAAAAGTAAAATATTTAAAGAAATATGAAAGTAACACACTTGTATTTTACAGAAGTAATCCAATTTAACTTTAATGCTATTTGTACTGATTGTACAAATAAATAAAAAAAGAAATTGAATCCTGAAAGCACGACTACCTCGTGACTCGTTTTAGACGTTCAAGTAATAATGACTATTCTAGAAATCAGGTCATTTTACCCAAAAAAATAAATTCCTTGAAATCGACATGAAAATCAATGGAATTTTGTCTACTATATTTTCCAGGGAAAGAAAGAAGAAAACCGCAAACAATTATAAAATCATTTACGTAGGGCAAATGATGCATTAATAAAAATATATTCAAAAGTCGAACATGGCAAATATTAGTCAAAACAAATTGAGCTTTTGCTTGTATGTTGGAATTTTTGCTGCCTTTATCCAACTTCCAAAAAACTTTATACCTTTTTTTCCTTCAGTTTTTCTATGATTGCTTCCATTTTTCCTTTAAATATTTTTGAAAAATAATTCATAAAATGTAAATTAACATTTCAATTTGTTTTTTTACATACATCTTCTAAAATAGTTATTTTTTTATGAAAATGACGTTAGTTCCTTAAACATCATCGACCTTAAACATAAATTCGGAGGATTATTAGCATCTGAAAATACAACCGATTTGGCTAGTAAAAAGTAAATAGACATATTTGGAAATGCAAAAGAGTATTATAAGGTAATTTAAGGATTACCGATGTTGTAATCAGAAAAAAAATCCTAAAATACTAGATCAATGATAAAATATATATCTGAAAATATATCAGAGATATGATACACTGGCCTCCAAAAGTTAAGGAATAACATGTTTTTCGAAACTTACTACAAAAAATGATATCAAGAATAAAATTTATCGTTTATATGTATCATAAAAACGAGTTTATGTAAATTTATACGAAAACGCTAGGTACTACTTTTTTTTTATTGGAAAGAATAGGTATTTAAAAAGAGAGGGCGAGAGAAAATATGCAAATATCAAGTTTTCGTAATTACGCATGTAATTTTTGTTGATTTTCAAATTTTATTAGCAGATTCGTTGTCAATAGTTAGCGGGGTTTCGTAATGTCTGAGAGAAGCCGTTTGCCCGATTCGTTCAGGTGGTCGGATGAATGGAGATAAAGATGTCACAGGCTGGTGCTGCTAGGCGCCTTAATATGTCTCGCAGTGTGTCCCACCGTCTCTGGAATCAGTATTAAACTGAAGTTTCTGTGTCCAGAAGACATGTCAGGCTAACTGCGAGCTAAAACGCCGGAAAAAAATAGTTTTCTAGCTCTTTTGGCCTGAAAAAGAAAATTTTGTACCGCAACTTGTTGCAGACCACTCTATAGCACCAGGGAAAACAATATCCTCTAGGATGGTGCAAAGACATCTTCACCATGCAAGTATGTATGCAAAGCAACCAATTGTGTGTGTCCTTCTCGCCTGATTATAGTGAAGGGTCCGCTTATCTTGGGCTTGAAAACACGTTTCTTGGACCACACAGTGACGGGTTTCTGCATTTTTTAAAAGACGAGTTCAGATTCATACGAGAGAGCGATTCAGGGCGTGTATTGATCTGGAGGGAACAAAGCACCAGATACCAAAACCATCCAACACTGTGGAAAGACACAGTCACAGCGGTGGTGGAATAATAATGGTTTGGGCTGGGATCTCATTCTATGGTCAGTATGTGTTGCCTGTATGTGTGCAAGTACGTAATGACCTGTAAGTGTTGCAAAAAGAGAGGGTGATTATGAGATATCGGTGTTAGAACCTCGATCCATATGTTCGCTCATATACCTGTGAAATTGGCTATGATTTCATTCTAATGGACCTCATCGAGTTTTAGTTATTGAGGAATATCTTGAGGTTCTTGGTTTGGAGTAAATAGAATGACCAGCTCGATCTCCACACCTGAATCTTATTTAGCATCAGCGGGATTATCTTGGTAGACAGAATGCTACTTTAAGTCCTCCACCTAGGTCTATAAGAGAGCTGGAAAATAGCTTACTCTATGTCTGGTCTTCGATTCCCATTTCGGCAACCGACAACTTAATTAACAGCATAGAAACTCAATGCCACCAATGCATTCAAGATAGGAGTGGACATATCCTTTATTAAAACTCTTTTTTGCTATGTTTCTATGATATTTTACAGCATAGATCTATGGATATTCTTTATTCCAAGAATGGACTTTTCCAGCCAAATTTTTTTTGTAAACCATTTTTTACTTTTTTCTTATGTAAATTTCTATGCTGCATTCTATACATACTTGTTTTGTGCATATGCCATCTGAAATTGATGTATCTACATTTACTTATTTGCAAATTAAGCCCACAAAATTGGTTGTCTCTTAACTTTTGGGGGTAAGTGTAGTTACCATCATAAAGTCGCCAAGAAATTTTTCCGTTTAAGCGAAGTGTTGGCAAGACATGACACAACTCTGCCATGCGTTATAATTCTCATTAGGACTCTGCAAAGTTAAAGGTATTTAATGATGCCCCTTTTTAAAATCATAATCATGCATTTTTAAATGTTGCGCAGTTAATATATGAGACGATTGATATTTATTCCTAACTCTGCTTAGATGCTGCATTTATATATTGAATTTTATTTAAATAATGTATACTATGCTGAATCATTAATCATTGCGTAAATTAATTTGCCACAACTTTGCAAGGTTGCTTACCTCTGACTTAAATTAACCTATTGGTTGGTTGGTAGCTATTCTAAGACTTTTAGCTTCTCCGGCTTTTGTCTCTATTATTCTAGGAACATCTATTACAAAATCTGTTGATGCTTAAAATGAATTTAATAAATGTTTTCAGTTTCTTTTGGGTTCGATGTGATGATTTCGATCAACTGTTTGTAATTTGTTATTTGCGCTTGTATTTTTAAATTATGCAAAAATTGTTTGCGGTCCTGTTTATATCTGGGGCAATATAAGATTATATGTTCTGTATTATCAACTGCATAGCATGAACTGCATCTGTCTGAATCAGCCAGATTGAACCTGCAAAGCTGGGTAGGAGTCAGCAGCATTCCAGCTAGGCTTCTAGCTAGCAATACATCCTCTTTTTGCGTGAATAAATTAACCTATTATTTTGAAATACCTTCATGAATAGTGAAAAGGTAAGCTATAAGTAAATCAATTTGAATGAATTAAAATTTTTCGAAGTGGAAATATTTTATTTATATATAGTTTTAGTAATCTAATAATATTAAGAAAATCAATTTTCCTTTCTTTTAATTAATATACTTTGAAAAAAAAATTATAACGATACAAGAGTTTTTTATTTTAAAAATATACATCTCATTTAAAATGTGACATTAATTTCAGCTAATATATTTTATTTAAAATCAGAGTGAGTACATGTCTGTTATTGAAAGGGATGCTCAGCACTCAAATTTTTGAGGAAAAATTGTCTCTAGTAAGTATAAACAAATAAACGAAAACAATCGCAGCATGAACTATTTTATATTATTTTAAATTTTATTCCTATATAGAGTAAATTAATCATTCTTCCTTCGAGGCCCATAAAAATGTAAGAATACCAAATTTTATGAAGTGAGAATTAGTCAATATATTAATGCTGCACAAAATCAGAAGAGAAATTTTAAAATGTTTCAATCAGTTTTAGGTTAAAAAATATATTTAAACCTCAACAGTAATCATTAGAATACTGTTGTGAATATTATGTATACTATAGCTGGACTAATCCTATTAAACATAAACCCCATAGAAATAATCTGCGCAACATGAAAAAGAAATTATCATAAAAGAGTATTCAAGTATAAATGGTTAATATATTTTCACTTATTTAATATATAAGCGAAATTACTTGGAAAGATACCGTTTTCTTCCTGCTGAATAACTCTTAGTGGTTCAATAAGCATATATTAAGGTCATTTGCATTTTCATGGAAGCTTATGAAAGTTCATTTTCAATAATATTTTCTCGCATATATATTCATAATTAACAGGAAGGAAAATGAAGTTTGGTCATTTAAGTATTGCCCAAAAGTACTTTCAATATAACCCCTTCTCTCACATATATTCAATTAAGAGTAAGGAAAACGAAGTTTGGCCATTAAATACCACCCAAGAATTAATTTTATTTTCCTCTTTATTCACTGGGATTTTCAGTGCTTATGTACTCTCAGAATAACCTCAATGATTAAAATACAAATAATTGTTTGTTATTGTAGTCATTGGCAGTTTATCTGAAGTATTATGTTATCACAGACGTGCATTACCGATAACGCTATCACCAACTGTTGTTTTGAATGGAAATCAAAACACATTGTTTACTAATATTTTATTTTATCAATTTTTTATAACTTTTTTAATGCTATATTTTGAGAATCAGAACTTTCAAACTATAGTCATCTAATATACTTAATTTCAAAAATTAAATTTTTAAATTTAGTTTATTAGAAACGTCTTATCGTATTTTTTTTAGTCATTTGAATGAAACTTGGAAGAAACTAAAAAAAAAAAAATTAATGTATTTTTTATTTTTACTTTTTTTAATGTATTCAATTATTTATTATGTTTTTTAGCTTCGAATTTATTATTTTTTATGATACGGCATAATATTATCAAATAAATTTTTTTATTTGGAAAAAAATTTGATCATTAATTTTAATTTATTATTAATAATTATTCGCATTTATAATCCTATATGTATTTGAAAAGTGGTTTTAGCTGAAATGAAAAGTTTTATAACTATACAATTTGAAATAAAAATACTTAAATAAAATAACATTTTAACATAATAAATTTGCTTGTCTTTTAGAATGAATTCAAATATATAATTTACACAAATAAACTGTTTCTAGAATTTTTTTCACTGTCAAAAATTAAGATATTTGAATTTACTTAAGCCCTAAAAATTCTTTTTAAATATTTTTTATTGTTTTAACTTTTAAGTTATCATTTAAAATTGCGCTATATTAAACGCTTTTAGGTTCATTTTTAAGAGAAAGCAAACCTTGTAGAAGAGTTACGTCAAGCATTCTGAAGCAGTGCGAGGAAAGAAATGAAAATGTGCCTCAAAACAGCAATGAATTGTCATTGCTATAATAGAATAATGATTCATAGTTAATGATATAAAAATTTCAGTTATAGATTATATATAATCGATTTAAATATAAAGAAAGTATGTATTTAATTATGTAATCCTCCTTATAAAGAAGGAAGGAACAATACAAATGAGATATGGTAGGTTATACAGCAGATTATTAAAATTTTCATAAGTATTTATATTTCGTTTTGATTTATTAAGCAATGGAAAGAGTACTAACTTTAATTATTTAATGACTAAATTACTTTGAATCTTTTATACAAAATAATATTATAAATATTGTCTTTTTCTTATAATTCCTTTTAAGGGAAAGAATTTTGTTCCGTGAATTTGAAAATTGAAGGTGTAAGGATGATTAGATTTTTAAGAATGTAATAAATGCTACTAATTGTCCATTATTTGATATCGTATGAAAAAAGACTACTTAGACCAGCTGGTGAATACTTTTAAATTGTCATTATATTGAAAAACAAAAGCGACCTTCGAGAATTAAATGACATTATTATTAAAAATCTGGATAGCAAAATTCAAGGAGATTTGAAAAAAATGTGAGTACTTTATCAGATTCAAAATTAAGTTTAACTTATTAATTTCAAATTTGTTTGGAAACCAAAAGAAAAACTGTTAACAATCTTAAATATTCTGATTTTGTAGCAACCTGCACTATATTGAAAATAATATCTTAGGTTAAAAATGATGTTTTGATTTTAAAAGTAAAAGAATTACAAATATTAGAAATAAATATGATGGAATTCATAAATATTAAGCTGATAAAACAATATAGATTAATTTCAAAAATCATTTATTTATGAAATTTTCATTCCCATTTTTTATTGATTGTATTTTATTATTGATTAATCATTACCATTCATTAATTTTATGATATGATTGATTATGTTCCTTTTTCAATGAAATATCATTTACAAATTTGGGAAATAATCAAAGTATGATCATCGGAAATCTTATGATAAATAATGATGTGGAAACAAAAGAATAAGTAGATTTTACTTTTTATTTTAATTAATTAATTTATTTTTTGCTTTTCCTTAAAATAAATAAGACTCTTGATTCTTTATTAAAATTTATAACCTGTAAAACTTCTAGAAGACTACATTCTGTAATTTAGTCATTTGAACTATGTATGACGACTTATCTGCCAAATAAATTTTACTGTGATGTCTTTAATCTTTTTTAATTTTGAGTTTTGAGTGACCACCAGTTATGTCAAATGTTATCGCTGAAGATTTTACAAAAAGATTTAAAATTAATGAATGAAATTGGAAAGTGATTTTTAGATATCAAGATTCCTCAAAACAAATTTATAAGAAAATTCAAGACAGAATTTATTTGAATCCTACGTTGTTAAAGCATCTAATTAATCGAAAATTTGTAATTTAACTAAATTTTGCTAATGTGGATTTTCTTATCATACGCAACATACTAATATGTCTCAGAAATTTCAAATGCGTATGATATTATTTTATTAATATGCTCTCTTTTTTATCATATAATATTATATTGAAATAGTATGACATATTTTCCTGTCTGAAAAAATATTTTAGATAATAAAAGTGAAGGGTTTGATTTAGAGATTTAAAAATAAAAATGCTTTTCAAATTCTTGAAAGTATTATTTAAATTTCAAAAATCCTTATTTTTCAAAACATTATTATTTATCTTGAAGGTTTGAAATTGTACCAATGATTTTGTTTGTTCTTGTGTTTTGTTTTTTCTGATTTACTATAAACTTGTATAAAAAATACATTTTACGGTTTTTTCTTCACAATATCATGATAATTTAATTTAGTTTTTTTTTTCTGTACGGAAAAATATGGCACTTTTGCCTTGTGAAATATATTCATTTAAATATATTTTTAATTTATAAAAAATATATCTAAGCGAAAATTAAAGAATAGACATTTTTAAATGTATTTAAATTAGTCTATTCGTTAAATAGGTTTTTTGTCCCAGAAATTTAAGAATCCGAATGATTAGAAAGCTTATCGCCTGGATCAAAAGTAATTTCTTTTGAGAAACAAAATTTACTAGACTCTTGACCATATTGTTCTGAGACTTAATTACATATATATAAATTCTATGTCATTAAAAAGGACAGTTGACCAATCGCAGAGTCGGCCAGACGTCTCCCTGGAAATCCTCCAGAGCCCTCTTGTTCGTGTCCTGAGAAAAGAAGAGAAGCATCGATTCTGGAGATGAAGGAGCATGCGCAGTGAAGACGCCTTATGGGACGTGGGAGTGCGACAGGTACTCCCTGGTATCCGCATCGATATCTTCACTCTGAAGGAACAGAAGGCCCCTACAGGTGAGCAATTTTATCCTGATTGTCACCCACCAAAACATAGTTCTAGATATTTCATTTCAATACATTTTGTAGAATAATTTCCTATGAAATTTAGAATTGTAGATTATCCATAGACTACTTTTTTCTTATACAAAAGAAACTATTGTTACTGTAGTATTCTGGACCTGTCGAGTATTATTTTGATGAAGATTAAATCACGACTGTGAGGTAAAGATTTAATAAGCACAAAAAAAAAAGTAATCCCTAATTCAGTGATAGTAATTAAGTCATTATACTATTGTTAAAAATGTGCTGTTGGACATATAAGGTTTATTAAACGAAAAAGTTCTGTTTCCATTTTCTAAAATTCCTTTATTTAGAATTTCTACGTCATATTTGTGTGAATTCTCTATTTCGCATTTCTAGTCATCAATAACTCTATTTAAATTATAAAATTATGTTTAAATTTGTATTTATAAATGGGATGGTGTGTACGACTTATATTTCTATGGCTGTTGTGATAGAGATGAGTGCTATGTTTTCTATCAAACTTAAATTTGAGCTTTAAAATAATCATATATGTTAATATGCAATAATATGTTTATCGAATAATTTTTCTTTATAAAAATTTCTCTTGAATATCGTTGGAGACGATTGTGAGGTTTCAATAGTGAACAAATTACAGTTGTTACATGCTTCAGTAATTCTTGGCGACGAAAAGAATATCAACTTAAATATTGATAGTTGTTACAGACTTCAATACGTATGGAATTGTTATCGATTATGAATCCATTTCATGTCACTCCTCATAACGCATTATATAGCTTTAGAATGACGCAAGTAAACAATTACTAATAATTGAACAAGATATATTAATTTAACTTTTTCATATTGGCGTTATATCTTGTTTAGTCAACTAATAAATCTCATTACTTCAACGTAAAAACTTCATTAAAGTCCAGTCGAAGTTCGTGATTATCTACTTATGGATCTTTCAGAATTTAAAGAGTGTACTAATTTTCCTATCAACATCGCAATTTGACTTTCTATCGTTATAATTATGTATTAAAATAATAATGTGCAGTAAGGTATTATATAAATTATCTGAAGAAGAATATTTGGGCACTTTGAGTTTTAAACGTTTAATCGAATATCGAGAAATATTTGACAAATTGAATTCGGTAGCGTCTATAGGAAGTAAAAAAAAGGTTTCATCTCATAATTTTTCGATAAGTTTTGATCAGGATTAATATTGTAAACCAGCAATAAAATAATATAACAATATTTGCTCTTACCTTTAAAGCTTAAAATAAATTATAATAATAGAATTTTTTCGTCATAATTTAATGAAATCAGTTTTCTTCATAATACTATATGAATATAATGTAATATATAAAAAAAAGTAGCAATATGATAAAGGAATCAATACCTATTGTGCTCCTATATATAGTAAAAATATCTATACAAGATTGAAAAATTTAATAATTTACTAAATACATAAGAAGAATTTATTAAAATTAACGTAACTGGTGGTCTAAATGATCTCCAATTTTCTATGTCTATGTTAATATCAAAAGTTAAATAACGACACTGAGGCTGGCATATGTAGGTTTCCAAATTCATTTCCTGATTCAATGCTATGATCAGTGAAATAGAACTTTTATATAAATTACTATAAATATATAAAATTAATATACAATATCAAATTTAAAAGTTACTGATTGATACCATATGAGGTCATTGATCATTTTGGTGTTAAAATTTTACTGTGTTTTTAGAATACTTTCTTTTATTTAATATTAGTTTTTATTTAGGTGTTTGATAGCTCTAAATTTTTGCAATAGACTTTTGATGGTGTTATGTTCTGAGATTCAGCCAAAAACAAGCCCCTTACAATTTTAACCACAGTTAGAAGATGCACTCCAAATCTGAATTGACAATCTCAAATTTTATGCATCATAAATAGTTAGGAACTTTAGAATTTTTAGGTTTTTCATTTTGTATTTAGCTGATTAAATTTTAAAAAAAATGTTTGTAATCTTAATAAATTTTTAACTCAATGGGAAAAATTTTCATTTGCTAAGAACTTTTGTAAAAAAATCTAACACTTTCAATTAAAGTTATAAAGCACTATAAAAAATATTTTTCTGTTAGACGGTTGGATATAAATGTAGATTAAGAGATAAAATATCAAAAATACAATATTTTATTTGAATATATATATATATATATATATAATATTGTTTAGCTGTCTGATAAATAAGATTTCTTCATAAAATAAGTTGTTGCATGTAAAAGAATAAACTTCTATTAAATGTATCGAAATTAAATACATGCATCAATAACAACAGATCAATTAAACAACGTTAATTAAAATTTAAATTAAAATAAATTTAATTAATGTGACAAAAAAAATAATCCAAAATTGAGAGAATTAAGAATTCTATCGTTGGATTATTTTTAGTTTATTTATTTCCATAAGGAAACAATAGAATTTGTTTTTTTTATTTAATTTAAACTGTTGTATTAAATAAGGGATTTCTTCATATCTTGTTTAAATATTTCATGGAACAAGAAGAGTTAAAAATAAAAGATGGAAAAATATTTTTACTTAATAAATATTAAGCAATTTGTTTTTATTTATGTTGCAATTTACGAGAAGTAAATAAATAAAAAAAAACAATGAAAATGTTAAGGAATAAATTTATTTAAATAAAAAAAAACAAGTTGTAGGTAATTAAATTTCGCTTAACGTTTAAAATATGAATTTTTTTAAAGTTTAGCTTACCTAGTTAATTCTAAAACTATAATTTAATTATTTTTACGATTATGTGTACACATTTATCATATTATATTATGAATTTTTAACTCTTAGTTTGGAAAGCTCAAATTTTATTTTCTTAACGCAAATAATTTTAATGAAATATTAGGATTATATAAAGATATAACGTAAACTAGTATATTATATGAATAAAATAACAGAGTAATGTATATGAGTCACACACACACACACACACACACACACACACACACACACACACACACACACACACACACACACACACACATTTAAGCAAGTATGAGAAGAAAATAAATGCTCTGTTCTGCTTGAAACATTTTTTAAACATTTGTATGCAGAGTTTTTAATCATTATGCAAATACTAATAAATAATTAAATGCAGAAAATATGGTAAAAAAAATTTCTTGACTTGCCAAACTTTTATTTCACATTCGAGCAGAATAATAAAAATAGGTTCACTTTTACGAAAATATAAAAAATTATAATTATAAATTATTATATTTATTATTATTTTAACTATATGCGATTTTTTTTCAGGTAATAATTCAGCTTTATAAAACTAGAAAACTTTTGGAGTAAAGAAATATGATCATGTGCCTTATTATCTATTGATCTAAATTAGAATCTCTCAGCTATAACAATCATAAATATTGATTGGTATTACAGTTCCTCCATTTTTCATAAAAGGGACTCATCTAGTAATTGACTACATGCTTCTGTGACATTCACGTCAGTTTTCTTTAAATTGTGATTTAATTATATAAAATACAATTTATATAAATCTAGAAGTAAAACTCAGCTTTATAAAACTAAAACACTTTTAGTAAAGAGAACTCTTATATGTTTTAGCCTTATTTTTTCTACTGACCTGAATTAATATCGCTGAAATAAAGAGAATATATAATATTTTTTTTAATTTCAATTATGATCATATTTAATGAAGAAAAGATAAAAATTAGAGATTAACAATAAATTCAGGTTTATCTAAAAATTTTTGAAAATATAATGAATCTTCTTCAGTGCATAACAACCAAGCCGTGGTAGACTAGTGGTTAAGGCATTGGCCTTCCATCCGCAAGGGTGGGGTTCCATTCCCAATGCCGCCAAAGACCCACCGAGTACATGCGATATACGTGCTCGTTAAATCTGTGGAATCGAAAATCCTATGGACGGTCATTGAGCAGTTACCATGTGGGTACAATGGTCTGGAGAAGATTTTCTCTTCCCTCAGATCAATGTCAAAATTGAGGGAGTGGATCCTCTGGTGGTGATATCATCTATCGAAGGATTTAAAAAAGAGCAAAGAGACTACTTTCATCTTCGTGGTGTTCTGGCTAAGACGAAAGACGCTCCCTATTGACTTAAATTCGCACAGGCAAGGCATAGCGAGCTTGGCTTTCCCAAGTGTCACAACAACTAAGGATGGTGTCCCCAACCTTTTCCAACCGCAGGCAACAGACAGCCCTATCATTAGCCTTGGACATCCAATCTATAATTTTCATTGTTCTTAAGTCATTTTCAATACAGTCCAGCCACCTAAATTTTAGCCGTTCTCTTTTTCGGAATCCAGTTGGTTTAAAAATGAAGACTTTCTTTTTGGATCCATGGTTATTAAGTTAAGGTGTTCGGCTCATCATGACCTTAGTATGCTAATAAAACTAATTATATCTGTGTTTTTATATATTCAATATATATAATTCAATATTTCTTCTTCTTCTTCTCCATACACCTTTTATCTGGATTCCTCCAAAAATGTTTCTCGAGATTTTTCTCTATAAAACTGCCATGGTTTCCTTTGCGTTATTGTACTCATAATTTGATACATTTAATGCATTTATTTTGTATTTTTTTTTCGCGAATACAAAATTTCAAATCCAATCTTATTTCTTTGTATACAGATTTCAAATTATGCTTACATAACTATCATACTTATGTATATGTAGTGATAAATATGTATGTTTGTTTCATTCACAAATGTTAATGAATAGAAATGTTTTTGTTTGAACATATCATTTAGTCTTTTATCAAAACACAAATTATAGTATTTCTTAAAATTCTATGAGTAAAAGATAATGAATGATTTATGGCATAGTTTAAGTTTGTTTAGTTTTGTAATAATTTTTTATATATTTTCTAAAAATTGACCGTGTTTTATTTATTTATTTAATTGAATGTATAATTTAGTTACAGAAGTTTTGTTTCATAAAATGCAACATATGTATTATATCCATTTAGTATTCTGAGTTATCATTTGTAATTATATAATTTTTAATTATATTATCAAATATTCTTCTTTTTATTTGTATTATTCATTTGTAGTTTTAGGCAATGGAAATTCTCTTAGTACGGAAATGTTTGCTTAATTCGGAAATTTATGTAATTTTCAATCTCTTTACAATTTTCATTTTACAATGCAAAATTTCAAATTATAAAACAATGACAAAGAAATGCATCGGTTTTGATAAAATAAAAAAACATCTTAAGAAACTTTATATCTTATAAAGTGATCTTATAGATATTAAATATCGATTTATCATTTCGAAATCGATGAGCCCCGGCAAAATTGTTCCCAAACTCTCCCGCATTCGATCATTTTTCTGACGTAAACATCTGCAGTTTGTGACCATAGCAACAGATGGGACTTCCGATCCCTCCCCTCCTTTTTATGTGCATTTTTCCTTCCGCACAAAACTTAATCCTATGCAGAATTTAAAAACTGTTTCCATGGAAACCAATGAAAAGCCATTTCTAAATGTTATTTCATACTTATTCTATTCTTTCCGAAAAAACCACTCACGCAAATTGGTTTTTCATATGTTTGCATAAAAGAGCATTAGTGTATACAAAATCATCATTGTTTTTATATTAGATTACCTAATTGCATAACAGTGATTGCATACATAAGCATTTAAATCCTCATAGCCATTAAATTTATATTTGTATATGTATAAAAGCTATACATTCAGTTGGAATTTATCCAAGAAAGTTTCATATCAAAACAAATTTCGTTGTACATCAAGAATTCAGTTTTGATTTCTTCCTTTCTTTCATAAAAATATAAGGAAAGATGGAATTCTTGAATTACATATGGATTCAAATAACATATGCAATTTATTTTTCAAAGTTAAAGAATTGTATCTTTCAGTCACTTCAATATTGATCTCAAAACACAGATTTCACATTTCTAATCAATGAATGTAGATTTCTGCGAATATTGTTTGGATATCCACTTGAGATATACGCTTTCTAAAAGGACTCACCTTTTCAATGAAAAGTCAAAAAAGGCTTTCACATTCAAAAAGATATGTCTTACGGTACATGTTAAAAAAATGATTTTTCGAAAGCCTCTACTTATGCAGTGTTAAAAATATGCTCTAATTGTCTCCATCTTGTCTATATGACAGTTTAATTTCACAATTGTAAATCAGCGATATGTGATTGGACTACTTTTGAAAGCTTTCAAATTTCCTTCTTTTCAACACGTTTATTTGTTCATTATACATAGTTTTGAAAAGTCATTCCAGATGGATTTACATATCATGAAAATTTCTAAAATACATATTCTCAACTTTATGGCATTAAAATATTATACATAATATGATAGATATAACAGAACGGGGCATTGTATCATAAAAATTGAAATTTCACTTTCTGTAATCTTTTGAAATTAAGCACATGTTATATCACCAATCGAATTATTTTTATGGAATTTGTAGCAAAATAAGTGAAATATAGGTTTCACCATCTTATTTATTCAATATTTTTTACATTGCCAGAATTAAACATTTAGCTTTTGATCTAATATTTAAAACATTAAAATAATTTTTTACATTAAAACATTTAAATTAAACACCATGAAAAATGTAGTCAAATTAGAAAATGTATGAAATACTTTCTGACGATATTTTTGAATTTGTAATACGTGTATACATTTCTTTAAATATGAGCGTTGTAATTGTGTTGGAGTACCACCAAAAGTGGTCTTACCTATATTTAAGAGTTAAACTTGGCAATGGTATAAAACATACCTAATTTTGCTAACATACTTACCATCTATAATACGTTTTAAGCTTAACTGCTTTTTTTCCATTTATTTTTAATACAATCAATTTAAGATTTTAGACTCAATCTGAAAACTTTTAGGTAATCTATTTTCGAATCTAAATAATTTTAGTTCTGGATGACAAGATTGATATAATTTTGCTTTTTAAGTGATAGTAAAGGATTTGAATTTGAAATAAGGTAATTTTTTTATTGAGATACTTATTTGAAAATTGATATCTATTCTGAGAGTTAGGTAATTATTGATGAAAAATTAGCGTAATTTGGGTAATTAATGTGTATATGTTCACACATATTTACTTACCTTTAACTCTATCAATATAAGTGGCAAATTCAGTAGTCTTTTAAATGAATTTCAAAGAAACATCAAAGTGTCAATCTGAAGCTTGCACATTATTCCTGATTTGCTTTTAGATTTTTATCACAATGCATATTTTTTTCGCAATTATATTTTGATAATACAAATTTTAAAATATAGGCAATGAGTCCTCTAAATATATTTCCTTTGAAGGAGAAAAAGAGAAATCGATATCATTCTTAAATACAATAAACTTTAAAAAAAACTAACATATATATATATTCGCAAACATTTAATGGTTCTTCAGGGGCACATTTAATTCATATTATAACTAAATGTGCACCAAGAAAGCCTTAAAATAGAAGGATTGGAAAAATATCTTAATCTAGTTTTCAAAAAGTTTAATCTTACATTACTTCAAAATGTCGTGGATTTCAATGTTTTTCATTAAAAGTATGATCTGAAAATAAAAGTTTCTTAGTTTACTTTTGAGAAAAAAATAAATAAAATAAAAAAGTAATAACATGCTCTTCAGTAATAATAAGAATTGAGATAATTTTCACAGTTCAACTAAAGCCTTAATTAGACAAACACAAGGAACCTACAGAATTTCATGGGTGACTGTCTGGCGTAATGCGATGTTTATAAATAGATACTGTAGCTCATTCATTAAAATATTCATGCAGTTTCTCTTCAACTGCATAACTATTTGTCACTAAGGTATTATATACTAGTTTGCCCTTTCTGTCAAAAGAGGCAAAGAAGGCGGAGCTAATCCCAGAAAAGCCAATCAGACTGCAATCTGATGCGTGGGAGCTCCACTTGTGGCTATTTTTAGAATGTCGCATCAATACATTCTGCCCACGCGTTGTCTATCCGCACGTGGGAGTACAGGGGTGTACAGTGGGTGGAAATCAGATCGAAATTTAATGGATGAACTAAAAAAATTCTGGGAACAAAATTTTCGGATTTATTTTTAAAGAATATTTGATATGAAGCAGAAAATAGTATAATTTTAAGACCGACCATATTTATTTATTTAATAGCAATGCTTATTTTACATTTATTTTAATCACTATAAAATTAACTTTTTATTTATTAATGAATGATTTTGTCACACATGTAATTATAAAGCGTCTAACTTATTTCAAATATTATATAGATTAATTTTATGGAATTCTTACTTTGTATTTAACTTCCTTTCCTTGAATTTCAATTTGTCAATTCTATGTAACAGATTTCTCTCTCAATTCAACAGTCTCTTTTTACTTTTTGTCGGAAAATGACGTAAAAATCCCTTTTTAAGGAAATTGTAGTATTTCTTAAAGAAATTTTATTCTAATTTTTGAGTTAATTAAATTTAGAACGTTTTGCAAGTAAAAATGCTCGAACAGGAATAATGATTTATGATTTTCTGTTTTGTATACATGATAAAGACTACAGAAAGGCAGAGGATATTATTATATTTCTAAAATTTCTTTAAATAAATTATGTGAATTTAAAAATAAAACTTTTTGAGATACCAGGTACATTTCTTTTAAATGAATCTGAAAAAAAAATAATTTAAAAATATATAAATCGACTCATCTAATACAACCATTTCTCAAGTAGTATTAAGCTTTTGAAAAATGTTATCCTTCATTTTTTATTAAAATCTTTACGGCGAAGAAATTTTATTGTAATTCCTTTCGAATAGCAAAAAGAAGATACATTTTTTTTTTCGTAAAATATTCGTATTTTTTTCGTAAAATTTTTTTTTCGTATATAAATTTTTTTACAAAAACAGAATTTGTTGAAGATATATTGTAGATTAATAAAATTATCGGACATTTTAAATTACATAACTCAAACAATTAGATTTGGGTTGTTATTGAAATTCATGATGTTTTTCTTAATTTGACATTTAGTATATGAGAATTGATGTATAATTTTATTTCCGTTCTCAAATGTTTCCATTATATCTTTGCAATAGATCAAGAATGGCGAATCATCTACAGTACTTCTTCCTTTTTCTGTTAATATTTGGCTTCACTTACACAACAGCCGAAGAGAGTTCAAAGCTAAATGACGATTCAGCACATTCTGAAGAGTCGAGCAGTCAAGAAGATAGCAAAGGTAATGAATTCTATCTTGCCTTTAGAAAATGATTTTTTAAGAATTGTAGAACGAGGAAGTTAAAACTAGTTCCGTTTTTACAATCATTTTTTCCAAGCAATTTATATTATATATATGACGGTGTTCAAGTAGTGTAATATATCTACAGAATCATATAAATATGATTCAAGAAATTCGAGGAATTTACAAATCATCTGCCTCATGAATTAGTTCAAGTATTTCTTTTAAGAGTCCATGAGGATGTAGAAATAGGCAGAGAATGTCTAAGTAATTAGTCGATCTAATGAAGAAATAATAAAAATAGACCGATAGATTTGTTAAGATTTTTTGAGACACTTTAAAAACATATGTTTCATGAAATTACATCTTGACCTCACAAGAGACCTACCATCAGGAAATATATCATTTTTCTTAAACATTGTGTAATGGATTCCCTCCTATGTTAACATCCAAGGTAACGAAGTTGCAGATATCTTGGCCAAAAGAGGTTGCTCCGAGTTGCCCAGCAGTGACTACAAATTTACTTACAAAGAAATTTTCTTCAAGAAAGAAAGCAGGTAAGTCTGGCTCACCCTCTAGCTCATCCCTGGTTCATCAGGGAGACCCCTGGGGGTGCGATAGATTTCAAAGGTGACAGACATGATCAAACGGGGCCGTCTCAAGACTTTTAAGTGGGCACCTGAGGTGCATGAAATTTAAATCTGGGCGCAATGTCTTTTCTTTGTGCACAAAATGCAATCTGAAGATCTTCCCCCGATCACATCCTTGATTGTCTGGGATTCGCTTTGGCGGATGTTTACTCATGTCCGCTTTTGATACTCGATTTCGCTAGGGTTCACGGTGTCATGGATCTGATCTAGCTGCCGCTGGATCTATGAAAGATTGGAAACACAACTACAACAACAAACATTGTATTTATAGTATTACTTAAAAGAAAAATATCTTCTAATTTACTCACTACAGTGTTACGTTGCATCTATATTTTCTGACTTAAAATTATTATTAAAATTATTTTTTAAAAATATTTTTAAATTGTTCTTAATCTGATAAGTTATAAGCTATAAAAATGTTAAATAATTTAGCAAAAAAAAAAAAATTACAAATTTTAGCTTGTTTACTCTATAAATTGGACTGAATATGTTTGCTTAATCCACTGCAACTGAAAACTTAAAGTTAGATGCTTTTGAAAATGAAATCCTTTACCATTCGGGATATAGCTCATTTAAAATCAGCAAATGTAATTAATTTTTCTTATAACAACATTTCTAGTGTATAAAGAAAATGAAATTATTATGGGAGAACATAAAGAGAAAGAGAGAAAAAAACATGAAATGTTTGGTGAGATGGAAGAGAGAATTACAGTGAGGACTAAAATTTCATATAAAACAGTTTATGTTTTCAACATTTAAAAAATGACTGAGACTCATTTAAAAAAAAAAATTCTTAGTAAATACTGCTTGACAGTAAAGATTTTAATATATATGCGTGCGTGTTTAATATTCATTCATTATGAATATAGATGTTGAAAAAGGTATTTATATATTTTAAATTTTAAAAATAAAACAAAAGTTTAATTTAATATATGATAAATCACAATTTTTTATAATTAATAAAGGTATTTATATATTTTAAAGTTTAAAAATTAAACAGAAGTTTAACTTAATATATGATAAATCACAATTTTTTTCGTGTAATTTTTAACGTATGATTGATAATTAGTAAAGTATTGGTAGTTTTCTTTTTTACCAAGAGTAATAAAATAAATATGCAGAAATTTTTTCTACATCTCAGCAAAATAAATGTCTATTTTTCTTTTAATACGTTAATGATTTCTTTTTTTTTTTTTTTCAAAATAATTGTATTTCCACTTTTCAGAAAAACGATCTCAAGAAGAGATTATGTTTGGCAATCAACAGAATAAACCAAATGGCCTCGTCGATGACTTGATGAGCATGTCTGTGGATGATGAACCTGAAAAAAAATCCAATGATTCACAAGGTATATTCGAGTACTTAGCATTTCAATAGTTATTGAATGATTTGCCTTTAACATTGAAGTATCACTGAATTAATTCTCATATTTACTCATTCCACATTATAGTTACAAAGATAAAAAGATTTATTTATATTGTAATTGCAAAATATATGTTAATAAATCTAAGACTACGCAGCAAAAAGTAACAGAGTAATTTTAGATTTATTAAAACATGTAACTAAAACTGCAATGTAATATTTCTTGTTAATTACAAGCATTTTTTAGCTATAGCTATTAGCTGTTAATTACAAGCATTTTTAGCTATAGCTATTAGCTGTTAATTATAATAAATATAATTCTTATTTTTTATGAAGGAAAAAAAAGTATTTATCATTTAAAACAATTTTCTTACGACAAAATATAATTCTATTTAATTTGAACCTTCGTATTTAAACTTATTAAATAATTTTTATTTCAGATGAAAATTAAGTTTTATGAGAGTTAAACACTATTCAAAAATAAAAATATAAATTAAAATGTATATTACACAAAGATATACATTAAATATTTTTTTTAATTTAATTTGTAAAATAAAATAAATCTATAAGTAAATAAAAATTCTACATATGAAGTATGGAATTAAAATCTTTGTTTTTACACAGAAATTTTATTACGTTCTAATTTTTTTCTCAAATATTTTTAATCAAATTTTGATAATACAAATTTCTTATAAAGTGATACAAGGTTAGTAATGCATTAAAGAAATGGTGCTATACATTTTGGCTGCTATTCATACTTTCATAACAAAACTCTTACAAGATGGCAACTAATGTCCCAATAATATTCATTTCCTATCAAGCATAAGAGGTAATTGAAGGAGAAGAACTTTCTTTAAAAATAAACATATTTGTAAATAATAAAACTAGTTTTATCCGATTTGTCAATAATGAGAGTCATGAGTAATTAACAATATCCCTATTTTTCTTTCTTTCGCTGTCTTTTTTATTTGCTCGGTTAACTGAAATGATATTAAAGAATATATATATATATATATATATATATATATATATATATATATATATATATATGTATATATATATATATATATACATATATATATATATATATATATATATATATATATATATGTATATATACAGATATGTATATATATAGATCTATATATATATATATGTATATATATATGTGTATATATATATATATGTATATATATATGTGTGTCTATATATATATGTGTGTGTATATATATATATGTGTATATATATATATGTGTATATATATATATATATATATATATATATATATATATATATATATATATACACATATATATGTGTATATATATATAAATATATATATATACATATATTTATATATATATATATATATATATATTTATATATATATTTATATATATATATATATTATGTATATATATATATATATATATATATATATATATACATAAATATATATATATATATATATATATATATATATATATATATATATATATATATGTATATATAAGCGTTTATATAAAAATATCCATATTTTTCCATGAAAATATCCATATTTCTCCATATTTTTCAGTGAAAAAGAATAATTATGAAGATATATATTGTTCACTTGCTTAATATACTTAAAAATCATTTAGAATTAAAAATAAATAGATTAAAAATTAATTACATTAAATATTAAAAGAATTTTAATATAAATCAACAAATTTTCATAAAATGATAAAAATAAGTTTTTCTTTTAATCTGTTAACAGACACCGATATGAAACTAACATTCTAATTTTTAATGAATATAACTATTTATCAGTATTTTAACTTGCAGAAATAGTTAAAAATGTTGGTTTTTTTCACCAATTAAATTGTATTTGATAAAAAAAATATTTGGTACATTTCTCTTTTCTCCTTTCCCAAAGTTTTGTATTTTAATTGATTATATTATGATGTAATATATTAAACTTTAGTTCGCTTTTGAATGGATAATATCAGTGATATTATTGATAGCGATTATTATCGTTATCATCATTATTGAGATATATCAACGGTAAAGATTAAGCATATCGCAATGACATAATCAACTTGAAACTTACACATATATAAGTGCATTTAATCAAATTTATTGTGGGTGATTTCAATAATTAATTATTTTATAGAATGTTAATTTAAATTATTATTTCATAAGATTTTTCCTAATGTACCTGTTAGTGTGCGAATAAAAAGTTTAATAATTTCCATTTTATAAATAATTTAGTGCTTTATTACAAAATAAGAGTTGTTTATTAATAAATATATCTCCCTGTACAGAAAAATATAATCATCTATTAATTCGCGTCTTTGAAAATGAGTAAAATAAGAATTGATGTAATTGTTATTTACCTAAATATGGGGGACTTGGATGTACAGCATTGTAAATTTTAATAGAAATCGATTTCTAATTAGGCTGACATTAGATAAAGATATTAAATTATTTAATTCAACTGAATAAAAATATTAGGACTTACAACTGATAAATTATAAATAATAAATTGTAAGTCCTAATATTTTAGGCACATTAAAATTAACCTTTACCAAAAACATGAAACATTTTAGAACCTTAATAAGAATCGTGTTTACTTCTCAAAGGCTTACATAATATATTGAAACTACTTTCTTTCTTTTAATGACCATAAAATTTGAAAGCGATTTGTTTAAGCGCTTAATTATCCCCCTTAAAATTTTACTTTTGCATGCTATCTTATTCTGCAATGGATTACAATTCGTCGGAAGAAATTCTTTTTAATCTCAATCGGTATTTTACTGTTATTCAAAATTGTCTCTCAATCTTTAGTTGCGTCATTGCCTATTTTCAAGCCTATTTTCAGATTTGAACTTAATGAAAGTAAGATGCATTTTAATTTTGAAAACGAAAATTTACATAGTTAAAATTTTTTAGAGAAATTTAATAGGTGAAAACATTTCTCACTTTTATTTCAGCAGTAAACTAATTTTATTTGTTAAAGCTTGGATGATCATTGTGTTATAAAATTTAATGACAATATCAAAAATGGCACGAAATTCCAATATTCTTTTTAGAAAATCCTATGATCAGTGTCGAAGATCAATCTTTCACAATTTTTCAGTCTTTCAGAAAAAACTGTATATTGAATTATATTGAATGAATATTAATTTTAAATTTTTTTCTAATATATTTTAAAAAGATTTATTAGAAAATTAAAATTTATGAATACACTTACGTAAAAGAAACAATAGAATTTTTTAAGCAGGTAACAATTAAATTATAAAAAAAGAAATTGCAATGATAAATGGAAAGAACACCACGAAAGGTACATTTTTTTGAAAATATCAGGTAGGAAACATCGTTAGTATAACTTTTCACACTAGCACGTGAGATCAGAAAATGTTATGTAAGATTTTTTTTTTAATTAAATGAAGGACAGAATGAGCTGTAAAAATGTCTCTGCAAGTTCAAAGAAGTTCATTCGAGGCTATAGGCAATTATGTCAATCACTTTACTTGTGATATAATAGTCAGTGGACTTGAAGAGAATCGTGATATATTAAATAAAGCTTTTCCACAAAATGCCAATACTACATTTTTTAAAGATTTTTATTACATCTTATCCAATTTTTCGTAACAATCCTAATTTTTTTACCAACGTTTTTCAGTTTCACTTAAAATATAAATAGTTTCTGTGAAATGTTATAAACCTCAATGGAAGTTATCTTCCACACTTTGTGAAACAATGGTTTAAAAGATTTTTATATTTGTGTATTTATTGCTACATTCTAAGTTTAAATGATTATTTTTTCATGTGCCTCAAACTGGATATATCCTGGAAAAAACTTCCGTACCAATAATGTGTGAATTTATGAAAATTTCATAAAATAAAATACTTTGTGTTAAAATCAATGTAGTTAGCTTAAGTTCGTTTCATTAATGCAGATTTATTTTGCTAAAAGATTTTTTCCACTATCTCTTACTGTTAAGGAAAATATAAAAAATGCATAACAAATCAATAATGATACAATTATAATTTGACAATGTATTATTCTTTCGACCAGCAAAACTCATCTCAAATTTGACTTCAAACATCATTAGTTTCTCTAGATTCTATGCATAAAATATAGTATACGATAGTTAATAATATTTTAATTGAAAAAGAATAAAAACAAAAGTAGTATTCAAATAAGCATTCAATAAATTTCAAGTTATCATTTTACAGCCATCAACAAAATACATTGTCAATATAAATGAAAAGTATACTCACCAAGAATTATAGTCATTCAGATAAAAAAAAAAATTCCAATAAGAAGTTCTACTGAATGAACTTAATAATTTATGACGATATCCTACAGATAATAATCGTGGATTGGCTGCAGTCCAAAAATTGTTGACATAAATTTAATTTGACAATAAACAAGCCTGAATTAGAATTACAGCTATAAATTATTTCAGAATATTTTTATGGACATTAAACTATAAAGAAACCATTATCAAAAGCTTTCTCTCTAATCGAGTAACAGAGACTTATGGGTAGGTAAGTGAGCATAAAGCTTAACATTACAAAATGGTAACAATAAAATAAGTGGAAGTCATAGGTTAATTGTATATAGGCGCGTATTCACATACATAATATACATATATACATACATATATATATACATATATATATATATATATATATATATATATATATATATATATATATATATATATATATATATATATATGCATATTAAGTATAAATTATATTACATTAAAAATTTATCTGAAAGTATGATAATAGGGCATTTAGAATGTACAACGTTTGATAATTTTATTAAAATTTGTTGAGTATTGAACAATAATATCCAAAAACTTTTTCCATTTTTTTAATGAATTTTTTACTGCGAGAAACTTATATTAAAAATGAACATTTTTGAACACATGATTTTTGAAGTTGTGCAAATAATATATGAACGCCTTAAATCATGAATGTTTAAAATTGTGATATTAAAAAACGATTAAATGGTATCATTTACATGCCTTATATTAAAAAAGGAGAAATTTTCATTTAAATTCGTTTAATTGAGTAAAAAGAATGAAATAAGGCAACGGACAAGAAATATTAATATAAAAAAACTATCATTTCGAGGTAAATTAAATGTTATAAAAAATACAAGAATGAGCTTAAAATTTTGAATTCATTTATAATATTTAAAATCTTTACTTGTACTATAATAAATTATTTATACATATTTTTTTCTAATCCATATTAAAATGATATTTTCAAAAAATAATACATAATTTCAAATGTTTGATTTTTTTAAAATCAGGTTGACGTTTTGTATTTTCATGAAGCATGATGATACCATGTAGAAAACAGCAGAGATACATTAAGCTATAAGAACAAATTCTAAAGTTTATTATTTTTACCTTTGGAAAATAACTATTTAATGATTTTGACAAAGATGCACTTTCATCAGATAGAGGAAATTAAAAGAATCTCTCTATCACAAGATAATCATAAGAGTGTGTGACATGGATAAATTAATCTCTCATTCCTAATTTATAGACTTCATGAAAAGTTATATATATTTTATGATAATCAAAAGCTTGTGTTCTCAGAAAATTTTCTCATTATCCTAGAAACTTTTTCGCAAGTTCATTAACTCTGAGAGGTACTCGGTGAAAACTTTAATAAACTATTTAACTTTCATAAGCTCATTTTTCAGTCTTCTATTGCAGCACAAGACTTAAAATCGGATGAAAGTTCTGAAGAAGAAAAGCGGATTGGGCATCAAGAAGATTCTCAGAATGATATGATGATGTCTTCAGGGAACGAAGATTGGTACAAAAGCCTCCCAGCTTCTCCTTCTGCCTTGCAATACCTAGCAAACGTTCAAGCAATGAAACATTTGCGTAAGAAGTTGTTTTAATTTTCCCCTAAAAAAACCATCAACCAATTTCATTTAATGTTTAATGTGAATCTTTCTAGTGTTTAATTTGTAAAATTTCTGATAGTATTTACTGTACTCTAATGTTTGTTTCTCAACTGTTACTCAATTCTAAACTATTCCATTCATGGAATGTTTTTGTTGGAGCAATACATTATTTTAAAATTCCTTCAAATCAATGACTTTAAGACTTGTGTATCCTTTGTTTTAATTAAAAATTAAAGAAATTTAACTGTGTTAAAAGCTCTCTTGCTTATTATATTTTGTAAATGTTTCTACATGCGGTTTTAAAAAAGTTTCCATTCATAGTCTAAAATTGATAGACTTAATTATGGTTAAAATTGTAATTTCTCATCATTGAAGAATATATAGAGTTATATGTAAATCAATTTGAGCAATAAATACTGAGTAGCAGTTTTATTAATTTATTATATACGCATACTTAAAATATATATTACTTTAAAAGCATTAAAGGTGTTTAATGAGATGGTTTTCCTCAAATAAATGAAAAATCAATACTTTTTCCATAATACAAAAGTTCACAATATAGAAATATTAAATAATATAAACATTGTCATAAATACAATGAATAATAGTTATTAAAAATGAAATAAACATAGATTGCCAAAAATGAGAAGTATAAGTTTAAAAATAATCTAACAACATTAATATATTAATAAAGTGCCGTTTTTATATACATTTTCATGCAATTCATTAACATTACATAATACAGTTTGCGTACATATTTTAAGTATAAAAAAGGTAATCATTAAAGACTGATGTTTCTAATTTTCGAACAATAATGTAATTTTTATTTTTAATTTTTTGGAATAAAGAGAAAAAAATCTTTTGTGAGATTTTATCGTGTTAAGTGGTAATTTTGTAAAATTTATATCTGTTATATTTTTTTGGTCTTTACATGAATAATTAATAAAAACTAATCACTGTGGGAAGTGAAATATTCGTTGTTAAATTTATGGGACTGCCTTATGGTCATTAATATTTTCTATTATTTTCATCCGACAATCGATTATCAATACTATTAAACTAAATATCACTCAGATAAATAGAAAAAATTGTGCTAGTGTGGAACTCCAAAATTAAAAGCCTTTACGAAATGTTTTGTAAAATAGAGAATTTTCTTCAAAGCTTCCGAAGAATTATATGATCAAGAAGATGAGTACCGTCGGAAGCGACAACTGCTGGAACACCCTCTGCCTCTACGAAAACGCAGCTTGAGGAGTTCTTTGGGACAGATGATACAGAAGAGGGGAGTCAGGTTGCCCCGGCGATCCATGAGGCTCAAGAGACAGGCTGACATGGAAAACCTGCTCAATTTCATCGGCAACTACAAAGAAGACGTCGATCAGGTAATTGGCATTGATATTCTAGTCATGGCGTCAATTAAGAACCTTATTTAGTGACACTTTGATATCTATTCCGTCTCCCAATTTTTTTATGTGGGAAGCAGGAAACGCATTGGCTCTAAAATACAGTTAAAATAAAAGAAATTTTCATTTTGTTAATTCTGACGACCAATTACGAGATAAAGTTGCACTATATAAGATGACGTTTTTAAATCTCACGAGTTCATTTATAAATTTTAAATTGATGCATACGTAATAGAAAGTTAAACATTTTTAAATCTTAAATTTTTATTCTTTAAATTTTTTTTGCTGTTCATTTGTGCATATTATGGTTATATGCAATTTTATACATACATTCAAAACCTTGAAACAAACTAAACTAATGTCTTAAGTGTCATTTGAGTAGATTATTAGTGTTTATAATGCCATCTGTAAGCTGTTTTTTTATATGAATTTCTATATTGATGCTATAAAACTGGTTAATAACAGTA
Source organism: Latrodectus elegans (assembly GCA_030067965.1). NCBI lineage: Eukaryota > Metazoa > Arthropoda > Arachnida > Araneae > Theridiidae > Latrodectus > Latrodectus elegans. The sequence goes on along the minus strand of CM057814.1, from coordinate 53,446,478 downwards.
GCATTTTTTAATGAATTTTATAATTTGGAGCTTGTGTATTAAAAATATGAAAAAATAGTTAATTTTTTATTCTTTTGACCTTCATCGCAAATATCCAATGGATATTTGCTAAAATTGTATGAATAAAACGTTTTTGAAACTTAGTCGTTAGAAATCTACTTCAATTTTAAAATTTATAAGGTTTTGTATGTTTTTGCAGGTTACTCCCCACAGCTTCAGTGGAAGAGCCAGAATAGTATCCAAGCGACACGTACGTAGATTTTATATATTTTCACTGTAAATATAATTGTAGACAAGTAGAAGTGAAATAGTCACTTAGAGTGGCATATTAGCTAAAAAAAAAGGTTTTTTATGGAATGGGAAGACATCACCCATATAAAGAAAGGTATATTCATTGTTATAAGAGAAAGTCCCAATCTGTAAAAAACAATTATAAGTTATAGTTCATGATGTTTATGTTTGCCTTGTTTTGACATTTAGTTTAGGACCTCTGTTGTTAAACATACATAATTTATTCAAGCAACAGTTACATTGTAGCTAAAACAAAAATATAAAGCATTTTAAGTTTTAGGAGTTTTTCTCAGTCTTGTTCCAGCAGTATAATAATTAGTTATGATTGCAAATTATTAAATTTCATCTGAAATAAACTTAGCATTATTCAACTAATGAGCATATGTGTTGTTTTCAAGGAAAATTATTTTCAATATTTTTCCTTGAAAACAACATACACTGTTTTCAATAGACTGTATTACTTTATTTTTTTTTTATTTATTTTTTTTTTAAAGCTCAAGTTTTATTTTCGAGATTTAAATTTCATAAAAAAAGTTACAATCGAAAGTTTACATTCAATATGAATGCTTAAAAATTATCAAACATGAAATAAAATCGAGTTTTAAACCTATATATTCTAAAATATATAGGTTAAAAACCCAATCCCTATCTTTGTGAATAAATCGTCTTGGATTTGATTTACTCAATTCAATAAGCTGTGTTTATATTATTTCTCAAAACATTAGCATATTCGCATAATATATAAACTGTTTTCTCAGAATCATTGATATTTAAAAGTTAGTAAGAATATGTTAATATTAGATTAAAATAATGAATATCACAATAAATCTATTTTAAATTATTAAATAAATTTATATTGATTTGCAGCAAAATATATTTGGACAAAATATGTCCTTATTATTAACGTTAAGTGTATTGCAATTAACGAATGTATAAAATTTTATTACCTGAAAATGTAAAGAAGAAATTTAGACTAATTACTTTAGTGGAAAAACATTTTAGCTAAGCATTTCTGTGTTAAAAAGAAACTACGACATTTTGATTCCAATAATTTCTGTTTTCAAAAACTTTTATTTCACTAAATAATTTGCGACGATTTTATTTCCTCTCACAAGTAATGTTAATATTTAATTTGTGTGTGTGTGTGTGGCAATATATAAAAATAAAGCATAACTTACAAAATATAAGTTTATATCTTATAATATTTATAGAAATTGCATAGATAAAAGGTCTTCCACAAACAAATGATAACATAGTTCTTATTAAATGAAGCAACAATATAAATATTTTTAATTTTTTTCTTAAGCCAACTATCTTCCTAAAAATATTTATCCAAAACTATTTAAATAATTTTGAACTCTGAGCTAATAGTTTTTCCAACTATTTGTGAAATTCAATTAAAATTTATAGTTTTCTGTGAATGAAGAGAATTGAATTTTATAGATTCATAGATAATTAATAATGATTTAAGGCTAATAAAATAAAAACATATTTTGCATCTCCTCAAAGAGCATTCTTACGATAACAAATTTGGGTAGTCTACGCTAATTTGCCATCGTAGGATTCCTCCTTGGTGAATGAGCAATGCAATTTTTTAACACGATGCTTTAATAAACGACATGGTTATTTAACCATCATCTTAAATTATTTAGGATGATGATTTCATTGTAATTTTTCTTTCAATAGGTTCCCCCTAGGTCCAAAGGTGGATACCAAGATAATTCTGCTCCGGAATACCGTTACATTTTCCAGCACAGAGGTGATGGAGTCATGCAGTCTGATGATGATACCAATGAAGCAGATCAAGATATGGACGACTTACTTTTGCTTCCACCAAACTCAGGTTTCTCAGAAGTAACTCAGGAATATCTACCCTATGGCATGTAAGCATGTCGTTCTACTTCATGTAAAATGAAGTTGAGTTCAACGAAATTTCATGACAGCGTATACCTATTAATTCTCTCTGTAAAATTTAATCCTAAAATATATATTACATCTAATCAATTAAGGGTAGTAAGTAAAATTTTCTTAAGGAAATTCAAATGAAGAAGTTCAGTTACCTTTTATGATTTTCAGACTGGTTTTTTTAAGTGGTTCTTATCAAGCTCTAAGAATAAAATAGACATCATTTATATAAAAAAAAAAGGTTTCACTATCTCATGGCCATATCAAACTCTCTTAATCAAATTATTATCTTTCCAAATAAGTTTCGGTAGCAGAATGTGTAAAAAACACTCTGCTACCGAAAATAATTGTTATTAACATTTTAGTTCTTTAAGTGGTTTTTAAGTGCATAAGTTAATGTGTTTTACTTTCTGATAATCTGAATTAGATTGTAAATAAAACTAAATATTTTCAATTAGGTTTTGATAGTTTCTTCCTTCATAGCAAATAGTAGAAATACTGATTATAGAATAAGTTACCTTTTTTTCCTACAAGCTTTGACAAATAGAGAAACTTAATATATTTATTATTCCTCAAGTTTTGTTAGGTAATAATTTATAACGTTCTTCATTGGAGTAATAATATGTGCCTACATATTCTTAATTGAAATATTACTCGTTACTACTTTCACGACTTATCTGTTTTATCAAAATATTTTGCTTTCAGGTTAAAGATTTCAATAGTAATAAAATATATGAAATGTTTTGGTAATCTCTTCTAACATAGTATATATCAATGTTTTACAAGTGATTTTGTAGAAGCAACACACAATTTGAAATTAAAATTGTAACATAAATCAGATTTGGATATTGCATAGTTAATACATTTTTATTTATTAAAATGAAAATATTGTTGTATAAACATAAAATAATTAAACACTATATCTATATTTAACAATAAAAATATTTGCTTTCCTATTGTTATAGCTACCTTTTTTATATAATTTTTGAGGGACAAAAAGTAAGTAAAGATATTAAATTTTCTTCCATAGTAAATGTTTTTTGATCTTTAGTTTTCCATTAACATTATAACTTGGAAAATAAATAAATAGATAAATATTTTTAAAAAATAAATAAAATGAAAACCTAAGTTAATGAATGTCCAGTGTAAGAGTCCAAACTGAATAAATGACTCTCGCGTTTCAACATGTTAGCTCACGTTTCAACACAAATTTCATAACTCAACACGTTGAAATTTTGAATTCCTTCATGTTTGTGCAAGAGAGCGTCTAGTGCTTTGGAACTTACCTGAAATACTTACAATATTTAAAAAGTCAAATTAAATTTTGTATGGCGAATAGGAAAAATAAATTCCAAATGGAAACAATATTTGATTTAATCTTGAGAATAATCAATTTTGGCAAGCTTTCTTTTTCATTTATATCTAATGAAATAAACATTCCTCAGATTTAAATAATGTTTCCTTATCCACTTTAATCTCATAAATTAAAACAATTTAAATTAAATCTAAAAACTATTTAGAAGTATTGTGTAGAGTACAGTAACGACATAATAAACTGACATCTCTCACATTTGTGTGAAAATTTTATATTGTAGACAAGATTTCAAAATGTGCCTTGTTTCGTCATAGCTAGTTAATATTGACACTATAAAAGTAAATTAAAAGTTAATATTTAACCATATTGAAATATTTTAATTCATTTAAAATCTTTTTGACATAATAAAAACATTAATAGAATGCACTTTTGTGTGCATGGGTGACAATCTCCACATATTTGATAGTATTAATAAATATTATTAGTATATTTTGTGATTAATAATCTTTAGTATAATCAATGTATGCAATTATTTCGTAATAATCTTGATGAAAAAAGAGAAAAAGATTATTGATTATATTCTTTTGAGGACATTATCAATAAAAAATAACATATAATTTTGAGTTTGTTCAAAATAATAACAAATGCTATTTCCTAATACATTCTCATGTTATCAAGTGCCAAACAATAGAATCTGTTTTTTTTTTATTTTGAAAATGCTCACAATTAAATTATTTATATATTCTCAGGTTAAATCTTCCATAAATTTACAATCAAATATTAAAATATTTTTTGCGAAAATATCATTAATAATATTTACATGCTGGTATTAAATTTTATAAATTAAATATAAAAGTTATGTAGTGTGCTATTCCAAATAAAAGAATTTCTTAATCGCTTAGTCTTATTTAGTGAAATGTATTTTTATATCATTTTTATTGAATTCTTTCATAAAGAGAGAGAGAGAGAGAGAGTTTTGTGTATATATATATATATATAATTATTTTCTCCTTAGATCTCAAGAAGACCAAAGAGAAGCTTTGGAAAGATGGCTTGACAGACACACTATTCCACCGTTGTTTAGGTTGCACAAACGATCCTCTCCATTCTTTTATCCCATTGACTACCGTTACATTCCAGCAGCATACCAAAAACGCTCTGGAATATTCAGAGGGTAAATAAACTTGTTATTATTTACGCTATTTTTTTCTTATTAAAAATGCTACCGTTTACTTTCCTATGAATGATGGCATGAAACAAGAGTTATCTCCTCATAGTGCATAAAAGTACTTCTAAACTGAATGTGCTTTGAAACATAAACTGCTGCCACCTTATATACATATTATTATTTTTTTTCAATCAGTTGCTCATCTTTAAATTCCTTCCTTCTAGTGTATGAAGAACCCAGTAATAAATTTCCATACAAGATACAATTAATAAAGCTAAATTTGTCAACTTTAATATTATTGGAGCAAAGATATTTTACAAGTTATGCCTATAAGACTTAAATCAAAAGATTTCCTTTTTTATTAATTTTTAAATTATGTATTTGAAAACTAGGAAAAAATCTTACCTAAATTTAAAGGCAAAACATAAAAAACAAATTGATGACTAATATTGCAGATTCAGAACTTATCATGTTATACATATATTTTAAAGTAATCTTATTCCCTTTTATTCAGGTTAAAAAATTTTCAATGTGTTGATAGAATTCTTTTTATCGATTCTTCCCCGATATATTAAGCATGTTTTACCATCTCTTATTTATAAAAAATTTCCACATAAACTATCAATAAATTTTATGGATGAATAATATGTTCTTAAGTATTCGTATACAACAATCTGATGGTAGTCAACTTGGGATATTTTTCACTTCTGATATCTTCGAAGAATTCTTGATGATTCTATTATATTTTGGTCTTATTTTAACATTCTTTTTCCAGGAACAATGGTCGGTTCAATGAGGAAGAGGAACCAGATTTGGGAACTTGGGGACATGTAGTGCAAGTTCCTGAAGCGTATGCATCGCCGGAAGACATTGCCCGTCTGTACGGACTGGCGAATTTGCTATCTGAAGGGGATGAAGCAGAAGCCAAGATGCGTCGATCTGTTTAAAATTAATTATATTTCTGAAGTGAGTGAATCGATATACGTGTCGACTTCTCACGTTTATTCTTCTGAAACATAAATTATTATGAAAGATTGTTATTAAAAGTTGACACTTACTTGAAATTTCAGTTCTTACGTATTATTCGGATGATCATTTTCGCCCTAAATTACATCAAAAATTTTAATAATTTTTTTTAAAGTTATGATGGATGTTAACTTATGTATTCATTAAAACAACTAAATAAAATTTTTATTTTTAATTCACAAACTTTTATGTAGGCAAGGTAGCAAAAAAAAAAAAAAGTTTTATTATAAATTTAAAATTTACATGATTTAAAAAGATAAACTTGAAACTTGGGAAACAAAATACTGTGGCTATGCAATCCCCAATACGCAAAATTTGGCGTTATATCACAGACATAGCATTTGTCTGGCATATGAATAAATTTGTCTGGCATATACATAATGGCAGGGAAAAAAAATTTTTTTTTTCGAGAAAATAATCAACAGAATAATACACAAGTATCGAAATTTTCATGTATTTAATTTATTGATGAAATTAAATAAGTGATCAAATTCTTTATATTTATATGCACTGCGATGAGGCGAAAGATAATTTACAAAAGATTTTTTTCTTTTTTTTTTTCTTTTAGGTGTTTCATTCACTATCAAGTACTCGTTTGTATATTTGTGCATTTACTTCATGGTTGTTCCATGTATTTCTTGTTCACCGGAATCGGCCTCCTTCCTATCCAGTGTCCCCAAATGGTAAAGAACGCAAATGATTTTACATCACTTTCAGCAAGATTGAAAAAAAAAAAAAAAAAAGAATAGCGCAAATGCAAACCCATGTAACAATTTGTGAAAATTTAGATCTCATATTATTAAGAGAATGTTTTCTGTTAAAAAAACAAAACAAAGAACTCTGTTTGATCACAAGCAGCAAGTAAAAGTAATATTATCCCATTTTCATTTGTTTCATTATAATCAGCTATTTCTAACACATGTTCATACAAAATTACTGTTTTCCATTATTTGAATTCTGTTCTTAATATATTAAAGATATTTTCATTTTGCAGCTTATATAAAATTGGCCAATGTTAGAATTTTGCTATTTTGTTTTATAATTTTTGCTTTTTAAAATCTCATAAATTTTCTAAATGAATATATATATATATATCGCATTAAGTATTGGGGTATTATGAATATGCAGTAAAAGTTTTATTTGTATAATGTTTTAAAATAAAATGTTCAAACGCAAACAATTTTTTGTATTCAATATCCATAATTCGCCATCCAAATTTATTTTATTTCTTTCAACATTTTTTTAACTATCTGAAATGAATAATGAAACTTTATGAAAATATTTTTAATCAATTGAATTCAAGAAATTTTATCCATAACATTTGAAGTTTTAAAATAAGTCAGACTCTGAAATAGAATTAATAAAACTGAAACACACAACACCATTTATGTTGTCCTAATTAATAAAACATCACATACCTGTCAAAAAATGTTTTATTTGTGCAAAAAAATTTAATATTTCCATTTTTAATTGCAATATTGATAATATTCTTATAAACATTTTTATTTATTTATATACGTTAATGTGGAAAACAAAAGGTGATTTTTATTTTTCTCAATTTTCATAACTTACTCAAAAAAGTCGATTTTAAATAAATTTTAAAAATTTCCTAAACATTTCATTTAATAAAATCATAAGTTGGAGAATGTATAATAAAATCTATTCTAAATAAAATTTCATCATTTTGTGAAATTTTCAATGACGGAATGACGTATTTATAAGTATTTGTGAACATTTTAATGTAAATTAATAAGCACTAATTTAATATAAAAATTAAATTACTTGATGCCAAGGAAGATGAGATAATCTGAAGTGAAAATAAATAATTTTATATCATGAATATTCCGATTCATTATTTGATTCTATTACTAATGGTTTTTAACAGATGAAATAGATTTCATGAGTGCTATTGCTCATTACATGATGGATTTTTGTATTAAATGAATGAGTAATTATTATTTAGATTTGTGTGAATATTCCTTGTAGCGCGCACTTTCAATTTGTCTTTGTCATTAGAATAGATAGTGGGAAATTAATTTTGCACTTTTTTTTTATCCTTAAACTTATTTGTCTAATTTTCTGTGATGTTATTATTTGTTTCATAATTTCTGATACAACGTTTATAATTTTTTATTTTTTGTATATTAAAAGAGAAATTGTGATGCAATTAATGAAATTAAATTCTAAATTTAATGTGGAAAAGCATTCTAAAACTTTTCAAATTATATTATTTTTTGTATATTGTGTTAAAAGTAAATTTATTATTTTTCATTATTTAATGATTTATTTTTAAAATCCTTGAATTCTTTATTATGCAGGATTAATTTTTATATTGAAGAAAATTTTTAAACTTTAAATTAACAATCTTTAAGAGTAGAATTTTTAGAATAATGTAAATTTATAAATTCCCTAAATATTATTAAGATAAAGATTTTTTTTTTTTTTTTTTTTTTTTTTTTAAGAATTTTATTTGTAATAAAAAATATAGGCATTAGAAAACCTTAACTCATCAAAATTAAACTCTTTAATCTGATATAAATGTCAAAAACTTTCTAATTTAAATTACTCAAATTCATTATTTTCTTGAATAAATTCAATTGCTTAAGTACACAAATAAAATAATTTGGCTAAAATATTGTCACTATAATGTCCATTATGTTAAAGAAAACTATGCTGTAAACTGATTTTTATTAAAAACTTTTATAATTTATATGAAACTTACAATAAGTTAATTTAAAGGATAATTTCCGTATCATAATAATTTTTTCGTAGATATTAGAAATAAATATTTTGAATGACGAAAATAATTTCTTCATCTCTTTGATGTGTATATTTACTAACATATGTAATTTATATATACTATATGTTGTATGTAAAAGCATTCGTATTTGTTTAGTATAGTTTGTGATATTTTAACTGTGAAACCGAATTTCAGAACAGTATTGTTTCTAAAAGATTAATGAGGAGCTTCAAAAGTATGTTATAAAGGAATGAAGTAAAACCTTATTGCAGATTGAATTCATGGAAAAATATCAAAATTTGCCAATAAATTTTATTTGTGTTGTAAAACTACGTGTGGCAGTCTTTTCTTTTACGTAAAATTAAAAGAACGTTTGCAGATTCCTACGAGCGCAAATATCTGAAAATATGCTGATGTAAGAACATTTAATTGCTTTTAATCACTAACACATTATATATAATATAATATAATATAATATATATATATATATATATAATCACGTATAAATTATAGATGTAAATAAGAGAGAGGTGTTAGAGTTCAATTGAATTAATATTTAAATTTTATAGGAAAAGCTGAACAAGCTAAAACATTTTTAGCAAAGTTTAAAAAAATGTCTAAGTGTTTCAAATTCTATTACTTACTTATTTTAGTTTGAAATCACAATAACAATCAAGACAAATCAGAAATATATTCAGAAGTTTTTCATCTTATTTTTAAACTTCTTATGCAAACAAAAAAAATGTTCTTTATTTGATATTTAAAATTAAATAAAAGCATTTTCTGCTTAATCTTTCATAAATAAAATAAATCCTCAAAATGTCTCTAATAGATATGAATTCGTATAATCAAAGTGTTTTCCTGACTCGAAAGCTTTAAAAGGAATATAATAATTTATATAATTAAGATAAATAATACATAAAGACAGTCTCTTATATATAGCTTCATGTGATAAAAGCAATAAAATACAATTCATAATTAGCTTTATTACTACATAATTACTTAGATTCATAACTAGCTTTATTAAAAATGCATCATATAATTTTGCATTTCGTTATGCGTAAATTAAATATCTCTAAAATATCCTTTCCGGAAGAACATTCTAAGAAACACGTAGTCTAAAATCCTACAATACATCCGTTCTATCCAAATTGAAATGAGTACAGCATTTTTATATGGATTTTCAATCAAACTTTAAACTTAGATTAGTTATTATAATCAACAGTAAAGTAATCATAATTGCGAAAAAATTCCTTACGTAAACATTTTAGCCCTCGCGTATGAAGTAATTCGAATTTGTTTGATTATTTATTTGCAAAAATATAAAAAATACAAGTTGGGATTGCTGCGTTCATTTTGAAACACTACAATTTTTTTATATAGGATGTATTAACAAAATGATATTTTTGAATTTAAAATTTGTAAAACCGCAAATATACCTAAATGTTTAAATTAATACGATATTTTTCGTATATTATTATTGACATGAATTTAAATTCTTAAGATTAACTATATTCAAAAGAAAACTTTCAACAGAAGCTAAAATAAATAAATCAGATGTTTATTATTGAATAAAAAAATTATTTTCATTAAAACTATGTAAAAATATTATTAATTATCTAATAATTGCATCAATGCCAAAAAATGATAACTGCTTTCACAACAAATTTTCAACAACATACATTCAATATAATAGTAAATATAAAGTTAGGGAAAAAGAATTCCAAAAATAAAACAATTTTGTAGTCTCTTTTCTATTAAAGAGAGAAAACTTGATATGTTTATTTAAATATTGAAATAAAATATAAAAATTACAAAAAATAACTCAAAGATTTCAAACTAGAATTAATTATATATTTTAACGAAAAAATCTTTAAATCTAAAAATATAATTTATGAAAATTTTCATCAAAAGTCTTTTTGAAGGTAATATAGGTATGCTATTATATGATGCAGTATCTTTGTTGTCTTGTTTTGCTAAGCTATCCATCTTTGAATAATCTCAGTATAATAATTGTTCGATTTTTATTGCTTCGTCATGAGACCATGCTTTTCAAAATAAGATTTTAAGGATTCAAAAAGCATAAGTAAATCACCTACTAGTGATTATTTTGAGATTTTTTGTGGAAACATTTACTACGAGATTTGAATTCATATAGGGAATTACTAAATAAATTAATATTGTTGCAATAGCCAAGGCATAGCTAGCTTGGATTGTCCAAGTGTCATTAGTAACATAACGTATTGTTGCAAGCTTTCTTCTAATAAACATATGTTACGGGAAGACTTTAAAAAATAAATAACTGAATTCAAGTCATACATACTGGAAAAAGTCTGAGAAATTATTATGTATCCCTGCAATAGTACATTTAAGTAAAATTCTGGATACTTGGCAGTTTTCCCCGATCCTGACAAATAAACGTTCAAGCAGAAATGCAACATGTTCCTCTTGCTCAACGGTGGCTGGGATAGAACTTGGAAGCTTCTGCTGAAAAAAAGTGCTGTTAAAGATTAAATCATGATGAGGAATTCAATTATTATATCCAAATCTCTGGCTTTGATACTCGCAATGGATATTTTAAATTCGAGATAGTGCAAATTTTATTTCCGTATTCAAGAATTTTTAACAGATAGTGAATAGTATTCACTAATGGTGGAGAGCATCTTAATGTCGACCTGACAGACAGTTGTACGCACAGAAAAAAAAAAAGAAAAGAAAAGTAATGTTCTGTCTTCGTTGTTCACCAATGGTTAAAATAAAATCTTGAAGACATTTCTCTCCGAAGAGAAGGGTACTACTATTAGGCAATGGTGATTTATTTACCACTAGTCTTCGACGCCGAATATTCAATACCATTACAGCTGAAAGCTGTTGCAAATATTTTTTAAAGTACAAAGTAATATCTTTCAGTTGTAACTAAATTTATTTGTCACGCGTATGACAATGATTTGCATTCAAGTTCAGCAATACACAAGCCACTAAAAATTTTCAAATAATCTTCCCAACGAATATAAATTAAAAAAAGAAAAACGTAACATAAATAATCCATTGTGTATCGATAACAGGACTCGAATTCTTTCTAATTCGAAATTGCATATTTATCTCTTGAAGTAGGCTTAAGTATCATACTGTGAATAATTTAAATATTATAATTTTGATCAAACATGTTGAATGCTCATTTTCACTTAAGTAGTTTATATAGAGGAATAAAGGCATGTAAGTTAGCGCAACTTATTTGATAAAAATTGTGAAAAATATAGAAAAAAAAAACAATCATTTTAAATAAAAATTTAAATTTTTATGTTTTTTAAGTTATGAGTGATATAATTTAGGCCCAATATTTTAAAAAATTGAAGTGTTCAGGTTTTTAAGAATGAATGAGATAATATTTTTGGGATACTTAGAACTATGAAGTGACTAAATTCATTTACTTAGAATATACATAAGCAACATGAATATTAAGATGAAAAATGGAAAAAACTGAGTTTATAAGCACCATTTTTATAGCAATAATTTTGCTTAACGAAATCGTTCTAATTTCATTTATTTATTAGCCTTAATAATTTTATTTGCTATCCTGTTAAAAATTAGCATTTTGTTATTCAAGCAATTTACTTACTTAAATGACTATTATATTTTTAAAACACATTTAAAATTGGATGGGAATAAGTGCATCAGTAAATAATAAATTAAGTGTAAATAAAGGGGCAAGAGAACCACTATAAAAGAGAAAAATCTACTACTTTATTTACCTGCCCCTGAAATAAAAAAAAAGTCAAGATTGTTATCAAAATATAACTACTTGCATATGGTTAACAGCTTCTATAAATTTGCACTTGCTTTTAATTCAGCATTAAAAGCCATAGTCTTTGGCAAACGAGGAAGAATTCGCCAGAAAACTGACGCTGGCAAATTTCCGGTGAAGAAGTGAGGTCAGAAAACGTCACAAAATAGGCATTCCCAGAGAAAATTTTAATTTACCAGAAAACTAGAAATATTAGGCAGGGCACAGGTGACAAAGCAAATTATTTATCTTTTTCTTTTTTCCCCCTTTGAATTAATGTTTACCATTAACTTTTTATCAATATCTTTAGGAGGAATATTAATTCATGAAAAATCTTCGCAAAGGTCATTATATTAATTTTTGAATATTAAATATTAACTTTTTATTAAATTACTTATTAAAGATTAATAAAATTATTTATTAATTTAATTAATTTGACCTGGCTTTTGGATTTTCACTACACGTTATTCCCCAAGTTACAATTCTATATGATGGCAAGCCATACTTTGTATATTTTTTGTTTACAATTTTTCACATTTCATCCATTCTAAAATTCATACAAAATTAATAAGTGCATTTTAATAAAAGTTCTAGGCAAATAAGCCTACCATTTGAAAAAATTTATGATGAAAATTAACAGGTAAATAAGTTAATGACTGTATAATATTGAATTTAAGAATAACTTTAAAGTTAATGTAAACATAAGAATTATCTATTGCACATAATTCTTAGTAAACAAAATTGAAAAAAAAATGTGGTCAACCATATTAAAAGCTACAATGATCTATCACTTAATGACGACACAAAGGGGTTAAAAAATATTTTTTTTATCATTTTGTTTATCTATTAAGAGTTTTAATATTTTTCAATAAAATTTAGTACAGTAATTATTAAATGTATCCTTTGAAACTTAAATTCGATTTAAATAAATTAATTGAATTTCCATGCATAATAAAACAAATTGGAGATTCAAATTTTTTTTTTTTTTTTTTTTTTTTTTTTTTTTAAATATATACAAGAAATAGACAACTGCTGTCAATAGATTGAAAAGAACTCTCTTACCAAAATTTCAAATGAAAAACATAACTTTTCGGAAGTAGTATGTCTAATGGAAACTATTTATACACTACTGGTCATTAAAATTGCTACACCAAGAAGCCGACATGCTACAAACGTGAAATTTATACGAAAGGAAGAAGGTGCTGTGATATGCAAATGATTAGCTTTTCAGTGCATTCAGACAAAGCAGGCACCAGTAGCGACACCTACATTGTGTTTAAATGAAGAAATCGTTCAGCCGGTTCCTCATACATAAATTGCATTTGAACGTTGTTGCCTGGTGAAAAGTTGTTGTGATGCCTCGTGTAAGAGGAAGAAATGCGTACCAGCACGTTTCTGACTTTAATAAAGGTCGAATTGTAGCGTACCGGGATTGCGGTTTATCTTATCGCAGTATTGCTGCTCGCGTCGGTCGAGAACTAAAGACTGTTAGCAGAATATGGAATCGATGGGTTCAGGACGGTAATACGGAACGCCACGCGGGATCTCAACGGCCACCTATCACTAGCAGCCGAGAAGACAGGCATATTATCCACATGGCCGTAATGGATCGTGCAACCACGTCACGAGCCGTGAGTCGATAAACGGGGTCGTTTGCAAGGCAACAAGTGTCTGCACGAACAGTTCGACGACGTTTGCAGCAGCATGGACTCTCAGCTCAGAGACCATGGCTGCGGCTTCCCTTGACGCTGCGTCATAGACAAGAGCGCCTTCAATGGTGTGATCAACGACGAACCTGGGCGCACGAATGGCTGAACGTCATCTTTTCAGATGAATCCAGGTTCTGTGTACAGCATTATGATGGTCGCATCCATGTTTGGCGGCATCGTGGTGAACGCACACAGGCAGCGTGCATTCGTCATCGTCATACTGGCCCATCACCTGGCGTGATGGTATGGGGTGCCATTGGATACACGTCTCGGTCATCTCTTGTTCGCATTGACGGTGCTTTGAGCAGTGCATGTTACATTTCTGGTGTGTTACGACCCGTGGCTTTACCCTTTATTCGAGCCCTGCGAAACCCTACGTTTCACCGGGATAATGCCCGACCGCATGTTGCCGGTATTGTACGGACGTTCCTTGATACGGAACATGTTCGGCTGTTACCCTGGCCAGCACGTTCTCCAGATCTTTCACCAATAGAAATCATCTGGTCAATGGTTGCCGAGCGACTGGCTCGTCACCAAACGCCAGTCACTACGGTTGATAAACTGTGGCATCGTGTTGAAGCTGCATGGGCATCTGTACCTGTACATGCAATCCAATCTCTGTTTGACTCAATGCCCAGGCGTATAACTGCTGTTATTACTGCCAGAGGTGGTTGTTCTGGGTATTGATTTCTCAGGATCTATCCAGCCAATTTTTTTGAAAATTTAATCACTTGTTATTTTTAGTATAATATATTTGTCCAATAAATATCATTTTTTTTTATCTGCATTTGTTCCTGGTGTAGCAATTTTAATGGCCAGTAGTGTATGTAAAATATGGTATACATGTAATTGCAATGAAGATAATGGAAAAATATATAAAATTCAAAGGCAAGTGCTGTGAAGCCAAATAAATTATAACATAATAAAAGTAAAAGCTCTTAAAACAGACAATTTTTTTAAAAATAGAAATTTTCATGGTAACCAAATGTTTATTCAAATGCTAGAAAAAGCAATCTCATAATTTAGCAGCTTTTTCAAATCGGCATTTATTGTAAAGGTAAAGCATAACAGGGCTGAAATATATGAATTATAAAGACAAAATATTCGAACAATAGTTCTTTTCGAATATTATGCAAATACATTTATTAGAAATTTATATATGAATAAATAAATATAAATAAATTCCTTTACACCTAATTTATCAATGTTATTCTATATACAACAATATATCGGATTTTGGGGTAGTTTCATGGTTAATAATATACAAAACAATTGCAAGTAAAAAATAAAAAATGTATCTAAACATCACAATATGAAATATTTTGATTTCTATTATAATTTAAATTCAAATAGATTAAAAATTTTCATGGTAACCAAAATTTGTTATTACAAATATAAGAAGAATCAAACTTATATATATGAAGAAGTTTCAATCATATCAACTTATATCCAGAATAAATTGCAATAAGTTGTTACAGCGACTTATTGAAAACTTCTTGATAAATTAATAAAACGATTGCGATTAAGATTCCAGAATCTAAGCTTCCCAATGATTGGAAATCAGGAACAAAAATCTCCATTTGTAAGAAATTCTTGATAAACAAAAACATAATTAAACAGCTTAGAAAAGTCAGTTTCCATATAGGATTTAACTCTACATATGATATATTTCGGCAAAATCTTGGCAGGCTCAAGATTAGTAGTAACTTGGCTACTTTTCTAGGACCAATGATAGGTTATGATGGCAGACTGGGGAAAACTTAGCTCCACCTATTGGTCCAATAGTGGCTTATCTTGGCATTCTCAATATTGGAGAAAACGTGGCGCTTATTGTAGGTCTATTATTGGGCTTATCTTGGTATGTTATATATTTTATAAAACTTGACACCCATCATTGGTACATTACTGGGGTTATCTTGGCATGATTGCCAATATTGAAGCAAACTATTTTCTATCTGGAGCCAAAAGTTACGTATCTAAATTAAAAAGCTGGAATTTACTCCTGAAAACATTAAAAAATATTTTTATACAATTGGATACTTGAATATGATGTCATCTGACCCTCACAGATGAAATTGTCTGCTTACATTTTAGAAGGAAATTAGAAATAAACATAAATTACGATTCATCTTGTGAAACGGATATAGTAATGCTTGATGAATCAGTATTAATCGCTTACAAACTGAAATGAGGAAGAAAAGGGATTAGAATTGCCCATGAGAATAGACTTGTAATAAAAAAAACGTTTCTATTTATGCATTTAATTTTCGTGGGTCTCAAAAGTTCTGTTGGAGGGTACAAAAAAACATGTAAACGACCGCCACGTCGTAAACATGTAAATGCCGTCCTCAGTTGTCTTCTCCTAGAAGTGAATGTGTCTAATCAGGCAAATGAATAGTTTTGTCGTTGGAAATTTACAAGATATAAAGAAGTTATTAAATGGGCTCTATCGACTTACAACTCGGTTGATTTGTTTTTGTGACTTGCTGTAACTTCGATTTTTTAAGCGATTTTGGAAATTGAAGTTATAGTATAGGATTGAAATTTTTAGTAATTTAGAATATTGAGAAACAGCTGTATGGCAACAACCTTGAAATTAAAACTTGTGACTTCGGCTGCTTATTTGTGAGTATTTATAAAATATGTGTATCATTTAAATATATATCAAAATTAAAAATATAATAAATTTTAGAGACTTAAGGTATTTATTTATATTGATGTATTTATATAATAATTAATTATTGCAAACAGCATAAAGTCTTCATTGATTTCTATCTTTTTATATAAATATTTCTACTTTTTTAGTACCAGAAATTATCTCATTCCTTTGATATGTCTACTCATTCTGCAGCAAAAGGAAAGTTAATTGCAGTAATTGGTGATGAAGTAAGTTTATTATCTGTACCTTTATTTTAAAGTTATATAAACGTTTACAATAGGTTAATCCTTGATTTTTTAGCAAATTTTTTGAAGTCAAGATATGATTAACAAGAAACCGTTGCCGTTACGCAAAAGTTAAACTAAGATAAATTAAATATCGAAATTAAATTTTAACGCCAAAGTTTTTTTTTGTAAAACCTAAGGTTAATTCTTCACTAAACCCAAAAATTGTAAATCGGGGGGAAAAGTTCATTCGCCTATTTTGTGCAAAATATCTTGCTACTGATTTTGAATGAATTATTTAAAACAATGTCATAATGACTAAATTTAAACCATATTTATAAAATGCTAACTCATATTTCTTATACTATTTTAACTGTGTGAAATATTTTATTTATTTATTTATAAATGTAGGGTATTAAAAATATAAAAAGTATTATCTGAATACAGGATATCAAAAAGTTTTTCTTATTTTTGTTGGGACAAAAAATAAAGCTTCTGTTTCATTTGAATTTCATGTAAAATAAGACCCACAACTATTTTACTTCAATAAAAATAAATTTGTTTTTAACCACAGAAAGTTATTGTTTCATATTGAGAATCTTTCTCTGCAAAGATTTCTATGGTGATTTTTTGTAAATTATTTAAGAGAACCATGTTTTTTTGGACTGAATCTCAATACATTTAAAGGCACCGGAAATCATAGTAGAGATCATAGATCATATAATGAAATCTACTGAATGGCTTGTGTTTTGACCTATATTTTCACAACTTATAATGTTTAATTTCCATCTTGAATGGAATTGTGTTTGATGGTTCTGCATCACATTTAAAAAGTAGTCCTTGCATAAGTAGTTTTCTTATGCTAGGACCAGGATAAAGAATAAAGAATTACCACAGAATGACAAATCAAGCTATATTATCAAATTAGTTTCTGATAATAATTATCAGATCTTCTTGCTAACTAATATAAGATTGCCATAATTTGTTAAAATGTCCAGAAGAAAGTTTACAATTCATAATCCTGAATTTGGGGAAAGAACTCTTGTAATTTCTTTCATCATAACTTTTATCATTTTCAACTTGGAAAAAGAGGACTAACAAATTTATCAATTAAGAGAAAATCTTGATTAAGGAATACATGATTCTTTTAATATCTATCATTGTATGAAATTAATTATAGGCATTTTAAATTTTCAATCCTGTTATCAGTGTTCTTTTGTAGGTTAATATTCTGAAAATGAAATTTCTGAAGTCAATCATTTCATAGAATCTAGAAAAAACAATTTATAATGCTATCAATTTCATCTTTTATATAAAAACAATACCCATAGAGGATTTTGTATAGTTTTAAAACTAGCTGGATTTCATTCATATACAGATAAGGTGAATAGGGGGATGTCCTATCACTTTGATGTATTTTTGTTCTGTAAACTTAATTGTTAATCTTGCTCTATAAAAAGATGCATTGTCATGGAGATACTTGCAACATCAATTCTCTAACATTCATTCTTAACAAACTTTTGATACGCAATTAATAGTGTACGAATTAGCTATGACATTATAGGCTTTTTTACGCTTATTCTACCTCTCAGCCCAACATCTGTTAACCTTCTCATGATTGTTCTTGAACTGACAGAATCACCAGCATTATTCACATAACTTCTGATGGCCGCTGATGTCATTTTTCTAACTTGAAGACATAGTCTTTTTATTCTTCTGTCATCAATAGATGTGGTACACCTTTTTTGGCTTTTTCCTTTTTTGTTTTTTTATTGAATTTGTCTCCTGATATCGTAAACAAAATTTTCAGACTGCAGATGTAGTCACTGAACCACCCACCTGTCTTGCAATTTCAGCATAGGAAAGACCACTTTCTTGTAACACAATAATATTACATCTCTTTCTAGGTGTCCAATTTACTTTTATTTAATGTCATTGTGTCGTTACTAAATATTAAAAAATTTTACAAAAATCCCTGCTTGTAGTGTATAAGAAACATGTCCTCCTTTTACAGAACAAAGCAAAATAATGAATTGTTTCAAGTGTAAACATGATGTCAGCTTCTACTGGCAGTTACTGACATGTGATTGGTTCACAGAACAAGAACAGTGATTGGCCAGGAAAGCTAGACATTACAAACCACTTCATAACTGTGTTTTTTATTTATATTAAAGTACATATAACTTTTTTTGCATTGCAAATAATTGAATTTTGTGTTTTGTACTGAATTCAGTGATAAATTCTCTTTAAAATGATATATACAAGTTTGCATTTTTCGAAGTGTAGCTTTTCTATAAGTATACATAGTTCAAAAACATAATTTGCAAAAGTGTCCACAATTTTAGCCACCACTGTATATATATGTATATACTATACATTTATTATATTTTTTATATTTCATGTGCATTTATTTCTTTATATTTTTTATGTGTCCATTTTTCATCCTTAAGGTATTAACTTAAAAGTCAAATCAGCTGTAGTATTAATTAATGTAAATCATTTAATACAATAGCATATGATGAACTTTGATTTCCAAACTGTAGAGATTGAATGCAATTTTGATTTTGTTCCACTTTGCAATCATAGAAAATCATAGCATGTGAACATTATTACATCTTTCCTCTGAAATTTATTCTATGTTAAATTGCTTATAATTGACTAAAAATTGTATGCTATTATAAAATGATTTATATTTCAACAATAATTATTTTAATGAATTAATTCTTTCTTTCACTTCTTGTTTGTAAAAAATTTTAGAGTTATGCTTGTAAGAATATTCTAGATAAAATAAAATTTTGCCGTTTTAAAGTAACCTTTTCAAGAATATGTTTGATAATATTTTGTATAACCTTTTCATATGTATCCTCAAAGTCATTGTAAATTAGTAAAACAATATCTTTTATTTTTAAAATTCCTTTTTAAATGCTTTACTTTTTTAATCCTAGTTCTGTGGATTTACTGTGTTAAGCATATTAAAGATTATAAAGTGATATGTCTATTAAACTGATCTCTTTGAGATATTATATTAGTTTTAAAAATCCTTTTAATAAAAAAAAAATTGAAATTAATATGTCTAAAAGATTTAGTATCAAAGTAATTATTTTTTCAAATTTTTAGTAGAGAGAAAATCTCTTTTATTTACTTCATAACTACATCACTTTTTTACTGTCAGTGAAGATTTTAAAATCCTTTCAGTTCAAATTCATGTATGTACCAAAACTGTTTTTCTATTAATCTTCATAAACCATATCTAGATCTTGAAAGTCCATCTTGTAGAATGTGCTTTTATTGATCTTTTTAGTACACACTACCCTGGTCATTTTAATTTTGATTTAAGAATTTAAATGTTTCAGCAGCTTTGAAAGACCTTTTGCATATAGAATCAGTTTTATTAAAACTTTCATTTGTTTTGCAAATTCAGAATTTGATTCTTGAAAATTTACACATTATTATAGCAGTCTTTGTTTTAAACTATTGCTTTAATATCTACCCATCAGGAGAAAAGTTATATGACACTTATTAATATATAATAATTTGTTTTTATATTCTATGCCAAAAAAATTAATGTATTATAAATATAGTTAGTAACATTATAAATTTTTAAATTATAGGATACTTGTGTTGGATTCCTCCTTGGAGGTATTGGAGAAGTAAACAAATCAAGGCAAACAAACTTTATGGTTGTAGAAAAGAGTAAGTTTATATTATTAAAGATCTCTTTGGAAATGAGATTTTTTAGCAAACTGTGTTTAAATATTTCATTTTATAAGTAGACTTCGTTACATTTTTAAATTGCTCTTGTGGTATCTTATTAATAAAATTTCCATAACTTTATTTTTTTAAGCAATGCAAACTCCATTTTATTGTTACAGTTTCATTTTGTCTATAATGGACATAAGAAACTAATTACTAATCTATATATTTTGATTTTTTCCTATTTGATATAAAAAAATATTATTAAATTATTTCAAATATTTTCATTTTATACATTTGTCATTTGAAATACCATAAAAATTTCAAATGTTTTTATTGTATTATATATATATAACCCTGCTATATAATAATACTTTATAGCATGCTGCATATATTGTATGTACAAATTATCATGTAACTGCTAAGTTTTGAAAAATTTCAAATAAAGTAATTAAAACTGTAAGATTATTAGCAATATTTAAAGATATGTTAGTTATTTTAAAGTTTAAAGACTAGCTTAATCATTTTTAAACATTGTATACATAATTTTTATATACATAATATTACATAATTTTAAGCATTTTTTATAAAATGCATAGTTAAGTTAAATTGTGGAATAAAAATTTAAAATGAATTTATTTTTGATTATATGAACTTTTATAATCTATATAGCCAGTAAATTCTTTAAGAGTATTTTATTTGTTTTTAACAGTATAATTTCATTTTTGTGAAAAGTAATGTACAAATTAACACTTCTACAGAGAATTAAAAATTCATCTCTATGAAAGAAAATAAAAAAAGTTAAATTAACAATAAAAGTAATTTAATAAAAAATAGATGATTAATGATTGTAATATTCAGTTTTAAGAATTTATTAATTCTTTTTAATTAATTTTAGGGCTGTGTATTTATTTTTAACATTATTATTTGCACTTGAGAAATATTATGTGTTATGTACATTCACATGTATGCTTGCCAACATAATATATAATTTTTAGCTGCTATTTTTCAATAAAATACATATATTTAAAATTTTCACTTTGCATGTAATTATAATATGTATATAATATATAAGATACATATATTTAAAATGTTTAAAAAATATTTTTAATGTTTTAACTAAAATGCTTAGATGTTATTAAAATTAGATAAAATCTTGATAAAAATGCATGTTTTCTTATTTTTTTTATTAATGATAAGATTATATTTTTATGGAAGCTAAATAATTTCAGACATTAATTATTGTTTACTGTAAATATTTTTGCAGAATGCTTTTGATTATTGGTAAAATTTAATTTTGAAATATTTTGTCTGGATAATATTAATAATTATGATACCATTTATATAATGTACATATATTTGTGTCATTGGACGTTCCTATTTTACTCAAAAATATTTCCTTTTATATAGATACTCCAATTTGTGAAATTGAAGAAACTTTCAAAAATTTTTTGAAAAGAGATGACATAGACATTATTTTGATTAATCAAAATGTATGTATTTTAAGTGAAATTACTATTGTTAAAATTTTTAAATAATTATCAGGTATTATATATATATTCTTAAATTTATATAAGTTATTGTACAAAATAAGGTATTACTATAATATTTTATTGCAATAAAATAATAAGCTATAGAAAGTTTTATAAGTTCTGAAATAATTCATAACATTATTTCTAAAGTATATTAAGAAACTTTAAAATGTCTTACAATTCTTAATGTGCTTTAGAATAATTTAATATGATATAAAATATTTGACCAAATATAAATATACGAATAGCATCTTTAGAAGTATATAAAAGCATAAAATGTACTTTAAATTTATCTATAATTAAATGGTGTTCAAGGAAATGTTTTACCTTCAACACCATTTAATTATAGATAAATTTGTCTGTGAAGTAGTGAAATATAATGTATCTATTACTTTTGAGGAAAATAATGCCTTATTAATTACCATTCACTGATAAATTAATAATTCCTAAAAATTGATGAATATGGCTTTATCAGGAAGTATAATAAGGCCTTGATTTTTCCAAATGTTCTTCTCTATGCTTTACTAATATGACAAAAATTCAAAAAGATTCCTTATTATAGAGATTTCAAGCTCAGCAAAATTTATTTATGGCAAAATTGAACTATTTTTTAACAGTAGGCAACTAACAAACTTAGATGCAAATCGATTATTAGATGTAATTCAATTAAATAATGATTCAATTAAAAATACTTGTGTATTTTGACTGACTGTGGGCTCACCATAACCTAGTGTAAGACTGCTGTTCAGATTGGTAAGAGTCCAGGTTCAATCTCAGCCACTATTGAACAATGAGAGATGGATGTTGTATTTTCTACTTCTGATTGCATGTCTATATCAGTGTGGATACTTTCGAATTTTCCAAATTTTCTCCCCCGCAACATATTAACTCACTAGATTGGAAAGGTCCTTCTTGAAGGAAATTATGCAGTGAACATTAAAATTCTTTAAAAAATAGTCTTAAATTAGTAGGCAGTCCACAGTGCAGAGTCAAAATATTTGCTGCATTTCTTCAGAGCATGAAGTCCTGGTTTAACCCCAGTTGTTGTTGAACAATGGGGTATCAATATAGTGCTTCTGCCTGTTGCAATCATATCCATCAGAGTAAGTGGTGGAGAATTTCTTCCCTTATGACACTTGAATATTGCTCACTATTTGTTAAAAGTCCTCCTGGAAGGCAACTTGTGCAGATTATAAAAATGGATTCCTGTTGTTTTCAAATCGTAGGCTATTCATTGATGGATGTCCGAATACCAACTGCATAATATTTCTTCTTTTTTATTGGTCTAGTGGTAAGACAAGGCTATTCAAAATAAAATATCTGAGTTTCATTCCTAGCGACTGTTGAATAGTGAGAGGTTTATATTGCACTTTAACATGCATGACTATCATCATTGGTGCCTGGAAGTTTTCTGGATGTACCCCTTGCCATATTGAATGTGTAGCCCCCTATCTGAAGAGTCCTCTCAGAAGGCAATCATTCTGTGAACATTAAAATGCCTTACTATAGCTTTAGATTGTACCAATGTGTTATTTATTTCTAAAATTATCATGAAAAGGAATTCAAATGACATTAACAACCCTTGAATAAAATGTCATTCAGTAAAGATTAATTTTTTAGGTGTAGTTTTCTTAAATTTATCATTTTGTCACACTTTGCTCATGTTATTTCATTGAAATGTTTATTTTCCTGCTAATCACCGAGTCTATATTGCACATAAATTTTAACTTGAAGTCAATTAAATTTTACATGATATTTTAACCATGCAATATTTATCATGTTGTACAACTTTTTTTTTTTAAAAAAAAAAAAAAATTCATAATAAATGTTGTTCAACAGATAGCAGAAATGATCCGCTATGTAATAGATGGCCATACTAAACCTGTTCCAGCTGTATTGGAGATTCCATCAAAAGATCATCCATATGATCCAAATAAGGATTCCATTCTGAGAAGAGCAAAGGTAATTTGGTGTATAATATGTTAATATTTGTCTATAAAAATACCTTTTTGTTTTTTAAAATATAGTATTTTAGTTTATTGATATTGAGCAAATCGAAATGTGCTTACGTTTTGCAAAGTTTTGTAGAGAATGTTTGAATATTTTGCCAAACTTTAAATAATTGATTTATTGGTAATATAAATTTATTGGTAATATATAATAGCAACTGATTTCTTTAATATAAATAAAACTGGATTGCCAAATTAGTAAAATTTTGAATTTTACCTCTTCCAAAAAGTTTTTTGATTTAATTTGCATATTTTGTTGCAGTTGGTGATATGAGATTGATATTTTGTTTTTCAAAATTGTAGACAGAGGAATATATTTTTGGATCAGCTATTTAGAGTTTTTTGAAATTTCTTTTTAATGGGAAATAAATGTAGTTTATTTATCTTTATAATCCTTTTTAAATGCATTATATGAAGGAGACTATACAAAAACTTCATGATAAGTAGTCTTATAAGATTGTTAATTCAATTAATTTTTTGTACTTTTATTTATTTATTTATTTTTTAGTTTTAACTATTTAATAAGTAAATTTTTATACCTTGCTAGCTTTTTCCGTTTGTGATATTTCCATGATCTAATATATGATTTTCCATATGATATATAGTTGTCATAATTAGTAAATAAAATTAGATTTATATTTCCTTGTTTTATTTCCAATGCCTTTTTATCTCCCTAATATTTATTGGCTTTCGTATATGATTAAGCCAAGCTGTCAGTTGAATTATTAGTACTCTGGCCTTCATTTCAACAATTTGTGGGTTTGAATACCTTCGCAGCTTTGAATGTTTATAGTCATTTAATCTATAGGCAACAGTCTAATTAGCCCAAATGTTACATACAAAAAATCATGATTAAGTACCAAACAAATGAAATCAAACAATATATGTAAGATTAGTGTTGAGAATTCCACATGGGTGCTATTTCTTGTTCAAAATAAATGTATATAATGCTCTATACTTAAACATTATTGTTATTTGATTTCATGTGTCACTGTTGAAAAACTGTCATATTATTCATTAATAAACTGAATTATGGTTAAAATAAGAATTTCTTTTAGTTACCTGCTCTAACTGTAGTTCAGAAAATATAAGTGTAGTTTTTAAAAAATGCAAAATTATAAGATACTGATTTTTAAGAATTTTCTTCATATTACTGATAAAAATTAAAAATTTTTAATTTGTCTTAAAATTGCAATTTGTATTAAAAAAAAATTTATGATCTTAGTTAAATTATTCTTATTTACTTTATATTTATTTCAGGGTATCTTTCAAGCTGAGGAATATAGATAAATGTTTAGTTCTCAGGTAAAATTTATTCTCTTTTATTAAAAAATTATTTTTATAAATTTTATTAGTAATCTTTTTTATAATTTTTTTTGTATAGTTATAAATTTTGTAAGTAATAAAGATGTGTAAGAAATTTCATATAAAGTATATAATTAACATTTTGAAGGTACTATATTTGCATAAAATTGTTATTTAAATATCAAACATTTTAAAATAATTTTTTCAATAATTTATTGGTATAACTTTTATAGTAATAAAAGTAAAATAATCAGATTTTTAAGTAACTTTTAAAAAATATTAATCTTGACAAATTAATGTTTATTGATGCTTTATTAATTTGTCATATGTTATAATATCCTATGTCCAGTGATGGCAAACTTTTTTGGTTGCACACGTCAAACATCCTGAACTTGTATTAATTTCATAACACATATCATGCATATAAATAAATATTAAAGATTTATTAAAAAATAAATGCTTTGTTTGGTCTATTATTAAATTAAAAATTTATGATTAGTTTTTTTATATTATGTTAAGCAATCATAATATTTCTTCATTTTTAAATTATTATTGGGGTTTATGTTGCTAATTTTAATAAATAAAATTCCTTTTTATATTTTATATCGTTTTTAAAATTCTTTTAAAATTTTGTCATACTATTGTAAAACAGGAAAAATTGAGTAACTCTGTATCAATAAAAATCTTTGATCTTTGAATAGTTTTTTCATTAGCAGCAGAAAAAGTATTGTAGTTTCAAAAATATTTTAATTTAAAATAAGTTCATTGGTAAATATTTTATGCCTAAAAAGCTTTTAAATGTAACATTCACTGTCACTAGCTTAGTCAATATTTTGAAAAATATACAACTCATTCTGTACTTATTATTTATGAATTTGCATCACATTAATTCTTATTTTTAAAAATTTTGTTCTGATTTATTTCTTATTCATTTCAGAATTTCTTCATTACTCCAGAAATTCATTGTTATAATGGACCATTATTCAAGATATTTTATGTTTAATGTATTCAGTATAGTTTGTGCTTAAATATTTATTATGTACTGTATGGATACAATTCATTTCTTGGTTTATAATGTTTCTTTTTAATTCAGCCATTTTACAAACCTTTCATTATTTTATAACCTAGTCTTGTTTCAAAATAAATTAACAGATAATTATATACAATTCTATATTTTTATTTATTTATGAAGTAAAACTAAAATATAATTTCATATGTTGATTATTAATCAATTAGAAAATTATTGAGGCACAATGCTTTCTTAAAAATAACATAACAGCTTAAAATTATGCTAGCTTTTAAAAATGGAAAATGTTATTAAATATATTGTAACCTTTTATAATTTTCACTTCATTAAAATTAAACTCATATAAATAATTAAAATTAAAAAAAGAAAAAAAAATTTCCTGTTTTATTTTTAATGTGCTAAAAAATTAAATATTTTTTTTTACAGAAATTTTAAAAACATGGAAAATTCTAGATTATTGGTAATGCTGTGTATTGATTCTGTGGAGAATTCCTTGTTTTATTGAACAAATATCTGAAACTTATAATTTTTGTTGTCCACTTGTTTGTTTTGGCTAATTCTTTCCAATGTAAATAAATTTTGTTTGAAATATTTGCATTTAATTGTAATTAAATGTATTATATAATAAATTTAATTACACTCTAAAATCTTAGTGAGAATTTAAAAATCTTGGTGATTTTTAACTTCTCACTAAGATTTTTTTATCATTCATGAAGATACAGCAAGATTTACTATGATTTTCAATTAGATGCTGTTTGATCTCCATGATGTTAGAGATTATAGTGATCCATAAATTAGTGACACTGAAATCAAGTAGATATTTCTTATTTATATATCATTCACAATAGATATATAAACAATCTATTGTGAATTTAATCATGTTATGTGAGTAATATGTGTACAATTTGTATTATGAAAAAATAATTTAACTATGTTTTTGTTTGATTTATTATGATTTTAACAAATCTAAGTTGTTTATTGAATCTTTCTGACTATTCTATATTTGTTTATGAATGTTTTAATTAATCTGAGAATTGCTGGAAAGTATTTTAAAAAAATTTAGTGCAGAAGAAAAATTGGAGATCATTGTGACTAAAACAATATTGATGTTATATTCTCTATAAATTTATTTTGCTGTGCAATTAGTGTTTAGTTAAAGAAAAAAATTTTAAATATGAGTCTCAAGGGAAGTATTCTTTTAAGATACACACTTCTTTAAATGCTACTTTGTGTCTTAATTTTAAAAAAGTTGCTGGGATCTGACTTATTATAATTGTTTATATATATATATATATATATATATATATATATATATATATACTGGCTTCTTAAAGTATTGAGCAACCGTGTTTATTTTTTCTGCATCTAATTTGCAAACAAAAGAATGTAGAAACACCCGATTCAGATGACATGTCACAAAACAGGTATATATTGATTGTAGGATAAAAATTTACATAAGGAAAACAAATAATTTACAACAAAAAGAAATCTCGCCAAAAAAGTCCATTCTTGAAAACAGAATAATTAGTTTTATGTGGTAAAATGTCATTCAAACATAACAAAAAGAAGTTTTAATTAATAAAGTACGTTGTTGATTACCAAAATGTATTTCACCACTGTATTTTATTGTGCTGTTTTTGTAATCATGAAGAACAGTTCATGATTAATACTGATTGCTTTGTAATTAAATGTTGTTGTGTGTTATTCAGACCAAATTTAACAGTTAAGATACGTTTATCCATTATTAATTTTTTCTTAATAAATTCAATACAAAATTAAAAAATGGTGTTAAATATCCCAGTGTTTCTCCATTATTGGTAATCCTTAGGAAACAGTTGACTAAGGATTAAACACACACACACACACATATATATGATTTTTACATTAAGTGTCTATTATAAAATTATTTTTAATATAATTTAAAGTATACTGATATATTGATGTTTATTTCTAGTGATAAATATAAAAACTGCAAATCGTCTGATACAATTAAAAAATGTACATTTTTCTTTTTAGTATTTTAGAAATGAAAAAATAAGTAATATCATAAAAAATAAAACGTATTTATAAAATAATAATTAATGTGCAAGCATAAAAATTTAAAAAGACGTTTTCATGAAAAATAAATTTACATGTTGTAGGAAGAAAATTAAATAGCTTACAATAGAAAATAAAATATTAAATAATACAGAAATGATGTTATTGCAACACTTATTTATTTTGGAAATAATGCATCTAATATTTAGTGTTAATTTAGAAATATAAAACTGTTTTTTTTTAAATATATTAATAATATATAGTAATGTTTTTACAATATACGAACAAATGTATTAGTATCTCTTTTATATCTTTTTTACTTCAATTCTCAAAGACTATTTTTACCATGCTATTAATATATTTATTAATATTTCACATTTTTTTATTTATTAAAAAATAGAGGGATTTAAGCGTTCCAAATCTTAAACAAAATTGTTAACCTTTTTCGATTTATTTAAAAAAAAAAAAACGCATTTTTATTTTGAATTATTTTTGTCAGTTTTAACATAGCCTCATCGTTTTAGTTGATTTTTGAACTACTACAAAAGTTTTTATGTATATATTTAATAATCAATTAGCTCCTAGCTAACATTAATTATTTAATAATTAGTGTTAGCTAGGAATTATGGAGTGGCCTTCACGCCTTGGTTGTGACCCTACCAGGAGTTTTTACTCCTGGTAGGGTCACGCAAGGCGTGAAGGCCCACACCTAACAGAAACTCTCCCTTACCACGGTGAGGCCATTAACAGGACTAAGGAGGTAAGATAACAAGCTTTAAAATTGTCTCCCTTTGGCATAATATCTATTTTCAATGGATCCCGTCTCACATATATAGGAGGTAATGAAATAGCAGACACTTTAGCAAAGGATGGCTCAAGTCATCCTGCTCCTTCTTCCGCACTTACCTACCTAGAACTCTTTTGAGAAAAGCTCAGATTAAAACTGATTGGTAGGTACCTTTGACTCATTACTTCTACAAGAATAAAAAGCCGGGACCTTCTCTGCCTCTTTTCTGTGATAAGAAATCCAGCACTTGCTTTGCACGTCTCGCCTCTGGCCGCCTGAAATGCCTCACTTTTGTAGCAGGTAACAAGACCTTCCCCCTCTGTCCTAAATGCCATGGACACCAAGCTTCTCCTGAGCATATCCTGAATTGCATGAATATACTATGGGACGAAATCTACATTTCTCCCCTCCTTGTCATCGATTTCCTCTCAGTCAACGGATTCCTAAATTTGGTCCGACTCCATCAGACCCTTGGAGATGAGCAACAACAACAAATTAAAAACAATTTTTAATGAAGTAGTGTAAGTGCAAGTTATTTAATTTTTTCATTATTTTGTAGATTCTTAATAGCCGTTCCACTTAACGTCTTGGATAATGAAGGTTTCACAGATTTCATATTCACTGTACTGAGTTATATAAATATAGGTCTCCTCCACTGCTTTAAGATTGGTATCTATACATATAAATATTTTGTGCAGATATAATTACACACAAATATATATAACCTTATAATATGAAGTACATTTCTTTTTACTAACTTCAATAATGCAAGGTGTTCACAATAAATTAGTTTTAAAAATGATACTTGTGTTTTTTTCCCCTCAGTTTAAATTTTTTTATTTACCAAATATTGCAAAAAGTACATATAAATAAAAAAAATTCTAGTTAAAATATTGTTTTATTTAATGAATATCTCAAAAGCGAAAGCATAATGTCTGCCATTTGTAACATTATTATTGAGTGATGATAATCGAATGGTTCTAGTTTTACAACGAGTTCGCTGATATACGTAAAATTATTCATGAATTGATTGCATGTGAAAAAAATTTTTTTTAAACTTCGGATTCCTTATAATTGTATGACAAGAAGGAACATGCCAAAACCAGAAAAGAAATTTAAAAATTTTTAAAGAGTGTTATTTTATCATTTTTAGCATCCTAACTGCTGATTATACAAAATATTTTGGATGTTACACCAAGAATGTCTTTGAAGATGTCTCTACATCCACAATGTTGAAAAGAACATGCTATGTAAATGTAACGTGTGCTGTTTTTCTTCAAAAGTTTAGAACTATGTCAAAATTATTAAGTTGGCGGTCGGAAGACCTAACTGGTACTCTGCTAAATGTATTTTTGAAATTATTGAAAAATTGGATGATTGAGGGTTTCTGCATTAAAATTACTATCTTAGCATTCTGCAAGATTGACAATTAAGTTTCTTCAACAAAAGTTCATTTAAGTTATGGAATCCTATTTTATTCATCTGATCCAGCTGTGTGTGACTTGGCTATTTTAACTAAAAATTAACTTTCTTGAATTATATGGGTCCATTTTTTTTCTCGAGACCTTTAATCTCTGGAAAATTTGCCTGTAGTAGCTCTTTAATGTTGCAGAAGACTTACATTTCTGAAACTTTAAATATAACTTTAAAAATTTAAGTTATCTCAATGATTGAATACTTAAATAATTGTAGTTTAATTTAATAATTGGAATTATTAAAAAACAAAAAGATACTTGAATAAATAATTTGGTTACATGTGAATAATTTATCTTTTTGCAAATGTGTAAAGTGTATCTTCAAATACATCTAACTTAACTTAAAATAATAGTGTAACTGTGTAGGACACACTTAATACACATGTTAAATTTTTAAAGGCAAAAAGTTATTGATATTAAAAAACTTAGTGAAGAATTATTTGAAGTTCTTTTAGTATTCCGTTTTTTTTTTAATGAATGTAAATCCAAATGTTTTTCTTTATAACAGAGGACATGAGGACATTCAAAAACAGCTAAGAATGATTAAGGCATATGGGAAAGCTCATATTGATTAATTCATAAAATTGCATATTTCAAATAATGGCTGTATAAAAACTCTAATTTATGTTAAATTAATTCGGGAATTAAGATTTATATTTTAGTTCATAATTTAAGAAAATCATGATTTATTTTGAAATAAAATACCGTTTTTCAGGTACACAAGTTTATTAATAACTGTCTTAATAAAAGTAAACAGATATTGTCATTTTTGTAAAATTGCAAATTGTCAGATTATGAGTTTAGTATATAATTACAAGTTCATGTGAAATGACATATTCACGAAATTTCGGCCGAAGTAACTTAAAAATCAGTTAAATCGGTGACTCGCAATGAAAAGTAATCAATAAAATTATTTGTCAAATTCTCTTTTTGTTTCCTTAAGAATTATAGAAATTATTCTGTTTTATATAGTGGCAATGATTCATATGATCTTTATTAGTTGTGGTATGCATAATATTTTTCTTAATTTTCATTTAATATTTAAATTAGGAAATGTAAATGTTATGGGGTTTATAAAAATACTTAAATCTTATTACTTCATTTTTTTTAAAATTTTATACAGGAACTAAATTGAATGACGAAGTGTACTCATCAGTTACAGAATTCTTTCTTATTTTTTAAAGCTAGAATAACTAATTTCAGTTTAATTTAACATAATAATAGTATTTAATAATAATTTAGTTTACCTACAAATTATTTAATTACCAAATTTTTAAACTAGTCAATATATTTTATAATTTTTCATGCAAAATGCTTAATGCTATAAATTATTTTATGTTTAAACATAACTATTAAAATCTTTATTTAGTATTAAACATAATTTTTTAAATATTTTATCGTGTGTTTTTCCATCAACATTAGATTAAAAATATTTACAAAATTGGGTATTTAAATATTTTTATATTATACATCAAAATATTTTTATGAAATTTCTGTGACGTTTCGGAAATCTTGAATTAAAAAGAATATTTAACAAGATTATCCATGTGAATTTTTCAAAATTTTTTTACGAGTTCTCATATTTATGCACAAATATATATGCATGTTTGCAAATTTTCAATGGTATGTATATTATGTATTTATATAATTTGGAAATAAAACAAAATTTTAGCAAACAAAAAGTTTTATTGACTGTATTTTCTTAAAATCGATTTCTTGTGGTGCCATCTGCTGGTTTCATGTGAAACTATAAAATATTTAGTCTAAAGTTTTCGGTGTGGAAAGTTTGATTAAAAATAATAAACAGGAATCAATATTTTATCGAATTACCAATGAGTACAAAACAATGGAAAGTTTATCTTACTTAGACAAAAATTTGTACAAAATATTCTTAATGTTCAATAATTATTGTAGTACACACTTTCCACTGATATCACCCAATCGAAAAGAAATTTTTTCAAGTAATTAATCTTCAAATTGTGTTGCTTAAGGTGTCATACTCGTGTTTTAATTTTTATAAAAAATCATCTTCAAAAACTGCCTCATACATCTTTAATTGCGCAATACGATAGTATCATTTTTAAAATTTGTTCTTGATTAAGATATACATTTCATTTAAATTTATTAGGATAGAAATAAAACATACTTATAAGATTCTTAATATTTATCACATGACTAGTAATATTTAATACAGTCATGTGATAAAAGTTTTCATTTATTATAAGATGTGGTCTAAGAATCTATTTTTAAATGCATGCTATATATCATTTAGAAGTAAAAATATCGTATTCAGTACAAATGGTAGATTAAGGATCAAAGAGGGTGGCATGATAGGATTCGGATCATATGATAAGATAGTTTTGATAATATTAAAGGTTAAAAACATATTACGAATAGTTACTGCGTCAAATCATGCAATTTACCAAGCGATTGGATATTTTTTATAATGTGAACTGATTACTACGTCATTATAATCATTTCAATTATTGTTGCATTATCTGTTATAGTAATTGCTTTCATTATTATTCCAATATAAGTCATTGATTTTTGTGTGTGATATAATCATTTTAAAATAATTAAATTTTCTCAAATTTGAACTTATTGTTTTATATACCTGATAATTGTTGACAAATCATAATACAATAAGAATACAAGCTTCCTAATTTTTTAATTAGTTTATTTAATTTGTATTATATTTGTATAGATATATTATAGATATATATATTAGCAAGTCATAATAATTACAGTAATTTATAACCAACACTAATTGAAAATTGCAATTAAACCTAGGAAATAAATTATTTAAGACTGCGTACTAATTATTTTGCTAAAAATATATTTCTCATCTTGAATAATTTTGAATTAATGAAATAAGCATCGATTTGTTGTGATGCATATTCACCTATAAATATTAATTGTATACTTATTGAAGGATGCTATGAGGAAATTTGTTGATATAATATACATAAAGTCAGATTGTGTGACGCGCTTAATATAAACTAATTTGATCTCTGTCTCTTTCTCTCTCTCCCTCTCTCTCTCACACACACTCACTCAAGGTTTGGATTATTAAGGACTCAACTTTGGTTATTACATATTAGTAACTAAATATTAATCTATTATTAAAGGAAGTACGCATTTCCTTATTTTCTTCGTAAACATGATTGTGTAACGTCGTTTTATCGTAACTATTTCGATGCAAATTCTTTTTTAGATCAATCGATATTAATCACTATCAAATAAGATCAGGATGTTTGTAAAATACATTATTTGTAACCTTTTGAGGATAAAAACTGTGTCTGTTTACGGTTGCATCAAGTTAAATATTTGAATTTTTTTGTCAATCTGTATGTAATATAGAAAAATGTTTCCAAAACGAAAATATACATCATTAATGATGCACTGAATTTATTGTATAAACTTTAATTGTCCAATAAGTTGACATTTTTAAAATTCATATAAGTAGAAAATAATTACTTTACCAGTTTTTTGTGTTATGTAAAAGAATAATTATAAAATAAATGGTTTTCCCAATGCCTCTTACGTTTCATATTTTATAGAGAAGAACATTTCGATATCATATATCAAGGGAAATATGAAAAATGATTCAATGTTAATTCAAGTGATTTTTTTTAAATTGAGAAATACAAAATTTGCTATTTGTATATTTACTCTACTATATATTGTACAGTAATTGATTGCTTTAATACATCTTGTAACATTTTCGGAGACAATGTCAAGAAACAAGGTTAATATTTGATTTTTTAATCTCCACATTACACCATTATAAGGACAGTCAACATGATGAAAATAAGTTTTGTGTAGAAATCACTATTATGTATTATTTTCAAAAATCATTCAATATGCTATTGTCACATCTTGGAGAAAACTATTCAATTTAATGTTCATATGAGCTTAAGCTCATAAGAGTCATTTTTATAAGAGTTATCGAATCCATTGAAAATTTCATTAAAGACAACTTTAATTTTAACTTCTTGAAATGAGGAGTGCCTGATTATTTTGGATACGGCATCGTGATTTAAGGAACAATATTTGCATTAATACTTCGTAATAAATGTCCTTTCAAAATAATATTTATCGCCAGAATACTGCACTCGGTAATTCCAAGTTTGATGGTTAGTCTTAATCAGGAACTCTTCTCTCGATTTTCTTCATCCTTAATTCATCACACCAAATAACTACCATCTTCATATCCTAATAACATTTTATAAATTACCAATTTTCTATTTTCTTTACTTATTTTGATTGGTTACACGGAATTCGATGATTTATCTTGACCACTCTTAGCAGCATTTTCGCTTTCTGTGATTTTATAAATACAGAATACGAAAGTCTGGCTTTGAGAGTTCAGCAGTAGTTTTTATTGTTTAATTCTTTTTAATATGTTTTGTTTCAATCATATTTCTTATTTCCAAAGGTTTCACTGTTGTCACAATTTATTGCTATATAAACATTTATAATATACTTTTTTTATATTGTGTGTATTAGAAATAAAATCGCTATTTACGTTATAGGTAGCAATAATCGGGCATTATATATGTAATAAAAAAATTAGAATGTCTTTTAAATTTTGAATTGAATATTTTGCATAGTAAAGTATCCAATGCAGGTTTCATTTTAATGCTGCAAAATTCGGAGACCTGATTACATTTGGGAAAAAATAGATTACTTTTTCCAATTTTCCTAATGTTAGAATGGATTTATTTATTTCTTTAAAGGTTACCATATGTTTTTACCTGTATATAATTATAAATACATTATGCCCGCGGCTTAAATACGATATGAATAGAAAATTTTGTAAGATTTTACTTCAGATTTTTGTAACGAATTTTTAAATTTCATTCATATTTTATGTAATTTTATATTACATATGTAATAAAGGTACATTTATTCAAAAAATTTTAAAACCTATAGGCGAAGAATATGCTGTAATCATACTCTGGAATAAAACTATTGAAACATTCACAAGATCAAAACATAATACAATCTCAATTACAATATGTAAAAAAGATAGCACTGTACAATAAATTCGGAAACAGTATTTTAACAGCTCACTTCTTGATAGCTGGAATTTGACTGCTATTATTGTCATTCAATGACTACTGAATGCTTGTTACCATTCTTAAGTCATAAAATAGTTACGTTATACGGTACGTTTTGCGTAACGTGACGTAATAAACAAATTTACATGTAACGTAATAAACAAATTTACAAGCTCCCTTCTGACTTTCATGACAATTAAAAAGAAACATGTTACGGGTTACGATGTATGTACGCTCTTTCAATAAAACGTGAATTTGATGGTTCTGTAATTATATATCGGAGATTAACGTCTTATGTGAGACAAAGTTTATTCAGTTGAATTATTTTCAAACATTAATAAAAATATTGAAAGAATAAACTAAGTATATGTATATCTATATTTATTTTTATTTAAAAACAGATTGATAAATAAATTAATATAGTTTGACTTTTTATCGATGCATTTTATTCACAAATTTTGCTAAATTTACTGATATTTATATTTAGATTTATTCACTTTTTTTTGACAGAGTACATAATACATCTTTTTGACAAAGCGAAACTTCGAATACTAAATGTTTAAGATTACAATAAAAAATATCGATCATCACTTCTCCATTCCAAAACATTTCTGAAGCCATTTTACAGTAGCGTATGATGAATCGTCTTTTGAAGCTGTTTCAGCTTCATCTTCATTGGGCATCATTGCTGTAAATCAGTTCCAGGGTCGATGCCTGGTCTATCACAGAGGAAGTGGAACTCGGTGTAATCATTTCATATCACACAATTTAGTATGATTTGCGCGGAATCATAACGTCATTCACACCGACAAGTGAATGAAAAAACTAAAATAAAATAAAGAACATCTGCCACACGCTTCCTGTCATCGCGTGATACACGAGTCTGTTTTTACATTTACATAAAAAAAATGCATGAACATATTAAAAATTAATTAGTCAATTGAAAAAATAAAACATTCAAATTTCATATAAAATGTGTCATTGTTTTATAATAATGTGAAGGAATCTCTCTCATTGTATCTTCTATATTTATTTTATTTGACATGCATTATTATGAAATAGTTTGGTTTGTGATTAATATATATTGAAACACAAAACATAATCTAATTTTGGAAAAGATGTGCATTTCTTTCATAACGGTGTGAAAGGCAGGTAATGCACGACATAAGGAAATGAATATATATATATATATATATATATATATATATATATATATATATATAATTGTAACTATATATTAAATAAGCATAAATCAATACGCTTGTTCAGTACTACCACTGAATATGAATGTATCTAATTTTAATCCAGTATTGTATAGTATGTAGTAAACAAAATATAATCTAAATTTTAAAGTTTAATATGAGATTAAAAATTCATCAGCGTTAAATACTCTAATTTTGATTAGACTTGAAAACTAACTTAACGTTAATTAAATTATATCAACACCGATTACTGAAGAATTTAATGTGCAGACCAACTTAAATCTATAAAATAACTTCATTAACTACTAAAAGATATAAAATTTTTAAGAAATTAAAAATAATTAATCTTATTATAATGATGTTTAAAAATACCGCGAACTATTTCAAAGGAATATTGAACGTAAATTACATTAAGGTTTTTTTTTTTTTTTTTTTTTTTTTTTTTTTGAAGGCAACATGATCGTGTTTTCGCACATTAAAAAAATGGAATTAAAACTTTTGTCCATCTATATATCTGCTCGGAGATAGACATTCTGGTCTTAATTTCAGTTGAATAAAAATAGTAGGGCAGTTTTCCAACCTTTTAATCTAAAGAAAGTGATTTCAAATGGTTAAACTGTTGTAATGTACATATTTTGACAAAAGTTTTTGGTTATTCACAGCACATTGCTTTCCAAGAAAACTTCCGCATAAATAAATGTCGTATTCATAAGTACCAAAAGAAAAAAGAATCAAAAAATTTGCAAGTACTTAAAAGCAAAATATATCGTTCTGCCATTGTTCAAAAATAGTCAAAATCAAATCAACATTATTTCACAACCAAGAGCAAGATCTTAAAATTTATGTTATGGAGAACCTAGAGTAGATGTTTTCCAATTTTTTTTATCATCTCAAAAAGACGCAATGAAAAATTTTCTATCTTCCTTAAATAATATAAATTTTTCCCATTCAAAAACACAAGGGAAAAATAACCTTTTGCTGTCTGGTTCTAAAACTGAACGAGATGAGGGCAATGTAGTTTCTCTGAGGGTTAATGTTCGCTCTTAAAACATGGACATTATTAAATTTTTTTTATTTCCTTTTTTTTGAAAGTAAATTAGTTTTATCGTTTACCTAGGATTCAACATCTTTCACCAAACAACATCTTCAACATGATGGAAATGTGATTGCAGAAGAACATTATACAAACAGAGCTGAGATCATTCTTAACTTGTTGAAAGATTCTTAGATAACGAGAAGTTTTAATTTGATGGCTCTGATGTTGAAATGAGAAGATATTCGCTGAAATATGTGACTCACTTTATTAAAATTGAAACACTTATTTTTAGAGATTTCTTTACACAATATGATAATTTAAAGCATAGTTTAATACAATCATATTGAACAGATCCAATTTTCAATTAATATATAAATATTTATTTTATGATTTAGCAAAAAAACTAAATAATAATAATAATAATAATAATTAGTAAGAAAAATTTCTGTTTTTCATATTCTTAAACAAAACTTTACATAGTATTATGAAATCATTGATTGATTAATTAATATTGTAGATGATACTGAATAATTCATTGCATTGCTCAGTTTAATCAAAATTAAAATTTTCATTAGAATGCAATCCTATTTAAAATTTATAGAGATTTATATTTGAATGAATTCTTAAAAGAGAAAAAGTAACTTCCATAAATACAATGTTTATTTAAAAATAATTTTGAAGAAAAGAAATTTTTGTTACTGTGAAAGACAAATAAAAATTTCAGAAAATTAAATTTGAATGAAAATTTAAATTTTAAAATGATGAAACACACATTTTAAGTGGAAAACAAGCACATTTCATATTTTGATCATCTTTTTGTCACCTTATCAACTTTTTGGTCCTCTTTTCTCAATTTAAGTAGAATTTTCAGCAACATTATTCCTAAGTTCTCTAAGATTATTCATTTATTCCTGCTAATAGGGACATACATTTGCATGCCCATGTTTTTAGCTACACTCTTTCAGGTTTCGCAGTATGCTTTTGATTTCGAATGATTACCGAAATATTGAAAACAAGTTTTAATTTTTATGTATACATATCAGATTTAATTCCTTTCAATTAAACAATTTATTGGAAGGGACAAATTTGTTAATTTAATATTTTATTCTGTATGTCAAAATTAAAAAATATCTTGTTTTGATGATGTGTGTTTATGATAACTTAAAAGTGGATTTCGTGAAAAAATAATAATATTATAGTAATACTATTATCTTAATTTCACAAAAACATCCTTCCCTAATATATCTCTAATAATATTTATAAATTTAAAATATTTCTTCATAATTTTCATAAGCGACATCAGTTTTCTTTGATTTGGTCTTAAATTAGAATTAAAAGATAATTGTGTTATCGTGTCAATGAATTTATACTAAAAGTTCAATTTCACATTTTACGAAATTAATCAAGTATACTGACGATTTGTTAATGCACACGGATGCCACATGTTCATGATTAAAACAGAGCTTAAAAAATTTTGACCGCGTTTAAGCACTGAGCATTTTCTTTTCAAAAAGTTTTATTTAATTATAACTGATGATGTTTGTCCATCAATTCCACGTGTTGTAATCCGTAGCAATTGAGATGTTGTGAAGATAAATAAGAAGGATACAACAGATTATGTTAGCTTGCGTATCTGCCAATTCTGATTTCAAATCCGTAGCAAATTGTTGTGAGGAGGGAGGTTTATATATATATATATATATATATATATATATATATATATATATATATATATATATATATATATATATATATATATATATATATATATATATATATATATATATATATATATATATATAATGTGTTAATTTTATATACGAGACCAGTTTCTCTATCTATCCTGTCTTTTTCCTTTCTGTGTATGAATGAGGTGTGAATGGTTGTCTACCCTATAAATGGGTCCCTATGGGATGTGTGTATTAATGCAGTCGGACTCCACACCAAACATGGTTCTGTATGAAAAAGTGGATCAGCGCACCCCATATTGTCAGCCTAGCTAGCACACGATAGAAAGATAAAACATTTATGTAACTATATGAATTCTTATAGGAAAGGCAATTTAAAATAATGTACGCACTAGAATTTTTTTTTCTTTAATCATTACTTTATTCAAGTGTTAGGAAGCAAATACGGTTTTATTTATGCAATAAAAGTATCTAGTGCTTGTTTCACAATATCACGGAAGATTAGGAAAATATTTTTCAAAATAAAATTATTTAAATAATTGCAGAAGGATTTTTAAAAAAATTAACAATTAGCGAAATTATGTTATTATAATAGTCACTGGAATTAAGAAAAAAATAAATTCTTTTTATTAGAAAACAGCGAATTGATATAAATTTGAGTTAGGCTATATTAATACATAGTAGTATTGTATTTCATGTTCAGTTGTATAAAAAAAAGAATTCTTTTTAAAGAAAGGTGAATAAATTATACTTTATATCTGTTCCAATATATACTCCAATCCTAGTTTTCAACAATTAATATTTTTAATCCATCGTCAGTAGTAATCATTCAAGATTTATTGTGCTATAAAATGAAATTTAGCAAATTAATTGTATATTTGTTTAATGAATATTACACTTGAACAGTAAAACATATTTTTACATAATTTTTTTTAAATTACGCGAAAAACCAAAATATTGTAAAATTCTACCACATCCATTATTATAAAATTCTAACAATTTGGCATTCAGTTAATATCCTATAATGAAGTGAAATAATTGGTCAATAAAAAGATGATGCCAAAAAGCTAAGAAATAAAGTGATCGATTTACTCATTTCATGCAAATTTTTCTTTAATGAAAAACACATTTCGAAATCTGCTCTTTATTTTTGAAATCATTTTCGAAATGAGACTTTTAGGATAATTTCGTGGTTGCAAAATTTGGATTTACATTTAACCATCCACATAAGCGATCGAGCATTTGAAAGAATTACTAAAATGAAGGTCAAATATTCCACCAACAAGGACTTCAAGCATTTCTGCTTCTTAAACTACAGATTTTATTATCATACTTAATGTAAAATTTTCTTTTAATGAAGTATGTGCTTAAGATATTAATTATATTTCATTCAGTGCCAAAACTGAATAAACGAGTAAAGTGAGTAACACTTGTTGCCACGCTCAGTAAAGATACTGATACGCTAAACATATCTCATTCATATTTATAGTTGATATGACTACGTCATACTGGCGACTGCCAAGGTTCTTCTATTTTTCCTACCTAACAAATAAATCGTGAAAATAATATTTTTCAAGCACAGAATGTTAATGAAAATTTTGAATTTTTCATAGAGTCTTATGTAATCTAATTTCTCTTTTTGAAGTATTATAAAGTAACTCATGCTGGAAGTGAATCCGTCTCACAATAGCATATAAAAACAAAAAGAATAAAATAAAAACAGGATTTATATGACTTAGATTAAATAGCAAAAAAAAAAAAAAAAAAAAAAAAAGAGCTACAGATTTTTGCTTAACAAATTCCAAATTTTTAATGTCAATAAACTATTAATTGATAATGACAATAATGTTGCCAAAATTTAAATAAATATGATATTATATTAACTCTGAAAAATAGTTTTGTGAAATTCATAAATCGTTTATTTTGGTAGTTTTATTCCGCAACTAATAATTAGAAGTTAATACAAAAAATCTTTCTGTATTACTGTAAAGTACATTATAAATTGTAGTTAATATCTAAACAAGAGCTTTTCAATCACAATTTAAATATTTAATTTTTCAAAATAAAATTATTTAGATAATTGCAGAAGGAGTTTTAAAAAAATTAACAATTAGCGAAATTATGTTATTATAATAGTCACTGGAATTAAGAAAAAAATAAATTCTTTTTATTAGAGAACAGCGAATTGATATAAATTTGAGTTAGGCTATATTAATACATAGTAGTATTGTATTTCATGTTCAGTTGTATAAAAAAAAGAATTCTTTTTAAAGAAAGGTGAATAAATTATACTTTATATCTGTTCCAATATATACTCCAATCCTAGTTTTCAACAATTAATATTTTTAATCCATCGTCAGTAGTAATCATTCAAGATTTATTGTGCTATAAAATGAAATTTAGCAAATTAATTGTATATTTGTTTAATGAATATTACACTTGAACAGTAAAACATATTTTTACATAATTTTTTTTAAATTACGCGAAAAACCAAAATATTGTAAAATTCTACCACATGACTAATTAAATATTAATTAGTTAATACGTTTATGATATCATTAATATCATAAACGTACCCAAACTTTAAATTGTGCCTTAGAGATTGCGTATTTCAATCTTTTGCTTAAATGGCTACACTAAAGAGGATGTATGTATTTCGTTAATGGAGAGAGAGTGGCAAACTGTTTTCTTATAATATTTTAAATTATTATCAGAATATCTTTTCTATCGATATCTAATAATAAAATTAAAGGGACAGAGTGATTTCCTAATTTTAATTTGAAGAAAACTTGTAAGTTTACTTTGTTTCTTTTAAACTACCCCAAATTGGTATGTTGGAATCAGAAGAGAACATCTAATTCCTGCTGTTCAACAATATCTGGGATTGAACTTCCATTCTTAGGTGCGTTCTTTAATCCTTAAACCTGGTAAGCCCAAAGGAAAATTTTGCTATAATTAATGATGCTAAAGAGCACAACGATACAGTATAGTTTTTTTATTATCAATACAAAAAATTTTTTTAATAAATTTAATAGAAACAAATGAAAAATATGAGATGTTTATTAAAGCTTAAGCCCACTTATTAAAATAGACATTAAAGTGAAGCAAGATGTTTATTTGTGTTTCCATATGACTCATCATAACTTAGTAATAAGAACTCAGCACATTTCCGAAGAGAAGAAGCTAAGATTGAACTGAAAAAAACCCATCTTCAATCTTAATCGTTGTTGAACCACGGGCGATAGCTGATTGATTCATTTATGCTTTCTACATGCATGTCAATCGCAGTTTGATTTGTTGCTTTGTGGTCATTTTTTGCACCCGTAGGCTAAACACCAGGACTGGATTCCCGGCCACT
Source organism: Latrodectus elegans (assembly GCA_030067965.1). Lineage (NCBI taxonomy): Eukaryota > Metazoa > Arthropoda > Arachnida > Araneae > Theridiidae > Latrodectus > Latrodectus elegans. Next base: position 53,403,445 of record CM057814.1, on the reverse strand, counting down.
ACAAACATCCAAAACCAGGGTGAAATTTGATTATTAATTTGTTCAACAACTCATTATATACAAGTTGTTGAACAGAAAACAAGAACGCTAACCATTCGGCTAGTAAGTATGCATGTCAGTCCAGTTTCAACAGCTGAGAATTTCTCAGTCTCCTTCAGTGCGATATGGACCTATTATCCATTCGTGAAAAAAAATCAACATACAAAATGTACTTTTTAAAAACAACGATCGAAAAATTATATTAAATACTGATAGTAAATGGATATTCGAAATGTATTGATAATAAAATGAAAACTTAAAAATGATTAATAATTAATTAAAACTTAATAAGATATGTAACAAGGTTTTTATAATGTGCAAATGTTATTATTATTGAAGAAGAAAAAAGTTTTTATTAAAAAATCGATAAATCATTGATAAAATCTAATATAACAGAAATTAAGAAAAAACTGCCAAAAATTTGGCTTCATTGGATAAATAAATCTCAGTAATTGTCATGGAACGTTTCAGTATTAGTTTTGAATAAAAGAAAGTAATATATTAACATAAAAATGGATAGATTATAAAAGTATATTATAAAATTCCATTCAAAAAAGAGCTTTTGACAAAATCTTTTTGGACAAATGAAATGTTATAAAGTTGTTTTTTTTAATTTATTAAGGTCTAAAAGAACTTATTTTAAGAAATAAAATATTTTTGGAGAATACAATTGTCTCTGAAAGCATTTTATTTTATAGATTTTTTATATATAAAATATTTATTTATGAAGGCCAGTGCCTTAAGTTCAGTATCTGAATATTTAACACATGGTATCATTTGAATTTGCAAGCTTAAATTTAAATTCTTGTAAATTCCAAATTATATAAGTTTGTTTATGTTTTGAGAAATTTATTTTTATTTTAGTAGATATTTTTCATTATATGTGCTTTGAGAACTACATCTGATTAAAATAATGCAGGCTAGAAAGTATTAAGACTTATCAGTATGCATGTTTTAAAATAAGATGGACAGTAGATATATATTAAAAACATTTTATACGGAAATGGAGTTTTTAATCATTTTTTAATGCTATTAAAATAGATTTACATTTTTCTAATACGCGAGATTTGTTCACTTAAGATATGTAATCCATTGATTTATAGATGAAGATATCGTATATATTTAATGATGAATATTCGCAAAATAATGCGATTTTATTTATTATTTTAATTTTCCTTTAGTGAGATTTTAGTCTTTAAAAATGTTACATTAAGAAAAGTTATCGAAATCTCTTAAAATTTACTTCATGCATTTACCGTGACATTATATAAAAATAATTGCAATTTCAGAGCATCCACACACTATGGGAAACAGTTAAGGCCAATCACAAACTATATTAAGCGTGACAAATTCACAATATGTCTTTACAATAATTTAACATTGGTTAATTACTGCTGCAATATATTAGATCATTCAGATTTTTCAATTCGTAAAAAAAGAGGCATTGAAGAGGAAGGAATGATTTCGCGCGTGCTGCCGTCCATATGTTAATTAAAAGGTGTATTAATTTCTATGCTTTTTCATATCAAATTATCTATTTATAAAAGCACACAAAAAATGAGTTTGCATTAATTTATTGAAAGAATAAAAATGAAAAATACTAATTAACTTTTTATCGTTAAAGTATATATTTTTTTATGCTGAAGAAATTTAAATTTCAAATTTTAGTTGAAATGTAAGGGGTAAATGCTTAAAATTATTTACATGGTAAAAACAGGAAATATTAAAGAAAAAATTGGCATAGCTAAAAATTTCCTTCTACACTCTTAATGTAATTATTTTCCACTTGGAATTTTATAAATGTATCCTTTTTTAATTGGAAGTGCAAATTACAAACTACAGGATGACGGTTTTGCATATTTTAACTGTTATGATTTTTTTCTTTCTAGCAGGGAATAAGTAGTTACTAACTTGATTATTCTATATTGCTTATCTGTGATTGTTGTGTTGCGAATTTATTTAAAGATAGAACGTTTAACTATATTTAGAGAGGAGATACGCAGTTAGACAATTGGAACACTGCCCCAAATACTATCCAAGCATCCACACAGCGATTTTATTATTTCTAGAAATACACTTAATCATAAAAAAAGCTTTTAGTTTAGGGGTTGGAAAGAATATATAAATATATATAGTAAAATAAATTATATTATAAAAAGCTTTATTCTTTTCAATCCCTAAACTAATAGTTTATATATATATATATATATTATTATGTGAATATTGCCATTTTTTAAAATAATTTTAATAGCAAAAATACTATAAGCCATCACGATACTACAATGATATCGCACAACAGATGGCTTTTAAATAAATAGTTAGGAAAAAAATATTAGAAAAATATTTATTTCTGTATATAAGGATTTTTAAACATTGCATATGAAACGTTTATGCTTGAAATGTGTTATTGTTAATTTTAAACAACGTAAATGTATATCATAAATGAAGTATATGCATATTTCATCACTTCTATTAATTCCCCTCTGACGAATCATGAGATTATGAGACTTCTAATTAAAATATTTGATAAGAGCAATGGGCATATTCAAAGTTTTTAAATGAAAGAAGATAACTCATTTGACCTTATTAAAAATTTTCATAACATTTTTATAATTAGAAAAAAAATGATATTGTAGGCTTCTCAAAGAAAATATTGTTTAGTGTATAAAAATATTATTTCTGTATTTATTTTTCTTACTTCTTGAATTATAAAATCTATTTTGTATTAAAGAAATCAAAATTATATACTGACTTAAAAAATCTTTTAAATAATATCAATTAGTCTAATAAATTTATGGATTAAGAATGCGATAGATCCGAAATTATTAATTATTTAAAATTCAAACTTAATAAATATCTGATTAAAAATATCATCTAAATTATTTTACCAGCAAATTGTGAACAAAAAAGTGGCTAATATATCAATTTAATGGATAGTATGTTACATTAAGGCATTAAGGACTTCCTTTTAAAAATATCATAAAATGAGAAAAGTATGCATTATTTTTAAGAAATAAAATGCCTAAGAAATTTATGTATATTTGAAGTTTTTTAAGACAACTCTTCGTAATTATATTTTAAACTAATATATTTATATATTTTTTTTATTTTTGAGAACAAAACTATCTTCCAGTGCACCAAGAAATATCACACAGGGCCTGAAGATACAACAAATGTACTACATAACAAATCAAGAATAAATCATGACATGAAAGAAAAGAAAATTAAAAATAAATAAATAAATAAAAGAAGAAGGCAGAGATAATAAAAAATGAGAAAAGCAAAAAGATAGTTTTATTACAGTACGGATAAATTTTTTAAAAAATACAAAAGTCTCTTTCTTCACTAGGCCCGCCAAAATCATATATTTATATTTGTCTCAGCATTTTTGGCCCATAAATAAATTTGTATATAATGCTACACCTAATATCAATTTTAATCATGATAATTTTGATTCGTTTTTGTCAGTCTTCAAAGAAAAAACTTTTCTAATTTATTCACTGTTACCTCATTGTCCATCAATAATAGTCGTCGATTTTTTTTTCAGAAAGAATATATGACCAAATAGAAATTTTTTCTCCATCTTACTGCAGTATCAGGTGAAAGTAATCACTATCACAAGAAATAAACATGTTACCATGAATTCACGGGACAAATGAAAATATTTGATTCCCAGAATTGCAATTTTTGCCGTTATTTAGGAAATAAAACAGAAGAATTGCTGACCGCCCTTACTAGTGGTCAGAGTGCCTGACTGCGGATAGAGAGATCCTGGGTTCGAATGCTGCTGCGGGCATGGATGTACTTTCTCTGTATATATCCTGCCGTTGTCCTTTTTGTGTATGAATGAGGTGTGAATGGTTGCCTACCCTAGAAACGGGTCCCTATGGCATGTGTGTACTGAAGCATTCGGACTCCACACCAAACATGGTTCAGTATGAAAAAGTGGAGCACAGCGCACCCCATATTGTCAGTCTAGCTAGAAAAAAAAATGGCGTGGGTGTTTTTTTTTTTTTTTTTTTTTTTTTTTTTTTTTTTAAATCTTTTAGAGGAATTTGGAAAATTGGTTTTTATTTTTATATTTAATAAAATTTAAATTTTATTTGATAATGGGCTCCAGCTAACTATTACAAGACACCTAAATATTCTATTTCATTTCAATTTCTGAATGAGTAACAAAATCTCATATATCTGGAACAGATTCTCAAAATTTCTAGAATCACAATGTTATTATACTAAATTAAAATGAATGCATATAGTAAAATAAATTTTACTATAAAGCTGATACTAATTATATATTTTTACATAGTGGCCGCGCTGTCCTGATGGAGGAAAAGGTGTCACCGGAAGATATTGAATTCTATTTCGATTCAGCGAAAGATTTCATCGTTTTGCTAACGGCTACTGAGGCACGTAAAATATATACATCGTGCTTGCAATATCTTCCAATTGAAATGATACTTCTGGCAATGGCAAAATCAAGAAGATGAAGCTTGGTCCCTAAATCTAAATTGTGACCACTTACCCATTTTCGGGTTATAATGGTACACCCACCGACAGTCTCAATACGCAAGATACCATCAGTTCCTCCTCTTGTAGTGCCAAATAAAGGAAAATTACCAATCGTAGAGTTTTTGATATATTTTTTTTACTTACATTACAATAGAATTTGTATTGTATGATGTAATGTACAAATATTCAAATTTGAAATTACATGAGGCTACATTAAATTTATTAATATCAGATGCCAATGATCCACGTATTTTGATATTGGATAAGGTTAAAAGTTTTATTTCTTATACGATAGGCCATTTTTACTTATTTCAAGAGCTCTAATTTATATTTAAGCTGATTTTCCATTTTATTTTTGCTTAAAAATGATAATTTATTTGCTGTTTATAGATTTCAAACGGTATTAAAATATTTTCGAATGATAATTTAATTTTGATTGTTATATCGTTTTATTGTTCCCTTATCATTTGTTAAATTAATGACTTTTAAAAGTAAAAATTCTAATAAATAAAGGACGCGGGAAGAATGGGTTCCTTTATATTCTCAAATGCTTCATAATACTATTTAATGCAGGAATTAAATTTTTTTTTTATTTTGTATGAACTTACCAATGAAATACTCAAAAAAAACTTATTCCAGCTATCTATTTAAAATTTTATAATTGTTTATAAATTACTTTTGTTAAATTATTGAAAAACTGAAAGCTAATCAAATAAGTATCAGGTGATCTTTTTCTACTCTTACATCTGTAAATAAAAAGAAGCAAACGATTTATAAGCAAATATCCAATTTTTTTAAAATAAATTTTTTTCTAAAATAAAATTATCGTCACTGACTTAGAAGAATCAGTGCTTTGTGAATGGTGTAAACATACCATTATAAAGAAAAAGTTATTTGCCAGCATAACTTGAGAATTACTTCTATGTTACACCAGAAAGTATAACTACAAACTTATAACACAGCTGAAAATAGTATCATAAAGGTAAATAAAATTCTAAGATAAATTCGATTTTCTGATGCAAATATTATAATAATTTTTAACACTTTGCCAGTGACTGATACTATTTAGAATTTAGAATTCTGTAAGGCATTTTAACTACCTGAAATTTTATTTAAAAAATATACTTATCATATCAATATTCCAATAAAATTCATTATGAATACAAATATTTTATGTAAAGCAATTTTTTGATTAAAAAATCAAACTCTTGTTAAAGTTTATTGAAAACTGAAAGTAGAAAACTTAAAATTTGTGCTTATACATCAATTGATTCAAAGGCCATAATATATGAAATACAAAGTGCAAACGGTTTCTTACAATGGTATCATTATTCACTTCTTCGAACAGGACTTGCGATGATTCGTCAGCGGATGTCACGTGAACTTCTTTCTGTTAAAGATGGTTTGATAACAATGCTTCTCGTGTTGAGAACAGAGAAAAAAAATAACAAAAGAAATTTGAAAACTTTTCAATTGAATAGGATGCACTATTTTCAAGGAAATTAAAATACTACAAATTTATAAATTCTATATTGAAAGATAATTTATATTTTGAAATAAAAATAAAATATATTTTATGCGTTTTTATTGAAAAGTTAAATATAAATTTGCTGTATAATTTTCGAAATTAATTTTAGGAATTTTTCAAGCTAATTTTACACTTTTGTTTATACAATGTACAAAATACATGTATATTAAAAAAAACAAAATTTATTCATTAAATTTTTTTTTATTTTATATAAATTTCTGTATACTAATCCAACATAAAATAATTTAAGTGAAAATTTCAAGTAATTAGGACTTTTATTCATATATTTACAATCAACTGATGAGTTGATAAGAAAAAAACTATATCAAATTAACCCTTATAGGTGGGACTTAAGAGGAATTTTTTAATAGATTCAAGTTCATTTAAATTAAACAAAAAATCACAAGGCTTAAGTTCTGATTTAATGTGATCCTCCTACATCACTGCCACGTGTAATATGATGTTATATGAGCATGTACCTCATTCATGAATCAGTTAATTTTCTCCTACATATTTTTCATTTTATTTACACATTTTGGGTTGAAAGTAATCCAGCCTAAAACTCGTACATGATTGATAATCTGAACGAAGCAATTTTTGCGTGTTTTAATCTAGTTTCAAAATTGTTAGTGCTCTTCCAGACCGAGGTGAGAACTTCCTTGTCTTGTCGCCCCATCTGGCGTTAGTTCTCAAAGTTTGTGTAGGGGAGTATTCAGGACAATATTATTGGTTGAAAGTGCTTGTCAATCAATCCTTCGAAATCAGCGAATCTGCCAGATTTGGCGAGTTATATCGAGAGAATAAAGTACTAACGCCATAAAAATAGCCAAAAACAGAGTTTTAAATTTGCTCCTAACAGCTGCGTACATCAAATTACCCCCAGGGTTCTTAGAATAGGGGAAAGGGAAAACGGGTCAGTTCAAATGCTCAACGAAACTGACACCGGAATTACCCATTGCCGTCTTAAGGACAATTATCTGCCAGTAATTCTAAGGAAAAGATTATTTTATTTACATTTTAGAATTCATCTTTTATCATTCGCACTGAAAAAATATGAAGACAAATTGCAAATGTTGAGTGATTTTACAGTTACTAACTGTCAAAAATGATTATCAGTGTAACTTGTGGCATACAAACCAAAATTCGACGCTGTAAATAGTGGCGTAGTGAAGGGGGCAATGGGGTCCATCATGAATTGTTCGCCGCTTCGAGAGGGGCAAAACAGCTGTGAAAAAAAATTTTCAGAAAAATTTTATTTTTTTTATCGAAATATCAATTTTATTCGGAGAAATATATTTTTAATTTAGTAATTATTTTCTCCTGTTGAAGAGAGAGAGAGAGAGATTGACATAAATGAAAATGTTCTTATTTTTATATTTCCTTATATTAAGTTAGTACAGTTTAATTCGTATTAAAAACATGTTCTTTTAATCGCATTTTCCATTATCTGTTTTTACAGTTTTTTTTACATTTTGCTCAAGATTTATGGTGCTTTATCATTATTTTGTTCAATAAATCTTTTACATGTGATAATGGAACTATGTTGAATTTTTTTCTGATAAAAATTCTGAAATATAAACTATATTGGTTAGTTTCTTTTTTATGCATTTGTGATATTTTTAAGTTTTATCTTAATTACCAAATAATATGTGTTGATGTTATACCTCTTGATTTACGAATCAATAATTTAGGGTGATTCCAAAAGGATAAGCTTATGATTTAATCCGTAACTGATTTGACTTAGTGACTGCAGCAAGATTCACTATGCTCTTTAGAATCCTAATTTTTTTATAAGATATCTAAATCAAGTTGCATACCTATAAAAAATTGTAACCTTGATTAAGGAAATGAATCTTTTCTACTCAAAATAAAAAAAGTAGATATCAAATTAATATTGCATCGACTGACAAATACATCATTAGGAACTAGCATAATGTTATTTATCATTTAGGAATTTAAAAAAAATGTAGAAATTTTGATGTTCTAAAATACTATTTGACTTGGCTTACGTTATTGTTCATCAACAACTGTTAAGGGTTGACACTTGAGAGATTACAACTACAAGTGGAAAAAACTTAGGCTGTATATGAATATTACACTGAGTAGTTAAAAGGCATATCTGCAACTTCTTTTTTCTACCTTTTTTTGTTCCAGGTGAATTTCTTGCGAGATCACAAGATAATTGTTTAATATTTTCAAACCTTATATTAAGCTTAAAAATATTTTGAACATTAGGTTGTAATAAGTATATTATAATTATTAGATTGAAATATATACAAATGTCCACCGATATTAAAATGTGCGTGTGAACTTCTTTCCGATTATTCAGTTCTAACTACCGTAATATGATGTTACAAATTTCAAATAAGTAATTCGTATGCTGTATTAAAAATTTTCCTCTGAGATTTTAAACGACTAAATTTGCTTCATTTTTATGAATTAAAAACAAGCAAATTATATATATATATATATATATATATATATATATATACAATTAAAAACAATCATTGATAGCTTAATATATATATAAAATAAAAATATGCTTCAAAATAAAAATGAAAAAATATTAAATATGAAAAATATGCATTTGAACTTATCATTTTTAATTTATTAATTGTATTCTGATTATAATTTATAATCGAAAAATTTTCTAGCATATGAACAGATTTATCTATAAGAGATTCTCTGTACAAATTGAAATCTGTGTAGCTGGGTGAAAAGGAAATGCATTTGTTCTTGAAATCAATATTCCACTGATTGAAATAATTTTCTCTGTATAATGTTCTATTTATCCTGCACGTATGATCCTTTAAATTAAATAAACCTTTTTTATTCTAAGCAGCGTGAGTTCCTTATTAATGCTTTATGAGCTTGTTGTACCTAATTTATAAATCTGCACGAAGAGAAATTTTTTTACTATGTTGATTAAAAGCAGTGTTTGAGCTTAGAAATCCAAAGGGTTCAACTGTTGAGCATTAAATAAGTTTAACAATATTTTAAATTTAGGATGATAATACCATGAAATTTAACATGACATATTTTTAAAGATTGCATGTGATAAATTCGAATTAAGGCGTTTAAATTATTTAGAAATTCATTACAAACGAATTCAATGGTATGAAAAATAGGAGCGATAAAAATCAATGAGATTTCGATATTATAATTTATGTAATTCTTTAGAATTAAATGTAGTTGACTAAGAAAATAAAATCTCCATATGGAATGGAAAATAATTTTTCTAAATAGCTTCCCAAATATCCACATTTCAAATCGACAAAAAACTCTTCACTTTAAATACATATAATTTCATCCAAATTAAATATTTAATATTTTTATAATAATTGCATTTAGTGGTTAATATGCTCGATATTTTTTAAAAGTTTATCTTTACATTTCTGCTTCATAATATTGTTTTCAAATGTAATAAAACTGAAAATGGGACATAAATCATTGATGATATTTCACTCCAAAGAATTGAAAAATATAGGAAAAGACTCTTGAACTATTACTCTTGAACTTAAAATTAGATACCAGGTATTTTTATTTAAACAAATCATTCATACATTTTAAAAGAAAAAAGAAAATTTAATTACAACTGAGCTTTTTCTACTAAAATTAAAGAAAAAATAGTCAAAAATATTATCAATATATTTCTTTTATCGAGAATTTATCACACAGTTATAACAGATGTATTTTGAAAATCTTCGCATTCTAATTTGAATAATAAATATACTTTTTATTTATTGATAAATAAAAGATAATTTTATTTACGTTGTTATTAAAAAAAATATCTCAATAAAAATAACAATAAAAGAAATACATTTTAAAAAATGTGTTTTAAATTCTTAAAAATTTTTTTTTACCTATCAAGTAATATACGTTTACAGTATTTGGGTAAAGTGATCTTCTATATTGTGTAAATTGAATTTTAATTATTAATTACAAATGCAGTTAAATAAATTATTTTTACAAACTAACTATTTTTAATAGAAGTTTATTTGCAAGTTTTAATTTACACGTGTGAGTAATAAATGTCTAAAAATTTTTATTCGTGTAATTTTCAATTCTGAGTATCAAAATTACTATATTTCTAAATGCCGCGTTAAAGCAATGAAATTTATATGATGAAAGATTAAAACATTCAAAACTCTTCAAAATCGGTGAAACAAGAGGACACTTTATTCATTTATATATTTAAGTAGGTAACTCTTCTATTTCTAATTTTGATGTTATATGATATCATTAAAGAGCAAACCAAATAATAATAAATATAAGTTCTACTTAAATAATTTAATAAGATAAATTAATAAAAGTTAAATAATTTAATAAGACTAAGTGATATTCCTGGTACACAGTACATAAGATTTTGTGTGTTCCCTGAAGTAAAATTCGATTATATTTCTAATTTTAATCTAATTAGTTTATAAATTTTCAACTAAAGATAGAAGAAAATGATATGGGTCTCCAGAGCTCAATACACCGGCAAATATTGCAAATGGCAAAGTGTATTTTGACTTTTATATTCATTGTTCTCTAATTTAACTTTTTCTAATTTTCTGTCTAGATTGTGGAATACTTATGTAAAATTCTTAAGTCCACAAAAGAACTAAAATAATTCTAAAATCAATTAACAAAAATAGAGCAGTATTGGAAGGATTTCATTTCAAAATTATATCTAAATTTTGATCATTTACCATGAATCACATTGATCATGTTTGAAAGAAATGATAGTTAGGACTAAAAACTAGGCTAGTTACTAATGATTCTGCTTCCAACTTTGATCTTAAAATTCTATTTTATTAAATAATTTCATTGAAAAAGCGAATCTAACTGAAAATGCATCGAATAATTTTAGTTTTTTTGAGGTAACTGAAAGAAACGTATTTATTTACAAAGATTTTTTGTGAAAAATATTCACTGCAAAAGACCAAAGCATTTTTGGAAGTCTTATGATAAGAAACTTAAAACTTTCCGAAAAAGATATTTCTTTACTATCACGTCACATAGAATTAAACCAAATCACCCAAAACGTTTTGAATACACGAGCGCTGATGAAAGAATATGGTCTTATGATTCCTTCACCATGAATCTTTTTTTTTTCCTTCATCGTAATGGCAAATCTAGCTAAGTGCTAAATTTTTATTAAAACTAACGACAAATATACTGTATGATTTTTATTTAATTTATTAAAATCTATTTGACCTAATGAATCATAGAATTCTCTTGAAGTATAATAAATTTATTTCTTGAATTAATAAATTCTTATGAAATCTGCAATGTAATCAGCTTTATTATAGACCAAATAAAAACATTCATCACATTAAATACCCTCATGAGGATATAGTAATCTTTAATTGTATTAAGTATAATTGAAAATATTGAGCAAATTTAATAGAGTTTTGATATTTATTAAATTTTATTTTATTTTACTGTTTAAATTTCTTGCGCAATTTTAAAGATTCAACTGTGCTTTATTCTCTCTCTCTCTCTCTCTCTCTCTAGTATTCTTAGAAGAATTTATTATAAAACATTAGTCAATAATCGTAATAACTAAAATGTAACAAGATTTTTATTTTTTTTTTCTAATTTTTTATTTTATTTATTTTTTTATCATATATACATTACTCATACTTGTCAAAAAAAGGGAGAAATAAGATTGCACATGCAATACCATTTAGAATATTATGGAATAAACTCATTTCAATGACTTGTAACATCAGAGACGGTTTCAAATGCACAGAATTTTATGAAAAAACTTATCTTAACATAAAAGGATTTAGTTTAATTTGATTATGGTTTAACTTGAAAACATTATTCCTATAAAATGTAGAAAAATGTCAATCTTATTCTCCAAAATATTCGATACTGTTGTTACTTAAGATTTTATTAATAAAATATCTATATTCAACGTGAAAAATAAAGTAGTTTTAAATTATTTTTCAATGACGATTAATTATAAATGCATAAACTGCTTATAAATGGGATCTAAATTACTAATATCGGTGACATATGATATCCCAAAACTTCCAATAACTATCAGTTGTCTAACAATATCACCATCAACTTTCCATATCGAAGAGTGATCATACTACAAAATCCCTCACAAGGCTAACAACAGAAATACTTTAGAAAAAGGGTAAGTTTATATTTTTTGCCTTTTTAGGATCATTGAATTAAAAGAACTTTATTAACTTCTACAAATGAATGAGTTAGATTCTCGATTTTTAATTATATAAATATTTTATGTAACAATTTAATTTCTTTAATAAAATTTTATATAACTTCTGAAATTAAATAGTAATTTTTCCAAAAACGTGAAATAAAAGTGAGTATAAAAGCTTGAAATGAACAACTGTTTCAAAATTTAAGTTTGACATATTTTAAAACTTGCAAGGTTTCAATTATTCCTGAATGTGACAACGAAAAATCACAATTGACCAATATAGAATTTTCGTATATGTTACTAATTATGTATAATTGGAAACAAAAATATTATAATAAAAATATGCAATAAGACGATGGAAAATTAAAAATTCAACTATTTTATTTTGTTGTGAAAACATATGGAAATTTCCATATTTAAATATTTAAATTTGATATAAATTTTATACTTATGAAATAAATAGCTCAAAATTTATTATGCAACAAAATTTTTTATGTTATTGTTGTGATCAATGCCTTTTGCATTATAGATTAATCGAAATACAGAACATATTTATATAATAAATATATATTTTCTTCTCCATTTTAAAATTAGTTATCTGTTCTTTACCTATTCTCTGTAAACTAAAAGCAATATCAATTTATGTTACTTCACAGTGTTCCGAATGTAGTGAAAAAGTTCATGGAATATTTCTCTTGTTGTGGCAACTTGAATGACTATTTCAAATGAATTTTCTCACAACATTTATAACTTAAATTGCTTATTCTTAGAAATGTATTTCCCCATTACATCTTTGAGCGGTAACTTTCACATCTCCATCGGATGAAAAACCCAGAAGAAAATTCCAATGAGGAAAATTGTAAGAAATTTGATACTATCGCAGAGTAGAAAATAAAATAAAACTCTGGACTTGAATAGTTAGACTCTAAAAATAATGTATTTATCTTCTAGTTATATTAATTAGCTCTTATGATTGTTTAGAATGATGTGATTTCTGTTGGCTTTTTTGTGAGGATTGTTAATGTTATTCGTTCATATGAAAACTGGTTTACTTAAATTATCAGTGCTATTATCTCATACCAACATATTTTAAATGTAAACATATTAATTTTCGATCTTCTGTTGCCTTTATTAATAAGATATCATTTTTAATTCTGACATATAAGATACAAATATATAATAGATTTTTTCGACAAAATAATTCAAAGATTTTAATTTGAATAAGCAAGTTAAGTCAGAAAATGAAATATAAATTATTTATTTCCTACATTACCACAAATAAATGCTACATTTTTAATCTTTGCTTTAAAAATTTTACGTCAATATTATTCATCTCTTTAACTATATATATATATATATATATATATATATATATATATATATATATATATATATATATATATATCCTTACTTTTTAAACATTTTTATTTAAATTGACAAACAATTGAATTCGTTCCTTATTAGTGTCATTCATATGACTGAAAGTAACTCTGTTTTAAATTTTGTGAAGCTTTCCTTGCAAAGAAAAATAATTACAATTGATAGTAAACAAATGATTCTTGGTAAAGTAATATTTTCCATTCTAATTACAATAAAAGTAATAAATATGTACATTTTTTATAATTCTCATGATTTACTGAAATATTTATCAATAATTGTTAATTTAAAGGTTTAAAAAATACCATGATTTACTTTAATGATTGATGCTAGAACAGTAATTCTCTACCACTGGTTCTGCACATTATGTGATGCTAAATTCTTAAAGTGTGTCACCAAATTTTAGAAATGCATTTAGTGAAATTATAATGCTCTTTTTTTTTTTTTTTTTTTTGCAAGAGTAAAATTTGTTTACATTAAAAAAAAGTACAATGTGCAAAAAAAAAATAATAATAATAATAATAATGAATAAATAAAAAATAAAATAAAAAAATAAAAACTTGTTGTTACAGTTAAGTACTCTGTTTTTTTTACAGTCAAAAACTTTTTATCTTCGATTATTGTAACTTTTCATAAAGTGATTTATTTACCTCCACATAAAGAAGTTTAAAGTGTTCCCAGCATCTGCAGTTACAATTTTTTACATCTTATTTGGGTGAATTCGGATTTTCAGTGCTAATCAGGTATAAAACGAAAAAAAAATCGATTGTCATTTTTACCAGTAAATATAAATAAAATTATCAAAAAACAAACCGATCTAATTTCTTATTAAAAGTGTTCTCATTATTATCTCGTAATAGATACTACTGTTTTCGTAGACCATATTATATATTACTCTACTCTCTTTACATTGAAAATTATTATTATAAACTATTTTACACAATATATTATAGTTTAGTAAACATCTTTAAAACTTATTTTTTCTTTCTGTGCCGACAGAATTTGAAATCATTTAATTGGGGAAAAAAGTAGAGAACCTCTTATCGAGCAGTTATTCCTTGACGTCACGCTCTATCACGTGATATACTGACAACATAAATAATAGAAGAAATGTTTTTTGTTGAAAAAAAGTTTTAGTTTCAAAAAGTGGGAAGTTTATCTGTGAAATTAAGTTATTTTTTTCAGAACAAGGGACAATTTTCTTTTTTATGAGTAAGCAGTTTCTAACAGTTATAAATGTAAGAAATTTAATTGTGTCTAGTCACAGCAAGAAGTTTTTACTTCATAGGTTTGGGATACATGAAATATTTGAAATAATCACTACGTATCACTTACATAAACAATGGATTGTTGTCTGTAATTGGAAAAAATCAATTACAAGCTGTAATCTTTAATATAGTCTCTTTCTAATAAGACTTATTGCCAGAGCGATCTTTGATTATCTTTTTCTATATTCCATACACTTTCAGTACAATTTTTTCAATTATAGTGATGTGATAAATCACAACATTTTTCTTCCTTTTCACACCATTTTTCATATTTTTTAATAGCGACAGTACATCTTGGAATCTTATTAATTAGTTATCTTGTATAATAATGTCATTTTGAAGTAAGGTTATCATAATCTGATTTTACTAATAAGATTACAACATTACAATCTCAGCAATAACATCAATAAAGAATGTGTGATTATACTATTATTAATTAATTCATTATTGAGTATCGCAAACATAATTATTTAATAAATTAACTTGGTAATTTGAATAAAAAGAAAAAGTTTTTTGTGCACGAAGTATAAATTTTAAAGTCTTTAAATATAATTTTTTTTCTGATATAAAACAATAATTTATTTCTTTTCAATCGGAGCCTTTTACACTCAATGATTTTGGAATTTTAAATTAATTTGTTTTGAATCAGCTAAGCATATTCAAAGCTGAATCTTTAAAACTGAGTTTTAATAACAATACATTTTATTTTTACATCCAGAAAATATTTATTAAGAAGTTTTCAGTTTGCTAATTAATGAAAAAAAAAAAAGAAAGAAAGAAAGAAACATACAAAGCTGCATTATTCATTTTTTACATTAAAGGGAAAGTGAAAATTATAAAACCATATTTTTGTTTTTTACTTTTCTAACACTAGTTAGACTGTTTGGATAAATTTACTTTCTTTTTCTTTAAAATATATGAATTCTTGACTGCAGTAAAGTAAAATTTCTTACGTTCCAAACAAATAATGATGTAATAAGAAAAGTCAATTTAAAGTCATAATTAGGCCTTTATTTTAAAGAAATTAATCTTTAAATTCTAGTATCAAATTTTTAAGAATTACATAACTTATCATACAAAACCATTTTAAACTAGCTAGCAAGTATATGATATAAGCTAATTTTAAGTATTTTATTTTCACGTTTCGTAAACCTTAATCCTCGTTTTCTCAAAATTTACATATAATGGATTATGAAGCATCCATCTTGCATAACATAAGTTTATTTTCTAAATAAATCCTTTATAATAGAAATTATTTACAAATGCTTTTTTTTTTATCACTTTTCCGTAATTAGTGGTACCAAAAATGTATACAAAAAACATTAAACTATATTTTTTTTTTAAATTTTAATTTTTTAAATACCTTTTTTGTTAAAAAACTTTTTTAAAATTTTCTAAAAATAACTGATAAGTTCTAGAAGTAAATGAATATAATTAAACTAAATTTTTGAATTGCTGAAGTTAACGTCTATATTTTTTTCTATGTTTACTATGTGAAAGGGGAAAAAAGCGAGTTATCGAAAGAATAATTCAGTGTGGATTATATTTCCGATAACACGCTCTTTTCCTCTTTTACATAGTAAGATTTCGTGGGTTCGATTCCCATACTGGATGGGGAGGTTCGTAAAGGTTCGGAGTCTCCTTTAAACTATAAGTTCGGATTCAATTGGCCTTCCTGTTCAAAAGGTATTATAAATATCAACCAAGCAACCTGATTGTTCTAAGCAAATGTTTATTCTATATTTTTGTAACAATTTATTTTATTATAAAATGAAATTTAAAAAGCATAACATCTTCCACGTTTATTTTAATACCATTCCTAATACACAATAAATTAACACTATGGTTATATACTAGGAAACTCTCTAACTACAAATTTTTTCTACTTTTTTAAATATAGATTAATTTCTGTCTTTAGTAATATAATTGAACGTTTGTTGGATTTTGTTTTGTTTGTTTGTATGTCCCATTTTGATCAAAAGGATATTTGTGGGATTATTAATTTACATATTTTAACTATCAAAAATCAGTATTTATAAATTTTTGATAAAATTTTCGTTTTAACTGTAGCAAATAATGACACTGTAATAGATGAGTCTTTAAATAAAAGTAAACTGATTAAACAAATTCAGTGGCAAACATTTAATCAAATATCAAACAAAGATAATTCAGAAATTTTTTTCTTAAGTGGAAATTACATGCTTAACTTATTTTGCATGCTCTACATCATTTTCTTAAATGACGTAGATCATTAATGATCAAACTTAACTATTTCCTAAGAAATATTTTCGCCTTTTCTTTAAGTAGTTTCAAATGGTTAAATTGATAGAGTAAATTATTTCTTATATGTTTAAAATAAAACTAATTATTTTAAATTAGAGATAGAATCATTGGGCCTTATTAATTCAAGTTAATTAGCTATAAGTAAACTGAATTTAAAAAATAACATATGAATTAAATTATACCAGGTAAAGCGCATTATAAATGTAGTCATATGGCAAATTAATTAATAGTAAAGAAACAATTATAAGTGATTAACATAGTGTGTTTAGCTCTTTCAAATCAAATTTTAAGTTTTTATTTAAAACAATATGTATCCACATCCTGATTATTTACCCTATATATATATATATATATATATATATATATATATATATATATATATATATATATATATATATATATATATATATATATATATATATATATATATATATATATATATATATATATATATATATATATATATATATATATATATATATATATATAATATTGAATGAAGATTATCTACTGTTTGTATTTAGAAATAAATTCCATAAGTAAATTTTCATTTTTATTTTTTAAGAATGTTATGTTTCAATTTTTCTTTTAAAATTAATTAATTTTAAATTTAATTTTTATTTATCCGAAGTTCGTAGATTTTTAGTAAAAAACTACGAACTTCGGATAAATTGATTTGAATTAATAAGATACTGCTGGATTTCTTTTCTTCATATATACATAATCTTTGAGTAATAGAATATTAAATATAAAATTTTTCTTTAATAAAAAATACGTGTAATTAAAGTTAAAATTTTGTTGATTATTTTCACTATTATTTCACATTTTATAATCTTGGAATTTTTCAACTTTTTTCAGATTTTAATAGAAGCATATTTTTTTAAGAAAAATTTGCTTTCATTTATATTTCTTAAATTTTATTTTCTTCTGATGCTATTTACAAGAACTTCAAATATTGAATAAATCTGCTGAGGAAAATATAGAAATGCCTAATTTCAAATAAAAGAGCGATTATATATTTTTTTTCCAACGGCGGACACTTGGGTGACGAACAAGGCCAGAAACTACTAATCACTTGTCGTTACCCAGTACTTGTGAACTAAGGTACGGAGGCGAGTTGCGCTGTCCGCACCATACCACCACAGACCCTTTTATAGGGTAGGCCACATATCTACATCATCACAGAAGAAAGGACAGAGAAACACAGAAAGAAAGTAACATCCATGCCCGTACTGGGACTCGAACCCGGGACCCACAGCTCAGGAGTCTGGAACGATAACCACTCAGTCATCGGTTGACACACTAGAGAGGTTATATAAAAGACTCTATTTTTGATTGTTATATATATATATATATATATATATATATATATATATATATATATATATATATATATATATATATATTTCTGAAAATTGTGAAATAAATAAAGGAGACAAATAAATTTTAAAACTGTGAAATAAAGGAAAGAGATAAATAGAATAGAATTGCTCCTAAAAGAAATTATTTTAAACATTAATATAACTATATTTGATTTTTATGTTCCATTTTAAACCAATTCTCGACGCCCCATCGGTATGTAACAAGAACAAGTGAAAGAGGTAGTACTTTTGGAATTTAAATATGAACAGAATAACAAAATTTTAAAATCTGCAAGTGGAAAATGTTTGAACTGTCAGGGACTGCAGTGTTCGCTGAACTGTGTAAAAAAACAAATTCTGATTATCTATTCTGTCATAAAAGTGTTTTCAAACGGATTAAAGCTGTTAAGATCCTTAATGATTTTGTTGTCACTTAGAAGGCATATTTAAAATGTAAAATGGTGTTAAACGGATTAAACGGATTAGTTACTCTCTATTTGATGAAACTAACTGGCAAATAAAATCTTGGTATCATAATCACTTCATGTTCTCGTTAGCAGAAAAAATTCGAGAAAACATTTATTTTAAAATACCTAAATGAGTTTTCTATTTTAGAAATAGTTCTATATTAAATGACCAGTCTCAAGGAAATCAGAAAATTGCTTAACTGATAAAACTAATATGCATTTATAACTTGAAATTAATTTTATTAATAATTGTAATCGTATAAAAATAATTGCAAATATTCATTTGATAAATACGCTTCAAAATCTATAAAAATTATCCAGCGAAGAGGACGACTTTCAGAGTATAACAACATTGTTAAGATATTTGTTTCACAAACTTTCCATTTGGAGATAATTTCATGAGGTTATTTCTTAAATATGAAATTATTTTCTGTACTACAATAGAGATTATTTTATACAATAAAATTCCAGTGATTTCATATGCATTATAAATAATTCTTTAACAAAAAGTAATGAAACCTTGATATATACAACTGAGAAATAATGATTTAAACAATGAAGTTGATGAAATGATATTTTCAGCTAGAAAAAAGTTGCAAGAAAATATCATGATATATAAAAAAAAATTCTAGACAATAAAATGAACGAATTAAGAAAAAAATTTAATATTTTCACGTATTTAAATATTTAAATTATCAAAGTCCTACATGATGAGACTTAACAAGAATTACAAATTATTTAAACACCGTGATGTCATGTGTTTGTGTGAATTTGCGTAACTCATATTACACTCGGTTCTTCCAAAAAGGAATGTGAGTGTTTAGATAGCAATGACTTCTGAATCAATATTAGACGAAGCATTTCTAGTAATATCATGAAATATTTTTCATTAGTTTTATTCAATACTTTTACTATACTTTTTGTCTTAGGATTTTTATTTGATTTGCACTTTGCCGGGATGATAGTTATGTTAACATTTCTAGGACTTTTTGTGTATACTATACTACAGTTTTATAAAATGCACTTTTATAAATAATATTTAAAAAATGTGATTAATTTCTTTCATTTCTTGAAACTGAATATTTCATATTATAATATTTGCTCAGTAAATATTTTAATAATAATAATTAAGCATGTATTTATCTTATATTTTTTAGATGCTAATAATCATTATTATTCTAATTAGTGCATGAAGTTTGCGAATCAAATAACTAAAATTGAATTAAGAGATGATTTTGGAGTAAGTGATTTATTAATTTGATATGATGGTTCGCAGAGTTGTAACCATCATATCAAATTGTGTGTTAAATAACTATTACAATACAAAAAATGCCTTTAAATCAATAAAAATTGAAATATCATTATTCTTTTATGAAAAGTGCTATAACTCAATTACAATCTGTTTCAAGCATTTCTTTTGTTTGCTAAAATGACTTAATTACTAAGGTTGCCCATGAAAAATTATTAAAAATTTATGTTTTCGAAATAAAATTCAAAAGTAAAAATTTGATACTATTCTCTTGCCTTATAATAAAATTATAAAATAAAATAAATCTGGAAGCTTGTAAAGACTAAAAATTCCCATGTTTTAAAAATGTACTAATAGACTATTTAAAAATTAGACACACACAAGACACACATTCAGTACCATAAATAGTTTTAATTTAACAAATATATATATTATATGTACAGTTGCATTTTACTGTTTACTATAATAATAAAAATGGAGAATATTTGCATATTGCTTTTAAATTTATTTATACTAACTCCTCATTTTCCTCTATTTAATTGCGATGTATGCTACAAATACAAAATAAATCACTTACTTTAGTAAGAAAATAGCTTTATTTGTGGATGAATTATACAATGCAAAAATTGCGCATCGTCTTTTTTAATCTATAACTAAAATACATTATAAAAAATTATTTCTTAAACTAAAATTACAGTTTAAAAGGAATAGAAATTCACTTCTAATATTATTGTTGTTTTATAAATCGTAACAATAATATTTTGATTAAGTAAAAATCATTTCTTTACAAAATGTTTTTCCCATACATAAATTATTCTCAATAAAATATCATGTTTATGAGAATAGAATAAAATTGAAGAAAAAAAAATTAGAGAAATAAACTTTTTGCAGCTTTTTTCCAGAATTTATTAAGTAACTTTATTAAAATTTCAAAAAACTTATTTATCTAAATAAAAATTAGAATTATTAATACATTTTTTCTATTCTTATTATCTATAAAAATATTAAAACAACGGCTCATTTATGAAGTTTCAAATCTTAAGCAATTTTTAAGCATTAAATGCGAGAGTATGTTTCATTGGTACTATAGTGAGCTGGCAGTGAAGAAGAAACATCTTTTTCTTAGGAATTTTACAGATTATATGGTATTTCCATCTAAAGATCAATCGTGTTTACTAATGACATCTGGAGCACGTAAAATAGAAGTAGTGGTGTCTATGTCCGCCAAGTGAAATAATACCGCTGGGTGTGGTAAGCCATGTCTGGGATATTCTGCTTAGTCCCTGCTTCCAAATTATGAAGATTCCGCTTCCAAATTATGGAAGTCCCTGCTTCCAAATTATGTTTTTCCGGAGCGAAAAGAGTCTGCTACCATGGTGGTCTACTAGATATGATGTATAGAAGCTGTACCACTTTTCCCTTAGGCGTTAAAAGTCACCACCAGCTGTTCTAGTGTCCAACTAATCGGCAGAATTAGCAACAATATTTTATCTTAATGCGAAACTATACGACATTACTGTAGGCACTGCTTCAGTAATAATGAATAGTTTTAGAAAAGCAGATACAGGAATAAGCAAGTTTTCTTCTGAAAATTATTCTTATATTTTATAGATTTTTGGTGTAATTTTCAACCACACATTTTTTCTCATGTATGTAATTGCATGTAAATACATTACACACACAAAGTACTCTCAAAGTTATCATCATACATTTTATTCATTCAAATTTTGTTTAGTTTTTATAGTTTCACAAATACTTTAGTAAATGTGAAAATTCATGCAGAGCCGAGATTTTGCAGAATCTTATTTTTAACAATTTTGTAATAATCAGCAGTATAAATGAAACTCGAAATTTCTTTTAAATATAGTAATTTCATAAGAACCGGATATACGAATGGTACCTCCGATTCATAACGGATGTTGAAGTGTCTTGCTACTAATTGCTTATGTCATGAATTATGCTTATTTTAACATATCAGAAGTCTAAAAGATGTCAGAATATTAACGATATACTTTTTTGATAATTCCAAATATAAGTTTAAAAATAGCTATGATACTGAATGTTTCAAAGTATCAATATCTGCAAAAAGATAGTTTGTCATCGTCAATAATGATAATATACGTCAATAATGTATATTGAGTTACGTATTTTTAAAAACGTAAAGTGAATGGTTCTAAATAAAATACATTACTCAGACTATGTTGATATCACGATCACCATAGCTGAATTCCATTTTATGAATACAAAAGTTTTTTCATTAACGATTTTCAAACATCGCTTTTAATAATTGACTGTATAACGGAGTTGTAATCAGTTAAGGGCCAATCCAGGAAGAAAGTTTTGTCATCATTAAATTGTATCAGCTGTCAATTTACATTTCTACATTTCAAACAATCTGAGCTAATAACTTGAATATTTTATTTTTATAAGTTTTTTTTTTTAGGTTTTTAGCATTTAATGCATAAATTTTTCATGATCGGAAATAATAATTTCTCTTACAAAAATTTAACTTCTAATGAAAATATATTTCTATGGATTAGGCATATCAAGGTACTTTTAATCAGAATAATATAAATTAGATGATTTAAATGAAAACTAAGGAAGTATTCAACAATTTTTAAAATATTTTTGATGGTTATCACCAAGCTTGTAGCTTGCAAAATTATTATCACATCACTAACGCACGTGACTAACTTGATGGCACAAAAGAGTTCAAATTTTTATGATATTCTCCCTTTGTGAGACATTTAAGGGTAACGTGAATGTTAAAAATAAAAATAAACCATACATTTCCAATTCTTCACAGTAATAGGATTCAAATTTCTAAATTTTTTTATAAATGGAAACACTATTAATGTGTTTGCTAATCTATTTTATAAATAGTGCATCAGAAAGGGCACAAATATTACATGTTTTTCGAATAATCATGTGTTTCATTTATCAATATTTTGTTTTGGAATAATATGAATATTTGGCTACTTTATAGAGAAACATC
Organism: Latrodectus elegans; assembly: GCA_030067965.1. Lineage (NCBI taxonomy): Eukaryota > Metazoa > Arthropoda > Arachnida > Araneae > Theridiidae > Latrodectus > Latrodectus elegans. The sequence continues at coordinate 53,380,203 of CM057814.1, read as the reverse complement.
TCCTAAAGGTTTTTCTTAAAATGAATCACTGCATACAGATTATATTTGCAGAAGCATATTTTAATTTTGATCAATATCATTAACAAAATTTTACCGAAAATGGCAATAAAAATGTTAGGATCATGTTGTTTTAAGCTTAAATGTAAAGCTGACTGGTGATGTAATGGTTTGATACAATTTTTTGCCAAATAACTGCAAAAAATATTGTGTCTATAATCAATACTTACGAGGGTACGCACTTACTATAGTGTTTTTTTTTTTTTGGAGGCAGCCAGAAAAGAATGGTAAATTAATCTATATCATTTGATTGTTCTTGACCGAATCAAAGAACACCATGAAACATACAAGAGATTTATTTAAAGTTCTAGATGCTTGAAATTGGTAGGGCTTAATACTCATTAAACGATTGGAAATCCGAAGCATCTCTGTATCTTTGTATATAAGACCAGTTTCAGTAAACATACATGTCAGATAAAACTTATTTGTTACCATAGCTGAAAAATGTTTCTTTGAATAGCGAAAATGAAAAGTCAAGTGATATTAAGATTTTAATTTTGCATTTTAATTGTAACATTTCCAATTAAAATGAATGCTTGTGCAACAACAGATTCCTTTTGGCTTTTTCTCCCTCCTTCTAGACGGAATCTCCTTTTTTTCATTTAATGTAATTCTGTATACGCGAATTTATAGACATTATTTATTTTATATAAGTAGTACTTATTCTCATGTTTAAGATATAAGGATTCTAACTAAATTTGTTATGTATTATCAAACTTAACATGCATCAGCTGGTTGTGTATTTTTACACTAAACCGCATTTAAGTATGAATTAATTTCAAGTTTAATTACATTAATTTAAAGTTTATATTGTTAAATAAATTTTAATAATGGTTTAAAATAAAATAATATATCTGTGTCATTAACTGATTTATATTCTTCCATTATCATGAAAAATCAACGGAAAAATATTTTTTTTTCGAACCGATATATGAAACAAATTTTTATATTGAATTAAATGCATGAAATGTAAACTCAATAAGGTCTTAGTAAAGAGGTTGAAGCTTATAGTAATTTGATAATGGAAGAACATTCATAATTTTTTTTAATAAGCAGCATTTTATGGGTAAAAATATTTTTAACAAATTTCTTAAAAGATAGGGCAATTAAACATTTAATCGATAATTTAATTATCTAATAAATACTATATTTTTATAGAAAGGAGTTTACTTAAATTATAGCATAAGTTAAAATAGAAATTTTCTGTAATGTCGAAAAAATATGTGCCACACAAGAGATTTTTTCCTCCATTTTTTTTTTCGGAAAATCTTTTAATTAATTTATACATGAATAGGTAAAAGAATATTTAACATTAAAAAAGTCATGCATTTCCTAACAAAAATATAAGTTTTGGATAAAATCTAAATAAAACTTTTTTAATTCCAAATGTTGTGCACATTTTTTGCCGAATAATCTAAGACTTCATGTTCTAGAAAATAAAATTATTTAAAAAACAAAATTAAAAAAAAAAAAAGATCTGAGAAATTATTCGACGCACTCAAAAATTTGAACTGCCCACTTCCATTAGATAATAATTAAGAATTATAAATAAATCCAAAAATAAACAAAAAAAGAGAAAATTGAAATAAATTTAGGAGCTAAAATCCTTCTATTTCCCAGGGTTCCGAAGTATTTGTATTTTGTACATTAACTTCAAACTAGAGCTACACAATAATCATTAGTAATGGTCTTAATACGGTAATAGCCTTAGACAGGATTGATGCTTGAGTTGTCACTTATAATTCTATTACTATAATAATGTAAAACACATTATAGAATTTATACTATAAAGTTATACATTATTCTGGTATCAGACAGCAGAAATTGGATGTGTATTGATTACTTCCAGATCACAGAGAGTAATACGTTTCATCCCAACCTTGCATCTTAGGAAAAAATGATGTTGAATTTTATTTAAAAATCCTAAAATTTTTTCTTTATCAATTTTATTTAGGACTGGACTGTCTTATTTTATTAATTATTCTTCGTATCATTGCGATCTGAAATTTGGAGAAAATAAACTATGTTTTTTCAATGATTATAAAATTCTTTTATCATTAAACTTATTCTTTATCATTATTTATCATTAAAAATCTGTATGAATCTGTCTCATTTATATTAAACAGTTAAGATAACCAAATCCTCCTCAAATAACTTCATCGAACATCGAAAATCTAATTAGGATTTGTTCCAAAATGAAAGCAATACTAATTTATTTAGATATTCACCTATATTTCTCCATAAAAAATAGAAAAGAATAAAGCTCCCTAGTTTATAAAATTTAATAAGTTTCGTGTGGTGTTTTTACAATAACTCGTTCTGTTTAACTTGTATCGCTGCATTTTCCACTTTTTTTTAAGAAAAAGGAAATATGAATTTCATACTTAATTTTCCTCATGAATTCTTGACCTCGTTAGCACCGAAAAGGAATTCAGTCATGAAAAACAAGTCTTAGCATGCATAGACTTTTGTTTCTATAGGAATCGTGCAAAAATTCCGGAACTATTTCTCTAGGTGAAGAATAAAATTTCTTCTATGGTTGTTAAGAAAATTTTTCTTTTAACTGTACTTTACCATATGATCGTTTCACAGTCATATGTAGACAAAAAGTCTATTTAGTGGCATGCTCTTACAGAGATAAGCTATTTTAACGAGATTGTGTATACGAGTCAGCTAGATGATTAAATGAACTCTTTATAAATCTTAAATGAGCCTTTAAATAGCAAAAATGTCTTCTTATCACTCTCTCTCTTAATGGGGCAAGCTTTCGCAAATAAATTCTTTTGTCACATATATATTTATTCGTTGCATTGAAACAAAATAATGGAACTTATATTCCAAATATATTCTTTTTCTATGAACAATTTCTTTATACATTAATTAGAAAAAAATGAATTGCAAAATTGTACTCATTTCTAACTAGTTGCAGTGCTGCCTTCTATTATCAACTTGCTGTTGCTGTATTATTATATATAAAAAAAACCCTTTTAGTTAGAACTTTAAGTGTGTTCTCAGACCCGGATTGAGTGTGTTGCCGCAGAAACAGACGGAGTTCTTGTGACTTAATTTTCATCAATAAAAATTTTTTAAACACTTTTTCTAAAAAATCTGAAATATATACTGTTTACAATTTCAAGTTAATCGTATTTAGCTACAAAATTTTGAAATTTAATAAGAAAATCTGTTCAGAATTTTTCGCCAACTAGGTTATTTTAGACTTTCTGTGTATTTTAGAGGTAAATATCATGACCGAGATACATTTGAAATACTGATTTTTCAAAACGAACTTTTAAATTTATAATCCCTTTTCTAAACTTTTAAATTCAGTCAATAAAATATATAGATTCTTAAGTTTATGTTACTTATAATTCATTGCATTTATAGACGTTATGAATACTTATCATTTCACAATTTCTTTGGATGTTAAAAATCTTGGTAAATAATTTTGGTGCCAATTTTCAAGATGAATTTGCGAAATTTTGTTATGAAACAACTAAAATCTGAATTTGTTGAATACTATCTTAATAAAATCTTAAAGTATCCTACTTAATAATGAACTTGTTTATGGGATTTATTGTAGTTTTCTACTTCAAGTCGATAACTAAAAATTTTATAATTTTTTTTTTATCCAATGTATGGATAAAAGAATTCTAAAAATATTCCTTTATCGAGAATATGTCTTTCGATTTATAGTTTATAAAAAAAAACAGTTCTTTATTATATTATGAATTATTTTCTCATTTATTGATATTTGAGAATGCGTAGAAAATACAGTATAAAAAAATTGATCCTTAACTTTTGCGAAAAGATAAATTCTTTAAGGTAACTAAATAATGATATTAATAAAACCTGAGTAAATATAATAATTATGAATATTATATTTAAAATATCTTAATAAATGGTGTATTCATGTGTTTTAAAAATGTTTGTGAAGGCAAATGAGTATAAAAATCCTTAACAGAATAAAAGGAATTGACACAAGTGATTTCACTTAAGAAAAACTATTTTAAAACCTAAGTTGTTTTGAATTTATGATAATTTTTACTGCATAATATAAATTTTGATACTTGATGATGCAAGTTTTATAAGTTGACAGTCATAAATCAAACTCTGAGAAACAAAAGTCAAACAATTGAAAATTTAAAAAAAGAAGCAAAAGGGAACATTAATAGAATTAAGAATATAAGAGATTATTTTAATAAAGTAAAGTCTATTAGAAGCGAACAATTTTAAATGGGATTGGAATTTAAATTGACCCTTCAATAACACAATTATATAATCTTGCATAAATAGCATATACTGTTAGAAGTACCGTTGGAAATTCACCTCAGTTGGAAACATTACCATTGCTGTTTATTCTTAATGGTATTCTGTATTTTGTTTAAATCTCAAATTTAAATATCTACTTTCAAATTACGATTTTCGATGTTTTTTGGTTCAATTCGCTTCTTATATAGTGATATAGACATCTTGTTTACTTGCATTTTATGTCTCTTATTGTCTGTTTCGAAAAGAGAACCTTAATTATAACTAATCGCCATGAAATTTTGCCGCAGCAACACTTAAGTTTACATCTACCTCTTCAAACGTCTATACTAAACTATTAGAGCAATATTAGGTACACTAATTTAGGACCTTACCAACGCAATATTCTTCAGATATTCGGGTTTTAATTATTTTCCTTTCTGATTTTACTAAAAACGTCTTTTTAAATTAGAACACGTGATATATAATAAAAATGAAGCCATCTCGAAGTTCAGTGTTTTAAGAAGTTTTTAACAATTACATTTTCACAAAAAAAATTATGGTGTTTAACTATAAAACTATACGTTTTTTTAATGGATTGTACTGGTAATTTATGCGTTAACTTCATATTAGAAGTGTATTATTGCCTAGAATAAAGTTATGATTCAAAAAATGTGTGTAAAAATAAAACGGTAATTTACAGAATGAGAAACATCTATTTTCTGAGATATTATAAAGCATTTAAAAGATTAAAAAGAACATTTAAATGCAAAATTGATTTTGAATATTTTAATTTGTAATGGTGTACCACAAAAGGAAACTATGAGCAGCTTATCATAGTGAATAAAATTGATATAGGAAAAAATCAAAGAAAAAAAATGGCAAGAAGTATTGATCTTGTCAATTGCGATATCACATCATTAGAAATAAATAAAAAGTTACAATATGCACTGAAGACTCAAAATTGTATTTTTCATAAACAATACAGCCATAAATATGGAAATTCTTTTTTATGCAACATTTAGATGATAGCTTTTACCATTCTTGAGCTTAGGATGATCATAAAATAATAGATAAATTTTTGATGTTGTAATCAAAGAAAGTAGAGATCCTTGTTTTGATCAAGTCAAAGTCCTCGAGGGAATAAAGCCTAAGCAAGTTCAACTTGTTTGGACCAATGCTCTCATTTGTATGATATGCAGGTTGGAAAGAAGAGCACTAATGTCTCAGATGTTGAACTTAGCTCTATTCAGCTATTTTGTCATCTGGTATATTTTTAGGTATAGTTAATGTCATCGCTATTATTTCTATACATAATTCAAGTGTGGAATATAAATACCACGATGCAAATCCAAGTAAACTGCGATGATTCTCTTCGTCTATATTCTTATTGAGTAATTCTGAATAAACTTAGGTAGCTTTTGATGCTTTTTAGGTACAGATCTCGTAACTTGACCTTGGTTTAAAATTTGATGTATTTTCTCTGTGTATATGTTATTTTTTAAAATAAAATTATTTTGCTTAATTATTTTTAAATTGTTGAAGAACCATGATATTTCAGTAGAGGAAAACGTCTCTGTCACAATGTTGACTTGGCTCAAGATTCTCGCGTTGATACGATTTTTACAAATTAATTAGTCTTGGACTAATGTCTTTGGATTAATGAGATGTGGAAGTTGAAAGAGAAAGCTGTTATATTTTTTGCCTGATCACGTCACAAAGTTACGTGGGAATATTCTTGAAAGTCTTAGGAATGGGTAATTTTGAAGTTTAGAAATTTTAGTTTTGGAAAGCAACATTTAAGTTTTTAGTAATAAATACCTAAAATTTTGCATTTTTTTTAATAAAAGCTGATAAAAAATAAGTACTTTTTAAATGAAAAATTATTTTTCAATTTTTTTAATTAAATAATTATGAAAATGTTTTAAAAAGTGTAAATAAATATCAAATTATTAAGTTGTTGAATTTGGAGTTAGACAAAACATAATAATAAAGTTCTTAAATTTCCCACATTTGTTATAGACAATTATATGAATCAAATATAGTGTAATTGCACAAATTCAAATATTGACAAAGAATATTTTGTGTATTGAACGAGCATCAGACCTACGCAGTTCGTTATTGACAAGAAATTTGAATGCAATCTATACGTAAGAAATACATAAGAAAATACGTTCAGTAAGAAAGTTTCAATATTTTTTTTTCTTTTATAGTAGAAGAATCTTAATACAAAAAGAAAAAATATTTAAAAAGTCCCAGTTTATTATTTTTAAAGTTTCTATTCAATTAGTTTACGGTAGAAATAAAAAATTAATTTACTTTATCTTAAATAACTTTTAAACTATTACTTTAATTATAAACAACTTTAAAAAAATTTAAGTAATAACTATATACCTTAAAAATAGTTTAGAAAAAAGTGTGAAAATCTATTAAATTATAATGCTCATTAAAATAACTGCACTAATTTTAGAAGAATTTTTTTTCAATTCTGCATTAGTATTTTTCAATAATTTAAGAAAGAGAATTCCTGGTATCTTTCCATGCATTTAAATCGCATTACAAAACCTCGCAGCGAAACAAACCAAACGTAATGTCGGAGAAAATAGCATAACAGTCCGTATGACCCACCCGATTCCCCGAAAAAGAAAAGAAAATCTAGCCAAGGCCGAAAACAAACGTGTCACCGATTTCCGGCAACCCTGCATTACGCAAGTTAGGGGATGGAAGACAACAAAATGAAACATTTTCACTCTCTCTTCCCTTTTTCACCCAGTAACCGAAAACGAAGAAAATACATTCACTTTCTTACGGAAAATGAACCCTCGTGCCACTAATCCATGCTCCGCTTAGCCATGCATGCGGGACAACAAATTTCTGGCAGTAGTTCTTTTGTCGAAGATATTTTTGGAAACTTTCCTTCCGCCACGCCGTTTTAGTACAAACACAAAACAATAAAAACAAATACCACATCATGGGAAGAGGATTACTTGCAACGAGTGGTGTTGAACTCCAGAAGAAAATTGGACTTTTGAATGGAATAGCCATTATAGTTGGTATCATAGTCGGTTCTGGGATCTTCGTGTCTCCAAGAGGTGTTCTGCAAGAGACGGGATCAATAGGACTTGCGTTGATTGTATGGACTTTGTGTGGCTTATTGTCGACATTAGGTGCATTGTGTTATGCAGAACTTGGTACTAGCATCCCCAAATCTGGTGGGGACTATGCCTATATTTTCGAGTCATTTGGACCCTTGCCTGCTTTCTTGTTTTTGTGGGTCGCTCTCTTAATCATCGTGCCTGGAGGCAATGCCATAACTGCACTTACCTTCGCAAATTATATATTGGAGCCTCTGTTTACAGGATGCGAACCTCCGTCTTCAGCTGTTAGGTTATTAGCTGCTTTAGTTATATGTAAGTATTATTATTATTATTATTTTTTTTTAATATTAATAGAAACAAATGAGGGCAATTATTTTTCTTATATGTTTAGAGGGTTGATACATATGAAATCTTAAATTTAATCGCTAATAATGTTGTCCAAATACTTCATAATAATTTAGTGCAGCAGATCAAATAAGTAAAAATACTGTATGTTATGAGGAATAAATCCCTGATTTGTAAGTTGTCGTTTAGTTGAAATATTAAAATTTGATTGTGCGATACTAATCTCTTAACATTCTTAGATCATTTTAATTAATTTTTTCTAATGTTAAGCATCTGAATAAAAATGAAATAGTTTGATTATATTCTTATTTAGAAATGATTTTTTATTAAAAATACCAAGTGTAGTATTTACTTGCAGTAAAGTTCCAATCATGAACTTTCCTATTATAATCATATAATCGTGAAGTTTAGCACTTTTAAATAGCCTATTAAGAAAGACTTATGTATGAATAAAAAGTTTAAGATCCAGATTCACGAGTTTTAAGATGATCATGTAAGAATTGTCTGCAAATCAATTGCATATAAATTCTATTATGATTTTTTTTTTTTTTACTATTTTCATTGCAAAAGGTATCAGCTACGTAAATTTACTCTTTCTGAGGCGACGATGATGCAAAATGCACTGCAAAAGACAGTTCCAATATTATACATTAATATTTCTTTTATTCTAGTCCCATTCTTAGCCTGAGGTAAGCAAATTTTACATTATTTTCGTTCAAATTTCATTACTAATAAAAACTATATTTTTTATTTAAATAAATTTAGTTTAATAAAAAAGATTAATGAGAAATATTCACAATAATATAACTAAGTATATTCTAGAAAACAATTATGTGTGGAAATGTTAAAATATTTGTCTTGTATATTTATGGTTGATCGGTTTCCCGGAAAACTAATGTGCATTTAACTATGATCAAATTAGATTTAAATTATTCCTAATTTTAAAATACCTCATATATAAAGATCTTATTTATTTTAAATAATCGAGATGAATTATTAAAATTTTATAGATAAATTAACCGTGTATTAAATCATTAGTATTTTTATATATGTTAAATGAAATAAAAACTGTGGCTTAATTTTTCTTGTTACATATTTTAATTATCTTATTAAATTTTTTTTTTACCAAAAAGAATTATTTATGTGTTGCATAATATCTTTATTTCAGCAAAGTGGATTTCAGTCTCAAGATCATATTTCGAAACTTTCTCATTGATTTCAAAACTTTTGTAAATTTCAAATTTGATCTAAAGATTTTCAAATTAAATTGTCATATTATTCAATATGAGCTTGCATATGAAACGTAATTAAGCAGCGTTTCTGCTGCATAACCTGAAGTATTTGAGTAAGCTATTTCACGACAATTTAAAAACTTGTTGCTTTAACATTGAATTATAAAATAATTCAAAATGATCATAAAATTGGTTTAATTAAAATTTTACTTTCAAAATAAGTTTGATAAATATTCTTGAACCCGTGTTCAAGCATGAATTTTTTCAGTGGAAAATCTAATATTTAGTATGTTTTCATTATGAATAAAAATTCAAATCTTTGTTTTTAATTATTCATTGCATTTTCATTATATAGTATTTCGTAAATTACAAAATCCAAACTGCTAGCTTGATAGCAAAATTTTCAGTTCAACAATTTATATGTTCGACTTCCTCTACAAAAATGGATGTTTGTAGTGATTGAAACAGCCTTTCATATTGTAGGTCTTTGTCAACTTAAGCTTAATATGCAAAAAGTGATTTTAGCGTGACTATCCAAACCTACATAACAATTTTTAAAATATTTAATAAAGTATTTGTTAGATTGTAAATCTCAAATTAAATAAAATTGAAAAAAAATTTTGGTAAAAACTGTTGAAGTTTAATTGGTTTATATTTATAAATGTATGAATTAAAAAATATATATACATGTTTAAATATTTGCCAACTATAAATAAACGACGCAAAAATATATCTTAAAATTATATAGATTTTATTGCATTAGCCAAAGCAAATTAAGTACATATTTGAAGTTATACGTTTAAATAAACTAAGTTCTATATAAACATATAATTTCATGTATTAATTACCTAAAATTTAATAAAATTAACAAATGAATTTTTTATATTGGATCCCATTTACATATCATTTTCTTTTCAAAATTATTTCCCTTTATTTGGCGTATTAGAATAAAAAAACATTTTACAGTAAGACTATCTAACTTATTTATAATATTTAATTTCTGAATCTTATTAGATTAGGCGTTGGTTTCTAAATTAAATTGTAGTTCCCGCTTTATAAAGACTACTATCAGGTTAGATTTATAGATTTGAAAATCTTAAATGTACTCGTAACGATACAGATTTGTTAACATTATTATTATTTAAGCTGTAAATTTCAGAGTAATTTTATTAAATATATAAACACAAAAATAATTCGAATGTGATGTAAAAATTAAAATTTAACTTAAAATGTTTATTTAATCTATTTCTGACATAATAATTTGGTAATACTTTGTTTTATTTCAATCTTTGAGAAAGTTGCAAGTCCTAACCTGTTACCTCTCAAATGTGCAAAAAAAAAAAAAAAAAAAAAAAAAAAAAAAACCGTTGAGCTAGAGAAACAGCTTGTAACGGCCGAGCTAGGGGCCGAATGTTTAGCTTTACAATAGTTAATGGTCTTGGTTCCCACCTCACGCTAGGATAACTTATAGTAATTCGCAATCCACTTTAAACTCTAGGAGTCGATTTTATTAGCGGTCACGTGTAAAAACAGATCATTGGATCACAAAACAGATAAACAAAGATCAATTTAAATCTGCATTTTGGAATGTATTGACTTTTCATTTTAGAATTATCCTTTGACTACATGCTGATGTAAAAAGAAACCTTATGCTAAAATGTTTTTAATTATAGAAACTAAAGTATAAAATTACGAACCTCTCTTATAAATCAAAAATGTTTGTAAACTAAGAGTTCGATTTTGAGTATTTATAGTTTGTCGTTACTTATTTAATTCTAGAACTTTTAGTTACTTATCAAAATTGAAATCATTGATAAGATTTGCCAAAGGTCATTTATGTGACACAATAATGCATAATGGATCATAATAACGGATATTTTGTTAGACCGATTTACTTTATTTGAAATCTTAAGTCTGGATTTGTTGCAATAGTAAACTGTAGTTTTTAAACTCAATCTTTTCAAAACAAGCTCATAAATTTCTTCGAAAACATCATGCCATTAAATAATGACGTTATATACTTCTGTAAAAAATATCAGCAAAATCGCTAACTTAATGGCATAATTCAGATAAGTGTATTTATTGTGTAAGTCTTTGGTTATTAGTTATGTTTAAATACCAGTTTTATGTGTAAATAGAATATTTGAGACTTAAATACTATCTCTACATATATCTAGAACATTCTAGAACAGGAATGGACAAGTAACGACCCGCAAGAGAGTAAAAAAAATGTGACTTGAACCCCCAAATTTCTTTTCTATTATAAATTTCAATAAGCAACCTTACTTCTGATTTTTAAAAAAAGGTGTAAAATATTGACAATAGTTATACAAATATATATGAATTTGTCTCGTGAAACTGATTCTAAAATTCAAATGGTACCGCATGTCCTAGGGTCAGAAAACCTAAACAACTAGTCTAAAATTAAAATACGTACAGCCATAGATATGAAATTAACATGATAAAGATACTGAATAGAAGTTACTGTTTCATTTACTTTGTATTTATTGATTCTTCTGGTACAATTTATACTTTTTCTGATATTCAAAGTTAACTAATAAATACAATAACTTTTATTGTAAGAAAATGTGGCTCTTATATGTTTTTACAATGCGGCCCTCGAATCAAAGCAATGCCCACTCCTATTTTAGGATAAGAAAATCGCATAGGTAGAATAACTTCCTCTTTCTTCTGAATAAAATAGTCTCACCAAATTTTTTCCTCTATTTACTTGCTGATTATTTTTTAGTAAAGGAAGTATTTCAATCATTAGTTATGAATAGTTATGATATTACTGAATGAGTAATTCTGTGAAAATTTTTTAATTGAGCTGATAAATAAATAGCTATCGTTATGTGACCAGCAGTGCTCAACAGTTTTATGGTTTGATTTCTATTGAAGAAAAAAAAGTTTGTAATGGTTCAGAATCCACTATAAATTGTGTAATACCAGTCGAATGAGCAATTATGCGTATATAAGTGATTATCAAATGACAAAAACAAATCTGAAAACTTTTTCAGTTCTATATATTCCGAATGTATTGTTTTCTGATCTAATGAAATTTCTTGTTGGTCATAAGTTTGATAAGGCGAAAATGGACAGGCTTTGGGCTTAAGCAACTGAGGTTTATGAAATGTACTTATTATTCACGCTGCGATATGATATATTTTATTTTAAATGGTAAATTTTCTTATTTAAAAGTTTAGATTTTTATAAATTTCAAACGGTATTTTTTGCATGAATTTTTAATGCTGTGATCTTCAATATAGAAGAGTAAATTTGAATTCAAAGTAGTAATTTGCTTATAGTTTGGAATGTTCCTCTTAAAACTCCGAGCTGGCAGCCGAACAGTTAGCATTTTGGCCTTCGCTTCAACAGTTCGTGGATTCGAATCCCACTTAGCGCTTGAATGTTTGTAGTAATTCGGAACCTACTTTATATCGTATGTTCCATTCTAATAGCACTTGTATGCAAAAAAAATGAACGTTGAGCGACAAACAAACCAAACTATAGTTCAAAAAAATTTCATTTCATAATATTCCATATTGACGTAAAGAAATGGTTTGAAGTTAATATTTTAACTAGTTATTTTGGGATTTTTTTTAGATAATTTAATAAAAAGATTATTTGTTTCAATATAAAAAATTTATATCAAACTGTAAAGATATTTCAATGTAAAAGGTTCAATTATTGCAGAAATTAAACTTATTTACACTGCAGAAATTTCTTTTCTACCTTTTTCTGTATAATTTTTTTTTTTTAAAGTTTCGCCATAATTTCTTCTTGTTAATCTTTACTTTTTCACTCTGTACAGTATTTTTTTTTTATAAAATATAAAGATTTGTCCGACTTTTGATTTATTATCTGGGTTTTTTGATAATTATAGGTCATTTATCGTCAAAAATAGATTAAAAAACAAGATCAAAACTTCATTTCAGTTGAACTAGTTTCAACAGTGGCGTGGCTGCTGGTCACTTAAAACAGGTCACTTTATATAACGATTAGATACCTTTAAAAAATTAAATATACTTGGTTTTCCATGTAGTTTTTCATTTTTGACCTTAATTTTCATATTATAAACGTTACACGAAGGAAATTAAAGTTAAATGCGCGAGTTAAAGCATATCTATTGATATGTATATCAACACAAAGCCAAATACCTTTGCTTTCCCTCCAATTTAATAAATTTGCTTCCAAAAAAATTGCTGTAACATGTATATAAAACGTGAAGAAATAACCGAAAATTGTAAATTTTTGAAATGGAGAAACTTTTAATCAAATCAAAAACCAATTTAGTACACATAAATCTGGTAATTTTTGTTATATTATTTGCATAAAAATTGTATGTTGAATGTTTTGCTGGCTATATTCGGATATTTTAATTTAAACATTGTACAGTCTCTATTTTGTATTTTGTTAATAATAATAATAATAATAAATCTAAGTTTGGTTCATTTTCATGGTGTTTTCTTATTTCATGCGTGTTCTGGAATTTAAAAAAATAAAGAAAAATTTAAGTAATTTTTTTATCATATTAAGCAGCATTTCTCCTAATTAAAAAATTATGAATGTGACCTCTTTCTTTTTTTTATTGATGAAATATAATCTTAAAAAAAAACATATAAAATTCGGAAAAATGTGCGATTGAAAATTTTAAAATTTAGTGCATCTGTTTTAATTCGAATTTTTTAAATTTATCCTATCAACGCATATTTCCACTTTGAAATTGTTTTTATTACAATGCCTTATTAAAAACTATAGAAAAACTATTAATTTAAAAGGGAACATATTATTTTTAATCGTAGCATTAGTTAAACTTTAATCTGTAGTTCTTGGGTGCCTTTATAAAAACTTTGGACATCGAGTATCTATATTTTTCACCATAAATTAGCATAGTTTTGAAAATATTTTAGTGGATATCCATTTATCAGGTGTTAATAAATAAAAACTACTTTGAAAAAAATCCACAATTAAATCTTCCACAATATTTATTGAAATTGTTTTCATCAAAACGAAAACATGTATTCAAGCAAAAAACTGAAGCCAAAGATTTCAAATACAAGGGCATGATTGAAATTTAATTTCAAATATGGCACCTAAAGGATTTGCAAGCTGTATGCCAGAATGCTATGTCGACTCTCATCTCGACCGTGGATATTTAATAATTCAAATTCAACATTAAACTCTGTACGTCAGACAAATTAGATCTCTAGACTACAAAGCATCGCAGAGGAATAAATAAATCAAATATGTTTATATATCTATCTCATTATCAAATACATTGCATTGATTTGTATCCTTTGTTTTTGCCAAGTAATTTGACGAGCTGGCAGCCGAATGGTTAGCGCTCTTGCCTTCGGTTCAACAGTTCGTGGGCTCGAATCCCACCTTGGGCATGGATATTTGTAGTGGTTTGGAATCCACTTTAAACTGTTGGTCTCGGTCTAGTTAGCCCTCGTGTACAAAAAATGACTGCTGAGCGACAAACAATCCAATTCTTGTTTAGTAATTTTTTTATCCAGGTCAATATTTGTAAGTTAAATCTTTGCCAAAACGTTTTGCAATTTTGACATTTTCAATATTAATGAAATGCTTCGATTTAAAGCTGATTCTAAGTAAATGTATTAGGATACGGAATTTAAGAGCTTAAATATCATGAGTAACCTTAGAATCATGACAATTCAAACTAATAGTAATTGGGGATTGTCTTCAAATGCTATTTTTCTTTGAATTAAGGTGACATACGTTATGCACATACAAGCAGATCAATCCCAACCGTTCTCTAAAGCTGCAGATTTTACTGGAGAATGAGTATTTGGTTTCTGGGGAGTATAGCGATATTTACTACTTACTTGGTTTTGCTCAAAATACTGCAACATGAAATGATATCTCACTTGTAAATTACATATCTGTTGAATGCTTGATAATATTCCTTTAAATGCGAAATTACTCTTATTAAATATTGAAGTCGAAACTCCTTTCGTCCACATTTTTTATGAATTTCGAATCGATGACATTGGGAAAGAGTATAAGCATATCTACAATGGGCAAAAACAATTTTTCAAAAACAGGGTGGGGGAAATGGTAAATATTAGTTTCTAAAAGAATGCAATATGGATAGTAGAAAGAAGGGGCAAGAAATTCATGCTATAACTATTCTTCTCTTTGAAGGATATAAGAACAATATGTCCAATTCTTGAGGAAAGAATAGTTCATAAAAAATATTATATTATTTAAGCTAACTATATCATAGCGTAATTTACTTTATAGAGAATTTAAATTAGCATTAATTATGATTTAAATTAATTATATACACTTTAATAAAATTTTCAAATTGTAACATTGCTTTTATTTTAAATTAGCTGTAATTATAGTATATAATCAATATTCCTATAAATATAATCAATATACTTATATAAGTTCCATTCTGTACAACATCCAAGTAAGACATGCCTTTCAAACGACCTTTCAACTAAATTTCAAAGATTATACATAGTTACAAATATAATGTGCAGCTACCTCGTAAAAGGCATAAATTGTGTCGAGTAGTAGATATTTGTCATGTTCAGCTCATAGGTCGTAAGTTCTTATATTAAATATAGTGCAATGAGTTACTTTTTATAAATTTAATTGAGTTTTTAAAATTTGTGAAATAAATAATGCTCCTTCAGCAATATATTTTTCAATAAAAAAATTCCCTTAAAATAAATTTAGATTTTTATTTTGATTTTTGGTAAATTTTTTTCAATTAAATTAAATTTTCTTAATGTAGAAAGAAATTCTCCATTTCTTTTTATGATTCCACGAAAAGACTTTTTAGCTTTCCATGCAGTATCATGAAAAAGATGTACAGTGTGAAAAAATATAACAATTTATTGCTGTTTCATTTTTAAAGGTTTTTAGAATTACATTATTCATAATGTTTTTGATCATAAGAGTTTAGAATTTACTTTGCGCTGCATCTTAACCCTTGTGCTCAAAAGAGGACTGTAGAATGCCAACGAATCAAAACCTGAGAAATTGTTACATACAAAAATACCCGAAAAGCCTTTCTAATATCTAGAGTATAGGTTCCCAAAGTGGTCCAGGTGGACCCACAGGGGTCCATAGGAGACCCCACGGGGGTCCACGTAGACCTGAAAAGAAAACAGGGGTTCACAAGTTGCAATTGGGGGTCCACGAAAATTTTTCTGGTGTTTTCATAATAAAGAACAAAACTTTTGGTTTGGATTTACTTATCAACGTACGCAGATAGCATCATTCACTAGGTAGGTACTCAAAAATATTCGACATTCAGTTCAAACACAGAATTGAATAGAGCAAAAGATAATAGTACAAGTGTATACCACAAGTCGAGACTTACTAAGTGCCACCCGTGCTCCCGTTAGTCCGGGATGCTTGTTCAAACCTGCAAAGGGATGAAATGCGACTTGCGCTGGGCTTGCAATCTACATTAGTATAAATGCAAATGCTCAGACCAAAACGTTACTCATTTGTTTCCGGTATTTTAAAAATAAAAGTGTGACTGAGTTAATCGATGTCAGTGTTTGTATTGCAAGATAAAGTAAGTACCTACCTGTTTGTTATACATATTTTTATTGTATACTGTAATTTATCAATCATATTATATTTGTTTTACTACTTGAGATTAGTAGGTAGTTATGTAGTAAAAATTATAAATACTAGAGATTATTCTAAACTTCTATAAAAAAAAGAGCAAAAATCCTGGGAAGGTTAAACTTTAGGTACCGAGGTACTTTTATGTTTAATTAGCTTTTGTTAGTACCTAGGGGTACTTTTTATTAGCAGCAGGGGGTCTACCGAAAATAGTAAAACTTTGAAAGTGGTCCACGAGAAAAGAAAGTTAGGGAACCAATGATCTAGAGTAACAGACTCAATAACATGAGTGGCATAAAATTTTTGATGTTTATTTTTGAGGTGTTTTCCAAGTTAGAGTATATTGTTAGTTTTGATTACGTCTAAAAATACTCTTTATGATGTCTTCTTCGTATTTCATACCAAAATATCACTATAACTCAATGTTCTATTTGCAGCATTCTCTTATCCCGTGTCAAGATAACAGAATGCCACAAATAGAACAATAAGAATTAAATCGATAATACTGACCCAATATTATATGTAATCATTAACACCAAAAAATTGGGTAGTCCGGAAATTTTGTTGTTTTTGCTATTTATGTGAACTTAAAGAGTGGAAGCTGAGGATATGAATGGGTTAGAGTTCAAATAGAAGGATAAAAGAATATTCAAAATTTCAAACTGTTAGAAGAGTGTATTTGATGTTTCTAGTAATACCTTAATTTTGATGGTTGCTTTAAACTATTTTCGAGTTATTAAAACTTATTTCTTGAACTATGTTAAGTATTGTTCATGCATGCAAGGAATAAAAAGCGCAACATCCATCTTCTATTTTCAATAGTACAGGCCTGCTATCCAAAGGACTAGTGCTTCAGTTTTCAGTTGAACAAGTCGTGAGTTCAAGTCCCGTCACGGGGGGCTTAGATTAATCACCATTCGAAATTCAATTTAAACTGTAGTGCCTTATCTTATTATATATTGTGTTAAAAAATAACCTTCGATTAAAAAAACCGTCGTTCAACACCTTGGATCGAATACGGGTCCTCGCACGCCGAAAAGCACGCTATTTTAGCTTCATGAAACGTCTGAATATATAAAGTCACTACTTAAGGGATTTTTTAATCCACTTTTTCATAGAGCAAAAATAAATCTTAAAACTAAGAAGCCAAAAAAATTAAATAGATTTATTTTCTTGTGTGTTTACATTTCCATAACTTAAGAAAAGAAAGTATTTAATTTTCTATTAATTGCATGAATTTTAAGTAGAACTATATATTTTTTTACATTTTACTATCATCCATGAAATTTTATTTAAGATTTTAAAAATATTCATCTCTTAATTTTAGATATAATTTCACTGATGTTCATATGTTTAGTTTTTATTTGTCATTAACCTCGATGAAATTTTCTAAAATTTAATTACACATTTTCTAAAATAGGCCATATTTAAATGCCTCTTTAGTTATATTTTAATTTATTAATTGTGACAGAATACTACTTATTTTTCTCACCACTTAAGATGTTATACCAGCCATACAATTTAGGTAAACGATAGAAAAATATAAAAGTAAAAAAAACTCAAACCTATAAATGAGGGTGAAAAAAAATTGGAATCCCCTATTAAAAAAACCAAAAAAATATGCTGAAAACTAAGAAATTGTTAAATTCTAATGAATTAAAATTTTCTGCAGCTTTTTTATTTATTTTTAACAAAAATATTTGCTGATTTTTAGCATTCTTTCCCACATAAAAAATTGGTTTTTAATCATTATTTGCCTTATAACAAAAAAGGCAATACTGTTATAGCTTACACATTTTTGAATTCTAGTTCATGTTAGACATTCGCAAAAATAAAAATTTATATCAAAACAGTTAAGTAAAATTAACGCATCGAGCTCTACACTGATTTTATTCGTTTATTGTAATACTTAATTATAATAAATATAACTCAAAAAAAAAGTAAATTCAATATTTTTACGTAATTAAATCACATTAATTAAAAACATTTAATATTGCATTTCTTTGCTTTGAATAACATTTAAATACTAGTCTGTATTGTACATGTGTTTTAAATCTGTCTTTAGTTAAAGTTACATGACAGTTTAAAAATATTGCAAATTAATAAACTATTTTTTAATATATTAAACAAGAGCAAAATTTTTTAACACACATTTAAAAAGCAGAAACTGAAAATTAACCTTAAATTTTTATATCATGATACCATGTATTAAAGTAATTGAACTGATTGAATATATACATATATAACAATGATATAAAAATTCAAAGTCATTGAGCATATTTTTATAGAATTAATTTGAAATAAATACTTCAGAAAAGCTTTATTTTCAGTGAACTATGAAACATTCGCAATATTGCCATTAACGTTTGACATGTTATTACAGTTTTGACATGCTGTCCAAACAAATCTTAGTTGTTAATCACAAAATTGATTTAAAAAAAAATCAAATGATTTATTTGCCTCTCAACAAATTTTAAAAAAGCAATAATTGTCTTTGTATGAAATAAATGATATCTTTGAATTTCAAAACACTTTGTTGAAAGATTGGTAATTTGTATCAAGACTAATCAAAAATCGCCCACTTCTCTCATTTAGATAATCAAAAGAAAAAGAAAATTAATTTATACGTCATTGTGTGTGCTTGTGCATCGTTCATCATACTTTTTTTTTATTTTCATATGATACATTTTGCAACTTATTTTATTTTCCGAGGGAAGAATCATTGAGAAATGTTTTACTTGTGAAACCCATTACAGTTCATTTGCAGAAACTTTAAGAACTTTAACTTAAAAAAAAAAAAAAAAAAATTAAATTTAAAGTGGTTTTTGATTGAACTATAAAATAAACTATAAAATTAGACATAGATTTTTCCCCGTACATTATATTTCGAATTAACAGAATATATACATTGTTTCTCCGAGAAATTTATTGGATAATGGAAAATAAGCACTTCAACAAATCTTATCCCAATAATTAAAATATCCCGTGAAAATTCCTTCTTATACTAAAATTACATTTTTAAGATAATCTACTAGTTATTTTATCATAGTATTTATTTTTAAATGTGTAAAATGGGCTTTGCTTATAACATATTTGATACAGATTCTATCCATGTAGTCTGCGTTTTCAATATTTTGAAACCAATAAGTAATCCTTTTTTTGAAGAACTTATGGATTGACATTAAGTTAAATACTTAATTAAGATTCCATGAACATATATGAATACATGTGGCCCTTGCATCACACAAAATATGCTGTTCATTTAGGCAGTCATTAATGTTTGCTAATAGAAAATTATTGGAAAAAAAAAAAAAATCGAGGTTCTGTTAGGACATTTCGTACAAATACAATGAAATTATTTTGAATGACAAGCATTTTTTTCCAATTCGCCTATATAAAAGAATTAATCAATAGCATCATTATCTTTATTCAATTCATCATGATATCCTTTTATATCCCATTGTATATATTTTTTCGACAAAAATAGATTAACGTTTATGACAGAAATTAATTTATTTTATGATTATTTACAATTCGTGTAGCATCTGCATTGGATTAATTCTCAAACCTTAATTCAAAATCATATAAGGGCCGTAATAGTCTAGTGGTTTGAGCATCGGCCTAACATCCGGGAGGGCGGAGGTTCGATTTCCAATGCCGCCAAAGACCCAGTGATTACATGCGATACATGTTCTCGTTAAATCCGTGGAATCGAAAGTCCTGTGGTCGGTCGTTGGGCAATTACCATGGGCGCAATGATCTGGAGAAAATTTTCCTCCTCTTTAAATCAATGTCAAAATTAAGGTAGTGGTTCCTCTAGTGGTGCCATCTATCGGAAGATTTCAAGAGCAAAGTCGTACTTCCCCTTTGTGGTGCTCTTCTTAAATGAAAGATCCACTCTACTGACTTAAATTCACATAGCCAAAGCATAGTGAGCTTGGCTTGTCAAAGTTTCATAAGTAACAACAAACCCTATAATTATCACAATTGTTTGTGTGTTCATTTTCTATTAAAATCCTTTCACAAACTTATGAAATATAATTCTTTCACCAGTGAGGCTGACATTGCTTTCGTAAAAACTCTGGTTTCAGAGTTACATTCAAGTTTCAAAATATTATAAACTTAGAACAACGAATTCTTTGTAGAAATTATTTTTCACATTTTCGCTCTTTAAAAATCATGTTAATTTTTTAAACAATCGCATTGCTTTTATTAGCTGATTATGTGATTTAGCAATAAATTATTGCGTGTGTGATCACATTAATGACTTCTACTTTTTTCACAATGCTTCATTTGCTATCTAAAAGATCTTTAACAAATAGGTAATTTATGTAAATAAAATGTTTATTGTCACCGAAATATTTCCTAAGGCTGAATTGAAAATCACTGTATGAACTGGAATATAATTTATATCAGGATTTTGGTCTTTGGTTAACTGAAATATGTGCTGTTCACTACTAAATTTTAATGATAGCCTTTTTTAGTTAATATAGACTGTAATTAATATCGATTTGAAATCGGTGTAAAGTTATTTAAGTTTCGGCGCATACCATTTTGGATGTAGGTATCGGTCCTATAAGCCCTTGTGTGCAAAAACTGACCATTGAGCGACAAACAAATCGAGTAATCTGCATCATTTCGGAACTTTGCTCGCCAAATTGACAAACCAATAATTAACACTCTGACATTACATTCAATAGCTCGTGTGTTCGAATCGCACCTTGGGTTTCGTTGTTTATAGTTCTTAGGAATTCCATTAAAATTTAAGTTCAGTGTCAGTAATCTCTATATGTAAAAAATAACCATTGGACGACAAACAAACCAATCAAAACCAAAACGGAATGCTACTCTCTTCAATGAGGGACACAAATGATTCTGCTTCCCCTTTTCAAATTGTCATAAGTGTAATCTTTGTAAGTAAGGAAAAAACATATTGTGCATTTTATAACCTTTTTTTAAATTTCGTAATTTTTTTTTTTAAAAAAAAGTAATATTTACTATAGATATTCCTTTTTGGAAAAGATATATTTGACCACTGCAACGAATAAATATATTTTCGGTTTTCTCAATATGCCGCCGATTCAAAATCCATTAGAATGTAAATGAAAAGAGTCTGGACTTTAATACTGAAATCGTAATCAAAGAAAATTTTCAAATGTTCTACAACTTATAAGTTTATTTTCAGCTGATCTACATGAGACCTCGTTTCGTATTATCTAGCTTCTTGAACAAATTTAAGTAAATATCATTATTTTATAAATCGCCTTTTTCCTTCTGAAACTGGGTGTTTTCCGTTGAAAACCACAGCCAACTAGTTAGAATATAATTTATTATACATTATTTAGTTAGTGGAAACGCGAAAAAAATTTACGCAACGTTAAACAATACAAATTCTTCAATATAGCATATGGATTTATATTCAAATCAATTTTGTTTTGTGAGGAACTGGTTTGTTCTTATCCCTACTGGTTACGAGATCCATAAAATAACGAAGCAATTTATGCCTGTGGATGTTCAAGATATGAAGACAACATTATATTGAACAGAATTAATAAAATTGATAATTATGGCCTTTGACCTCGCTACATTCGAAAATTCATTTAAAAAGTACGCTTAATAGATGCACTTAATGTTGTAGTGGTTCAGAATCCAGTTAAACCATGCGTCTTGGTCTAATTAGCATTCGTGTGAAAAAAAATGATCGTTGAGCAACAAACGAACTTAGAGTTATTTTCTCCTTGTAATGGAAGTGTGAAATAATTTGAACTCATTAATTACGTTATATATATATATATATATATATATATATAATCGATATTAATCTGACGTTCTATAAATCCTTATTATCAGAATTATATATAAATATAAAGTAAGAAAAAATAAAACTTGGAGTTCATTTTTATAAAAGACAGTTTAGCAGTTTAAGTGATATTATGATTTCTTAAATGTATTACTTATGTATGAAAAATATTAAAGTTAGAGAAAAACAAAATTATTTAGAAGTATTTCAATTATCTTCATTGATTCCTTTGTATTTCCCAAACCAATAACTAAATTATAAACTTATCTGCTTTCAATTCAATTACTTGTGTGTTTGACTTCTGCCTCGAAGATACTGAGCTGGCGGCTTCATGCTTCACACTCTGGTTTACAAATCAACAAATCGCTTGCTCGATTCCACAATCTAGTCATCTCTTTTAATTTGGTTTCCATCGAATCAGACATTTTGAACATAAGCGAGAAATCAAATATCAATATTCTTATTTACATATTTATTTCATAGCTTGCTCAATTTTCTTCATACAAAAAACTATTGGGTATCACTTTTGATTTTATAAATCAACATTTCCAGCTCACATCAAAAATAAATAAAATTGCTAAATCAAGTATTTGATTGGCATTTTTCAATTTTAACTCCTTTAATACTTTTTTTATAATCTGGCCAATCAATTTTTTTAAATGATTTAACTATTCCTTTGTTATTAAAAGGATGAAACAGTTCGAAATTTAGATAAATCTGTCAAACAATCTTTGAATCGTATATGCTTCTGTCACTTTACAACTTCTCTCGTTAATTAGAATAGAAATAGAACATTGAACTCTTTTTATCCAGAATAGAATAATAGAAAGAACGTAGAAAGATCCTGTATGTGATATAGGTTATAGAAGTCTAATCAACCCTTCTATTAGAATGTGAGTTCCGAATTTCTCGCGAATCTTTCAATTGAAATAGAATGATACAAGATTTACGCGCGCGCGCAAACAAGCATTTAATTTCCCATGAATAGGTTTACTCAGCATTGCTTAGAAGCATTAAATAATAGGGTTAAATTATGTTGCTAACTTGTCTCCCAAGTGTGACTAATTAGTAAAATCTTTCAACTAATCAAGTTGACGTCAATAGCTATTTTATCCAAAATCTTACATGAAAAATTGCTGAGTATGTTGCATAAATTTGATTTTGATATTTTTGCGAATTTCTGTTAGTTTTTCCTATTGAGTATATCCTAATTACTATCATTTGAAATTAAAATATGAAATAATAGTGGAATTAATTTTTTGGTTAAAATTAGTCTTTTGGAATTAAATATATAAATAATTATATCATTTTATATATATATATATACATATTTAATTGCGTGAAATATTTACTTTTTTGGTTTTCAAATAATATTTTAAATTAAGAGATTTAATGATCATATTGTGTGTGTGTGATTTCCAATGAGATACGTTTTTGTGTTTTATTATAAAAAATTTTACAATGATTTGTTGAAAAATTGATAAAAAAAATTTTTTTTCCAATTTTCATTAATATTTCTAATACGAAGATGAGAAGAAAAATATTTTTTGATGAGAAACAACTGTTGCAACCGCTATCTGATATACGCAACAAAAATTGTGAATAAATAAGATATTTTTTTAATAGAGTTCTCTTCAAATTCTTAAGTGCGTTTTATTTTCATATTGATATTCTCAGTATATTTAGCAGTACTACATATCTAAATCGATGTAATCTGAAAAAAAGTAGTTATTTAAAATTTAAAAAAAAATCGTTGAGCAACAAATAAAACCATTCATACGAGTATATGTTAAAAATAAATTTTTCAAAAATGAAGACCATTGAAATCGTAAATCATAAAATCGATTAAAGACGAATTAAACGCATAGTTAATTACTCTTCTTAGCTGAATGGATACGTATATTATGCATACAACAAACTATTTTTTTCTACAAAAAATACTCTTTTAAATATCACTTTCAGTTTTATACAACCAAAATTTCTATACACAACCAAAACGGCTTATATTCCTCTGAGTGGAAGATCCTTCGTGCAATTCCATTGCCGTTGAACATTGGCAGTGGGTGTTATGTATTTGCTTTCTATTTGCATATTTAGGACATTAGGACAGGTATTCGAGAATTTTTCTGACGTTTCCTCAAGTAAACATGAATAACGGCTTATTATCAGTAAAATCTTCTCAGAAAGTATACGCGTCGGATGTTTGCGTACCTTACTGGGTTGTTAGTTATATACAGTGGCAATGTACATCCAAAATTCAATTTCTTAGCAAAAATATTGAACAATTTAAGCTTAAATTCATAATAAAAGAAATATTTAATAAATGTTTCAAGATAAATATCCTTGATCTTTCCGGGTATTTCTCTGACTTTGCTCAGTTGTCTCTTTAAATCTACGACATCTTTGTAACTTGAATGCGTTGCGCTTGTTTCTTCTGTGGTTGGTTGGGTTTTATGGCGCAAAGTCCAAAAAGGGACATGCTGCGCCAATTTTCTTCTGTGTAGAATACTTAATCCAAAGCTGGTATCTCACCGGTAAAGAAATTAATAGAAGCCATGTTAGCACAAGACATTTACTAAGAACACATACAGAGAAACATTCAAAACAGAAGTGCGAGTTTTAATTGCTAAGCTAAAGAGAAAACTTAAGCTTTTTAAGCGATGGCAGCGGTGACTGACGATACACTACGCATGAATGGGAGGAGGCGAAAACCATTCTCAGCAACGTTCTCCCACCTTTTGAGTGTGTCCTAAGCTTAACACTCAAAACATAAAATGCTTATTAATAATAATATATATATGAAATACAAATATACATAAAAATATTACTTTCACATAAATCGTAATGAATTTCAACTAAATAAAAGTAATGATACAGAAAATAAAGAAGTGAAAATGAGTGAACAAGCTAACTGAACAAGAAAATAAGTCTTTAAAATTTGTTAGCTGGTTTCACAGTTCGACCACTACTAGTTACTATTGGTAACAGTTCGTCATTTCTATTAGACACTGGATTTTCCATTTCCAACCTATAAAGTCGTTGGATAGGTCTTAAAAGTTCCGAATTTTTGGTTTTAATGACGTCGAGTCTTATTTGACCATCACGACCAGGAATTATTTTTATTATTTTTGCTAAATCTCAATAGGAACGCTTTTTATTAGCATCTTCTACAAGAACAATCTCTTCCAATACTAAGTGGTCTATCCTTATAACTTTTTAACTACTGCTGTCGTAACTGTCCTAAATATTCTGAACGAAAACGGGACTTTAAAACATCTCTAAGACGCTGTAAATATTTAATTCGTTTGCTCAATTTCACTTTGTCAACAATATTAAGGTCTGGCACTCAAGTCGTTTTAGTTTCGTGCAAGAATTGTTCGGGAGTTACAGGTGGTTCCTCATCGATGTCATAGGTAAGAAGCCTAGAGTTCAATAATCGCTCACAGTCACATAATACAGTAAGTAGCTCTTCGTACTCAAGAGAAGCGTGACCCAGTATTTTTCTTAATATTTGTTTTACAATTTGAATCAGATATTCCCACCATCCGCCAACCAGGCTGCGGAAGGAGGATTAAAATACCAATGTATCTTTTGTTCAGCAGCTTTGAAACGGAGATCATTCCAGTCAATAGTTTGCAGAATCTTGTCTGCCCCTATAAAATTCTTTCCATTATCTGAGTAGATGGTTGAAGAACGTCCTCGACGCGCAATAAAACGTCTTAAAGACTGAATAAAACATTCAGTTCTTAACGATGTGACAAGTTCAAGGTGTACAGCTCTAACTGCACAGGTGTATAATACAATATAAGATTTTCTACCATTTTTCAAATACAATGTCCCTGCAAGATCACATCCCACAATTTCAAAAACGCATGCATCGCGGACCCTATCATTTGGTAAGATACCTTGGATTGTCTCACATTTCTTAGCCTTGAATCTGTGACATTTTGCACATTTATTTATACAATTTCTTATTGTCTTACGGGATTTTAAAATCCAGTCTTTCTCTCTTAAATGAGACATTAATATAGTAGTGCCTGCATGTAACAAATGTGTGTACACATTATCAATAATTTTACAGCACAATGATCAGAAGGTAATATAATAGGATACTTAAAATCATATTTATCATCTCTAAAGGCAACATTTGATTTAGCTCTTATGAGACCATAAAAATCTACTATTGGTCTAGGTTGTTTTAATTTATCATCCCTTTCACTATTGAAAGATTCTTTTTGAACTATCATCATTAAACTAATTTCTCCCTTTTCAATTTCTTGTAGTGTAAAGTCCTTAGAAAGATTTTTATCAACCGTTATTATAAAACCTAAAAATCCATGCATCATTCTCACAATTTTCTTAAAAGAAGAAATATAACTAGAATAATTTAATGTCCTTATC
This sequence comes from Latrodectus elegans, assembly GCA_030067965.1. Classification (NCBI taxonomy): domain Eukaryota; kingdom Metazoa; phylum Arthropoda; class Arachnida; order Araneae; family Theridiidae; genus Latrodectus; species Latrodectus elegans. The sequence continues at coordinate 53,353,408 of CM057814.1, read as the reverse complement.
ATTTCTCGTTAAAATAGTTATTACTGTTTTCCGAATTTCTGAATTCACGAATTCTTTATTTGGCTTACTGTTTGATTCAGGACAATTCTCTTTACTTTCCAGTAACCAATTTGGTCCCTCCCACCATTTTTTCCCGATCAACTGTTCAGTGGAACAACCTCTGGATAACAAATCGGCAGGATTGAGAGTACCTGAAATGTGATGCCAGTTATTAGGAGATGTCAAAGAACGAATTTCTATGACCCGATTGTGTATGAAAATTTCCAAATTTTGATTACGTTGAATCCAATATAAAGTCATTGTTGAATAAGTCCAACAATACATATCAACATTAGATATATTAAGATCTTTAATTATGGACGATAACAGACGAGCACCTATACAGCATGCTATAAGTTCAAGGCGAGGAATCGTCATGGGCTTAAAGGGAGCTACCCGGGATCTAACATTAACTAAACTAATTCTGATCCCGTTGTAATTTTCGACTCGTATAAAAACGCACGCAACGTACGCCTTTTGACTTCCGTCACAAAACAAATGTAAACTTATTGATTCATCAACCAATTGAATTGCAAACCATCTGGGAATACTTATTTCTGAAAGTAAATTAAATTTTTGATGCCAATTTTTATATATTTATATCACATCATCCGGAAGGTTATCATCCCACTTGAGCTTTAAATTCCATGTTTCTTGTAGAATTAATTTTGGAATCAACATTACTGGTGTGATATAGCCTATTATGTCAAAAATTTGGTTTGCTACTGCTAAAACCATTTTTTTCGTAACTGATTCTTGCGGTTGTATTTCTTTCTCTATTTTGCATGACAATGTATCTTCACCAGTATGCCATAGAATGCCTGAAACGTAAGTATCATCTTCCATAGAGGAACTATCTTCGAACACTTCTCTACTTATATTAGAATTCCAACATCTTAGATTAAATGAACCAGAAACCATAATTACTTTAGATTCCAAGAAAAACTTTTTTAATTCTATCTCAGAATTTAGACTTGTTAAACAGTTATCTACGTAAAATGCTATTTTTAAAATTTCCGCAGTGTTCTTTAAGTTTTCCGGAACCTTGTTTAAATGATACTTTAAAGAAGCAGCCAATAAATAAGAGCTACAAGTTAAACCAAATACCACTCTTCGATGGCGACATTCCACTACATGTTCCCCATTTTCATAATCGAGCCACAAAAACCGTAAAAAATCCCTTTCTTTTTCTCTTATAATTTTTTGAAAGATTTGCAAGAAAGCTTTCTCAATATCCCATGTAATGCCAACGTAATTCTTGCGAAACCGATTTAAAATTGAAGGAATTAATTCTATTAAATTTGGCCTTGAAGACAAACAATCGTTCTACGACGGAGAACCGGGTGGGTGTGACTACTCGCGTTAAATACCGGTCTAACACTCGTTGTGCTGCTCTTTTATTACAGCACGATGGGGTAAATAATGAACTATTTTTACTTTTTCACTAGAAATCATTTCAATAATGCCAAGATTCAACCAGTCCTTAAAAACCCTACAATATTCTTAAAATTTTCCTGAAGTCATTAATTTTCTTTTTGTGCTTAAAATACATTTATCTGCGTTCATCTTATTACCATAAAAGAGAATTTTCAAGTATCCAAGGCAACGCGACCTCATATCTGCCCTCATGATTCATTGTAAGAGTCTCTTCAAAATATTTCTGAGTGTCTCTTGTAATTGAAATTTACTTTTTACTAAAGAAGGCTCAATTATTCCCAAAACATCCAACTTCCACAGTTTACCAATAAATCTATTATTTACAAGTAGATATGAAATAATAAAAGAAGCTGAACTTTCAGAGCGTCGTTGAGAGTCAGAATCAAATTTTCCCATAATGGTCCAGCCAAGTCTAGAATTAACTGATGTAATTCCTGACTTCAGATTAATAATTTCTTTTTTTAACAGTTTACCAGCAATACTTGGCCCAATTAGCAATTTAATTTCCTTATCAACATTAAATGAATTTTTTTCTAAATCATTTATTTTAATTCCTTGAGACTTGAGCTCTTTTGACCATGGACCACATGGAATCGTTTTATTTCAGAACAAAATTTGTTTCTTGCTAAGAACTTATATTTTACATTTGTATTTACATTCAGTATCACTTAATTCAATTAAATAATTTTTATACACTTTTTCAGGAGTCTCAATACCTCCAAATAAAGACTGTTTTAGTTTCACCAATGTGCAATTAAAATTCATACTTTTAACAATATCATCAAATATATATGATATTTTAGAACCACTATCAAATACAGGTCTAATAAATTTTTTATTTGAACCATTATGAATTTGGGCAATTAATGTTTGAAGCAAAACATCTGTAGATATTATATACATCTGTAGATGTTGTGTGAGTGCTTGTTTTCACATTTTCCTACGTTTGATTTATCATCTGTTTATGAGATGGTAAATCTGGGCATAAAATAATAAAATGGCGATTTTTACATAAAGGACACTTATGGCCAGACCTACATTGTTTACTTATATGATTTTCCTTTAAACAAACAAAACAAGCCTTCTTTATTTTTACAATATCCTTCTTACATTTAAGATTCATAGAAAATGCGACATTACAATCTTCTGATAAATGACATGACTTATCACAAAAAATGTATGCATTATTTCTAAATTTAGTATTATAATTGTAATTACTATTCATACTTAATAATTCACATGCAGTAGGAACAAATTTAGATTCATTAGACTTATTTTTTTTAACATTTTCTTTTTCAGAACAGAAACCACCATGTGTCATTTTAATTCTAAATTATGCATCAACTTCAGTTTTAATAAAATCAATTAATAAATCCAAATCACTCTTCTCTGAATCATTAGGGGTCACGCTTCTCTGTCTCCCAAATTTTTATTAAATCGGTTGGAAGAGCAAATTCTACCAATGGATATAATATATGAGCAAATTTATCTTTTGTGAGCCCTAAAGACTCAAGCACGCGTAGTTGTGTTTGCAACTTATCGTACAGTGTTATTAAATTAATACTAGATTTGTCAGTTATGACTAAATTTAAGAACTCACGAAAGTAAACTTATATGAGAACATTTTCTTTTCCAAATCGTTCTTGTAGATAGTCCACAGATTTCTCATAGTTAGCTTCAGTGGCTGGAAAACTTTGCACTATTTGTCTCGGAATGGACGCGGGATTTGTTGATTGAAGCAAGTAATGGAATTTGTCTCTGGAATCAATTCTGCAATCTTCATGAATCTTACTAAATGTATTCCAGAAATTCAGCCAATTCTTCGGATCGCCATCAAATTGTACGAAGTTCTATTTCAGGCAATTACTGTTTCGTAGATGACATCACAGGAGCAGCGACTGTTGACGTGGCACTGTTCACCTCTGACGAAGCAGATTCCTCTGTAGTCATTTAGTTACTTCGTAAACTTTCTTACCTTAACTTTATACTCAGAAAATTTATCATAATATTCTTATGCCGTTTCGTATTCTTTTTCGAACTCTGCTTCTTTACATCCCTTCTTTTGAAAAAGTTCAAAATAGTTCTTATCAATCGAACGTAATGTCTTGTATTTTTCTGTGAGTTGCTCGAAACAGATTTCCACTTCATTATCCTTCTGTATTGATTAAATAAACCTTCAAGCTTATTAATAACTTTCGTAAACGCAGAACGTAAAGCTTTTCTTTCTTGCTTGATGTTATCGAAATCCATTCTTAATAATGGAAATCAAAACAAAATTACTTAATTATCAGTGAGTTCAGCTAAATTACGCTTAAAAAATACATTTCACCTGGGATGCCAGAAAAGTGGAGAATACTTAATCCAAAGCTGGTATCTCACCGGTAAAGAAATTAATAGAAGACATGGTAGCACAAGACATATATTAACAACACATGCAGAGAAACATTCAAAACAGAAGTGATAGTTTTAATTGCTTAACTAAAGAGAAAACTTAAGCTTTTTAAGTGATAGCAGCGGCGACTGACGATACATTTACGCATGCGAAAACTCCAGCTATTGCCATTCTCTGCAACCCATCTTCAGACCATCTTCAACTGATGAATGACTTTTTGAGTTTTGCAGGTTAAAAGTGTAACCAATAGTGTCGAAGTATTTCTGACTTGCATGAATCGTTATATCATTGAATGACACTATCTAATGAGTCACATCCTGGCATCTTGTAAGTCTCGCTTATTGTTCGGTTAGTCTCGCTTATTGTTCGGTTAGTTCGGCTAGTCTCGCTTATTGTTCGGTTAGTTCGGCTAGTCTCGCTTATTGTTCGGTTAGTTCGGCTAGTCTCGCTTATTGTTCGGTTAGTTCGGCTAGTCTCGCTTATTGTTCGGTTAGTTCGGCTAGTCTCGCTTATTGTTCGGTTAGTTCGGCTAGTCTCGCTTATTGTTCGGTTAGTTCGGCTAGTCTCGCTATTGTTCGGTTAGTTCGGCTAGTCTCGCTATTGTTCGGTTAGAGAAAATGTTTCCTAGATTATCTTTATCTAACGCAAATGGATTTAAATGTCATTTAATATGGCATACCTGTTCAAGTTACATATAAAGATAGCAGTATTAATAAATAGATGCCGTATAATTCTACCCAATAGGGAGAGATGAGTACTTAAAATGTTTGCAGGAGAAATTTTTTTCTAGAATCTTGTAATCGAATATAATTTTCTACTTTCAGGCAAATCCAACGGCAGTCGTAATCTTATATTGTGTTCATTATGACCAGCTACATCATTAGACAATTTATTGAATTTATCTATGAATGCATATTTGTTTTCTTAAATGTCAATGAGACTACACCTAGGTGTAAGTGGTTAACGATCCATATGATCGGAAATCTTTCGACATCTTAACCGTGTAGGAAACTGCGCTTATGAGGTAATAATATTAGAGAGGAAATGTGGTCTAATGTTAGGTAATAGTTGTTTCAGACTGCATTATAAAAACAGTAACAAAATGTTTCATGATGAGTAAGAGAATCATTTAAAAAAAATCTAATCATTCGCAAAAGTTAATGATTTTTGAAAATTTAAGCATAAAAAAATAATTATTTGCCAGTAAATTTCTTAATTTTACAAACAAATGTTAATACTTTAAATATTATTTTAGCGTAAGAGTGTAAGGGTATAATTAAACATTAAAATGACAATACTGTACAAATTTAATAATTTTATAACCTTATTTTTTTTTAAGGAAATATAAAAATTTCTTAAAGAGTAGTAAATTTTAAATTTTTTTCAATTACAAAATGAAGACCTTAACTTTTTTGTTTTTCTAATATTTTAAATCTCATGTATATAAAAAAATACAATTAAAAAGAAAATGCGTGATCCAGTATTCAAAGAAATGATCTACATCCCACAGGTAAAATTCTGATACAAATTTACAAAATAAGTATTTATCGCGGTTCTTTGCAGTGATCCTATAAACAGAAAATTTAAAATCCTGTTCTAAGTCTGTAGAAATTTTATTCCATTAATACAGCTTCTTAGAGCTCATTTTTTTATTATTATTATTTTCAAAATTTGTACGTAAAATTTAGATGCTTATTATTTAAATTAAAATGACTAATATACATTAAAAATTTTTTAAATCGTACGAAAACAAATTCTGATTATTATAGCATATAATCGTTTTATTTGGAAAAGATATCAACTAAGACAAAACAGAGCGATGTAAAGAAAATATGCCTTTTCAACTTGAAAAAAAATGCATGTTTAAATGAAGTAGTGGCGCCATCTACGTATTTACCCAGAGCATACCCTGTTTTGTTAATAAAGATGAAGAAATTATCTTTTTTAAATAAACATACCTTTTTATTTGTTCAAGGAAACTAAACAACGTATTTATAAACTTATTACCTACTTAAAAATCTATTGAAAAACATGAAAAAAATTAATATTTGAATAAAACTATTGAGCATTAAAATAATTAAATCTATTAAAGAATAAATTGATTATTTTAATTTTTGTATTAAATTAATGCAACAAAAAACTATCAGAACATATGTTGATGGTACTAATTAAAAATATTCAAAATAGTATCGCATGCATTTGAAATATATTTTGATATTTTTAATCAAATTTTGATTAATTTGAATTAAAAAAAAAACTATAACCGACATAAATAATTTATTTCTAGATTTGTTAATTTTAAATAGATTGAACTATTGGAGTATATACATCACTAACTTACTAAAAAAGAAATGTTTTCCTTAATAAAAATTAATAAATGTCACCCTCAAATTGCTGTAGAAATTTATTGTCCCTGAAACAGAATCTTGAATCATTGGCCCAGGAAATGTTGGAGAGAGAGAAGCGATTCTTAAGAGCAATTGCTATCGTTTTTTTCTGAGGATTTATTTCTGTTTTTTCCTTTACGACTGATTGAGAAATCCTCACCGAGTTACTTCAGGAGGATATCCCATGGCCATGCATTTCCGCTAATATTGCTGGAAGACATTTTATTCTGAGAAATATTTTGGGTAGTTTTGGTCATTTTTCTACTGCATTGAATAATTAATAGCAGAGTAATGATACGCGGAATTCTTACTTCCTCATAGCATTCTTACCAACCAATAGTAATGATTAATTATTTTGTCATGTTGCGTAGTTAAAATTTCGATATCGTTTATTATTTGTTTTAGTAAAGGAAATGCTAAGAATATTTCTTATCTTTATTAAAGTATCGCATAGAATCTTATTCTTAGAAATTTTTTTGTTAAATATTATGCTATATACCATTCCTGCGTAGAAAAATTTAAGCATTATTTTTTAAACGTATGAACCGATTTTCAACACGTGTCGTTACACGAATTCCCAATGACTTTTATCTTGACAAAGACGAGGATTATTCATAGGTTGTCTCAAGAGTCGTATCTACGTTGTAATTCGCAGATCTTAAGTTCAATTTTCATTCCTAGTAACAAAAAGCGACTGGTTTTCAGTGTAACAATTCGTGGGTTCAGTTCCTACCTCAGATTGAATGTTAGTTGTAATTCGGAACCCATTACAGTAAATACTAATAAAATCAGCCTTGATGTGAAAAACTAACAACGTAGAGTCCAATCACTTAGTGTAGAAGAGTTGAATCAGCTTCAACTCTTCTACACCAAGTGATTGGCTTATTCTAATTTGTGGAATGTCCAAAGTGAAATGAAGATTTTATAGATTAGTTTTTTTTTTTTTTTTTTGTCTTAACTTATGTATACATTTTATTAAAAAATAATTTATCTAAAATTAATATACTTTACAGAGAAAAAAAATATGTTGTTCAATTTTCCTTTAATTCTGTAAGAAGTATCAGCATTTTTTTCGTAGAGTAACAACAACGAATAAAAATATATTCAGGTAATCTATTGATATTTAATTTTAGGTATTGTTCACTATATATTTATTTATGAAATTTGCAAATACATACCAGTAAAAGCTGTTTCTTATTATTGAAATGGAATTTTTTTTTCAACTTTGTCACATTACATAGTTGAGTATGCTTTAAATTATAAATGTATAATTTCTGAGCAGTTGCAATTTTTAAAATTTTTTATATATTTTATTTTATAGTAAATGGAAAACGTTTAAAATATAACCTTTACAAATTTTAAAATATAAAAAGATTTCTTAAAATATTTAAATAGTTACTTTTATTGTTATAATTTTAAATGTAATAATTTTAAATAAGTTAATCACTGAGTTTTTCAGGTATAATGTTAAAACGCCATGCAAAATCTACCTCATTTAAGAAAGTCGATTCTTTGCGGCATGATACGAACGAGTAATTCTTACAAATAAATAATATTTAATTTATGCTGTATGATACTCTTGATTTTTGTGAATAGGTGCATTTAAAAACAAATGTGTTGATAGGGTTACAAACTGATGAAATTTTTTTAAACTTGAAATTAAAATAATATTTATAAGAAAGAAATTGTATTTCAGTAGATATAAATTCGTGCATTTTTTGCCAAAGAAATTTTTTGACACGTTATATAATTTTGCATCAATTTAAGGTAATTTGTGAAATTATTGCATGATTATGAGCGAACTTAGGGTTCTTCTACAAACAAAATATAATTACGCCAAAAATTAAGCCTCAAAATTTGTACAATTTTTTCGGTAGATATTCTCTTATTATATTAAAAGCTTTTAAACCGATATAAATAAAAAAAAAAGACATTTCAAGATCTGAACTTTATTATAAAACGAAACGTAAGAGCTTGAAAAAATTGTGATAAAATTTTTTATAGATTAAGCATGTTTTTGTATACAAAATAGACAAAAATTAAAATGAATTACTACTTTCGTTTTATCATAAATTTTCTATAAAAAATTGACTTTCTTTTTTTTCAAAATGACAGTCGAAAATTATAAAAACTCAACGAGTATAATCGTTTGAAAATCAGCTTTTAATTAAAATATGTGCATATCGTTAATAATGTTAATTTATGAAAAAATATTGTAATTTATAATTTGTAAATTTTATAAAATGTATCCATTAAAAAGTGTTTTGATTTACCTTAACTTTTCAAACACTAATTTGTTGATTATAGCAAATATTTTCTCCCAAATAGCTGAACATTGTAGTCAGATTTTTGAATAAAATTCACATAACGCGCAAGAAAAGAAATAAATCTCTTACGCAGACCCCCAAAAGAGATTTGCATGTTTGTAGTGGTTTGGAAACCATTTTAAAATACAAATCTCGGTCTAATTAGTCCTAATTAGAATAGTCATGTAGGGATTAAAATGACCGTTGAATGACCAACGAAGAAACCAAATTTGAACATGAATGCTTGTATTAGTTCAGAATCCCTTTAAAACAATACGATCCTGTCAAATTAATTATAGTATGAAAAATTTAGACTGTAGAGTGATTATAAACCTTCAACTTATCTGATTATTTTTGTTTTAGAACTGACTTTTTTTCATAGTACATAGAATTTAGAATTGTCGATCGGTGCTCAAAAGGACGAAAAAAAATTTAATTAATTGTACTTAATCAGTTGATATCAATGTTAATAGCCATCATGAGTAGAAGTTAGATTTGATAATATCTACACATTGCTAGTTATTCTTTCATGAATATTGAGTTTTTTTTTTTTTTTTTTGCAAGTAAAGATGTCGCGAAATTAGAAAAGAAATATGTAAGCGAATTACTTGGAAAGTGTTGCTGCTGCCATCTATTGGCCATATTGTAATACAAATATGAATAAAAACTAAATATAATTTTTTAATATGTTGAAATTCACATCAAATTAGGCCATCTTTTTTCTATGAATCACAGTATATTTCACGATACAGATCGAAAGCTAATGGAATTTTTTAATGTTTGTTTTTCGAAGTAATGTCTCGATTTATCTGAAATTTCCTCATTTTCTTTTATTTATAAGTTGCGAATTAGTTGTGAAAATGAATGAGTAAAAAATATACGCAAAAAGAAATTTTAAACAAGATGAAATTTTTCATTTAAATATTATTCAGATTTAGAGTTTTAACTATTAAGAAAAGGATACAAAACTTTACTTGTGAAACCCATGAGATAAGTGAATTCTTTTAGAATCCATTTCGAATTTCAATAATTAATATAGTAATTCAAATTCCAATAATTAAGCTAATAATTCAAATTCCAATAATTAATGGAAATGTATAAAATATCTGAGTTATCTGACGTTGCTCTGGAATTGAGGTTTTATCGCTATATATTTATTCAGCCTGAATTTTTTTGATTCTTATTTAATGCATTTTGAATCAATGTAAATGCTCTAATAGAATTGCATTATATTCATTGACAAAATGAGGCACTAAATTTCTATTTTTTCTTGGTATCCAATCAGGCTGAACTACCACAACTCAAAATGAAATGACTTCATACATTTTTTAATAGTTTTCATTTAAATGTGCTAGTTTTATTGTACTTTAATATTTACTTAAATTATTAAATTAGGTTTTCAAGATAGAAATTCATTGGTAAGTTTACTGCTATAAAAAAATTAATAGATCGAATACAAGCTCAAATTTTATATATATATATATATATATATAATTAGTGACGAAGAAAATGTGTGTTAGCGTGTTTGTCTGCTTTAGACTGTATGAAAAATTTTTTAAGTTGACATAAATTTTAAAGCTCTTATATAAAATAAAAATCTTAATAGTTTTAAGTAAATTTCATGCACATATTTAAATGTTAATTTTCTAAATTCATAGATGAGTCACCAAACGCATATTTTCTTTTCGTATGTAAAATAATATTTCTTTTGTAATGAATTTATTTATTATATATAATTTTATTTTATATTCAATGAATATTTAACTTATGTATAAATATATGTTTGACTTATGTATATAATAAATATTTACTATGCAATTTATAATATTACTTACAATTATAAATTAAATATATAATTTAAAACTATAAGTAATTATTTAATTTATAAATGTAAATAAATATTTACTCCAAAAGATTAATTAATTTAAATAAACTTCATAAATATAGAGTCAGAATTATCTAGAATTCAGTTATTGTATATGCATTCTTTTACAGTGTAAAACAATACACTTTATTTTATGACAATTAACGGAAAATTTACATAGAAAGTTATTATAGTCAAGCAAATTACAATTATTAAATCAAACATATTTACTTTTCGTTTTTCTTGGTACTTAAACATATGTGGAAAAAGTGTGATATTTTTATCATGATATTTAGTTTCGATCAATGATATTTAGTTTCGATCCAACAATAAAATAACTCTAACAATTTTGTAACTTTGAAGGCATACTAAAATTTGAAATAATATTTGTTAAATATTGATGGAAACAAAGCATATAAACAAAAAATCTCACGGAAGTTGTAGAAATCTTTCTAATGATCTTCAAAAATCTTTATTTTGTATGAAATTTTTCTCTTCCACTAAAACTCTTATTTAAACTTGCAAATCCCAATTACGTTGAAAACGTGTTCTAATAAATAACCGTATGCTATCATTTTTTATGCTTGATTATTGAAATATAAATAGCTTTTAAAAAACTTTTTAGTTAATTTTGGAAAAAGGATAAAATATTTGTATAATAAATGTAAAAAAGTATATAAAAGTAATGTATACAATAAAAAAAGCGATCCTAGTGATTCCTGTAATTTGTATTTTATTCTTAATTGACGTTGAGAATTAAAGAAACATTCAAAACAAAATCAAATACCAGTAAATAAATATTGGTGAATCAATATATCATGACTTTGTTTGTATTGCAATATTAGCTGCTCCATTCCGTCATGAGTTGAACAGCCGCTTTGTTAATGAGAAAAACTTTCAGAAGCGAGGAAACTTAGAACTACCGAACAACACAAGATATTTCATAGTTGATAAAGAATACTTTTCGGCAAAATGCAGTATGATTAGTATAGCGATATTTTTAAATATACATTACGTCGAAAATAAATTTCTCGCTTCCTGCAGATTAACTTTAGAAGTGGAATAACTTTGATTTCGAGCACAATGACAAAATGGACTTCAATGTTTACAAATCTATGTTTTGATAATTCTGAATCGAAGCACCTTCTTTCCAGTTCTAAAAGCCAGACTTCGCTGAATGTTGTTTCTTTAAAGAAGCAAATTGGACTTCTTAATGGAGTTACTTTAACAGTCGGTGCCATAATTGGCACTGGCATTTTCATTATCCCAAAATTTGTGTTAAAACAAAGTGGCTCCATTGGAATGTCTCTTGTGGTATGGGTTCTGTCTGGTGTTATTTGTATGATAGGGTCTCAGTGCTACAGAGAACTCGGGACTACTTTCCCCATATCTGGAGGAGAATTTACTTACATTCAAATTTGTTTCGGAGAATTGCCAGCTTTCCTGTATCTCTGGGCCAATCTCATCATCAGTTGTCCTGCTACAAATGCAATAGCTGCGATGACGTTTTCAATTTATATACTTTCACCGTTTTTCCCAACATGCAGTGTGCCTATTTCAGCAGTCCGAACAATTGCTGCGCTGGTTCTGTGTAAGTATGAATTAAATTATTTTTCGTTTTCAATAATTCTATTAACCTGAACTTTGTACAGTAATATTACAATAAAAAAAAAAAAAACTGAGTAGCTTAAAGAAATTACGACGAGCAACCACTAGCGACATGTAGTTTCAGAGAATCTGCACTAATGGAAATGCTCTCTTACCATATCTCTTTCGATTATTTATCTGTCAGGTTACGATTTCTTTTCTGGCCATACATACCATATAATCCAGGATACCTAATTCTGAGTCTGGTGATATTTTTGGCGGATATTCTTTGGTTTTTATAGCGTCATATACATGGAAACCCCTGAGAATTGCGCAGAAAATTTTATTTTGGTAATCCTTGTATTTACGTCATCTTGGCAACATTTCTTTATCGCCAAAAAATTCAGAGTTTAGCATCTTGGATTATACGGCATCTTTACCCTTTTTTTTTAATAGACATCTTGAAGATCCTAATCTAGGAAATTTCCTTTGACTCTAAAATGGAAATAGTCATGAATTTATGTCGCTGTTTTACACAAATAATATAATTGTATACAATTCTTTTAAAAGGACTTATTTACATTTTACTGTAACTTTTTATTTAACTGTCCCTATTTAAAAAAAATCCGTTAACGTTTTTATGATATTTTGTTTTTTCTTCAGTATACATTTAGAGCCTGTTGAATATATGAAATTAAACTTTGCCTCTATTTGTATTTCAATATTTTATTTCGAAATTATTTCTGGGTCGAATCATAATTTAGATTCGAAAATATTAATTACTAAAACATGCAATCTAGAAACATAAGAAACAATAGAAAATTAATAAAGTAATTCTTCCGATACATCGTTGTATTCAAATTAATCTGAATACATAATTATAATATTCTTTCTAATCTTTAGAAATTCGTTTAATAAAAACTTATAAATGACCCTTTTTAAATTATATCTCTCTCTTTAATTCGATACGAATTGTGAGTCTAGGTAACCGTTTAACCACACACATTATAATTAAATATGTTTCGTCTCTTTTTAAAGAAAAAATATATATTAGTTTTTGTATCAGAATACTTTTTTACTCCAACTTTTTTTTTATTTTTATTATTTTATTTTTATTTTTCTACAATTAACGAAAATTCTGTTTGGTTAAACTTAGATGAACTTTTAGAGTAATAAAAAGCCATAAATATTAGGTTGTTTGGAAAGTCATTTCGTTTTTCATGAAAATGAAAATAAATATTTTATTGCATTGCAAATTGTAAATTCTAGTCCAATAACTTTTACCATCTTTCTGGTAGTAGCACATTTATTTCCACACTCATAAAGTGGTTGATTTTTACCAGCAAAAAGCTGATCCATGTAGGAAAAACGAAATTACTTTCCGAACAACCCAATATTTTTTCTGAAAGATTATTAAATTTTGAAGATATATAGAGTTAGTCTTGTTGGAAAATATTTTTGATATCAAATATGAGTGCTAGAGTTTTAAAAGAATCCTCCTCCATCAATCCACTTGAAAATCTTATTATTCGATGTTGTTGCTGTGCTATTAATCCTCAAAAACTGCATAAGATTGTTGATTAACAAAAGTCTAATAAGGGAATTAGATGTTAAGTCTCCATTAGAAAGTCGGATGCAAAATCAGAGTCTAGTATTGGTAAATTTATTATAATAGTATTGGTAATGAATGTAAAAGATCTTTAATAATGGATAGGAAAATTTGTGCAGAATAGTTTTCTAGTGATAAGTAATTTTTAACTTGCTATAATGGAATTTCCTAAATGACTTTCTAATACAAGAAGTTTGTTATCCTTTTAGAAATTTTGTGCGTATAGATTATCTCCAATCCAAATCCGTATCTTTATATTTCTAGGCATTTAAAAATTGCATTTACTGAATTAGAATAATTTTATATAAAAAAAATATCTATGCTATATTCCAGAGAAAAAGATTTTTGTATCTTTGAATTAGTTGAGACTTTCTCAATATTAAATATAATTGCGAAAGAGGTTTTCTATTATTTTTAGGAGATTTAAATACGCTTAATCTATAAATCATCCGCAAATGTAGGGAATCGGTACAATCTTACAAGTACTTTCAACTGATATTGTAATTGTATTGCCCTTTTCTATTGGTCATTTAAAATGATTTCCATTTGATATGTTTTATTTAAGTTAATACGGTAAAACTTTTTGCATTACTTCGTTTCCTTTTAAATTGACGATGAACGCTGAATGGAATTGGTTTTTTTTCGTTCAGTAGCTGTCCAGTTAAAGCCCAGAAATATCTTGTAAATCCTTATTTGCTTGTAATCCTTATTTGCTTATCTGCTTGTTCCTTTACATTTATTTTTTGAACATGAGGGCTAATTAAGCTGAAAATACACTTTAAAATGGATTTCAGGCCACTATAAATATCAAACCGAGGAGTGAATGAACCTGCGAACCTTGAAAGGCAGAATGCTTATCATTCAGACGACAGATTTGCTTCTATTCTAATACTGCATGACACTGGTACACAATTCTCTGTGTAAAATTTCTAAAATCTTAATTTTCGACTGACATTTATAAATCTCATAGTTATTACACATTGTAAATACATCAAAGAATTAGTGAAAAAGAATTATTCACACACACACACATATTTCAAATAACTTTTCGTAAACACCCTTTCTTAAACTTTTTAATTGCTTTTTCATGCTAGTAGCTCCTTATTTCTATATTTTTGATTAATTTTTAAAGAAATGTTTCAATTGATAATACAATGCAGTTGAAATAGCTCTATATGGATTTAAGGTAATTAAAATCCCAACTATTTGATAAAAATCGTGTTTTTTTTTTTTTTTTTTTGGAAACATTTGATAAATGTTTCATAATGTGTCAAAATATTAAATCGTGTTAACACATTAAATAACATCAGTGAGATATTGTGAAAGTGTAATGAATTTGAGGTATTTTGACACTTTTCTAGTCTTCGGAAAAGACGTAGAAAATTTTCCTTTTACTTCAGAATTTACTAGACGAGCATAAACTAAAATGGTCATTGCTTTGATCTTAAATTTGTAGGTTCGAGTTATATCTCAGGTAAGAATATATAGTGCGGTTCTAATTATGTTATGATTTGCTTTATTCGGTCACACACACACACACACACAAATTAGCTTTTGTATCTAAAAAAAATCTTTAAACAGTAAACCAGCAATAATGATTATTGGTATAAAACATGGTAATGAAGAGATTGAGTCGATCACTTTATATGAAAAATAAGCATAATGTTGTGAATAGTACCTTAGGTAGTAAGCATAGGGAAATATATTGCAACTATTTTACAATTATTGATTATAATGACTTCTTCAAAAAAAAAAGTTATAAAAGTCCTGTATTATAAGTCATTTTATCATATAAATAAGATAATAAAATTTTATCTTAATTCATTCCTTTGTAAGCATCTGATTGTAACCTAAATTTTTTTCTTGTTCTCGCAATGAATTTAAATAATGTTGATCATAATTAATTACTTATAGCTGCGTTAGCCTGTTTGATCACGACGTTCTTTCTCGTTATTTGAAGGTAATGGTTTCGATTCCGACCTTATCAAAGATCCGTCGTGTTCCCTAATGACAGCTGGAGCAAGTTAAATGTCGTGGGCTCAATGTTCTTCATGTGAAATGACACCTCTGGGGATGATAAACCAAGTCTGGAGGGTCTTCTGCTTGGTCTCTTTGCTTTTAAGTTCCGAACACCTACCCGCTCTCATGGACGCGATGGCACATCCCAATGTATATGGTGTCATAACTTACGCCTCTTTTTGTGTTGAAAAAATGAAATATTCTAAATGGGCGTTGTAAAAAATAATTACCTGCTTTTACATTTATCATTAGCATTAAAATATTGTCAGAGTTGCAGTTAATAAAGCAAAATAGTTAGTTAAAAAATGTTAATAGGAATATCTATTCTTTGTCAAGGACTTATAAAATGTTATTTCTTAGGTCAATCATACTATCTTCAATAGCCAGACAGCCAAGGATGGGGCCTTGCCTCCCTCAGAATTAAATTCCAAGCTCTTCTATCCTTGGTTATGGACATCCAGTTAGTTATTTTTAAATATCTTAAGTCCTTTTCCAAACAATCGACTAACCTAACCTCTCCTTTTTCGGGTGTCGAATGGTCTGGCCGAGAAGATCTTTCTTGTTACACAATTTTCATCCCTTCTTTACAGCTGTCCTGACCATTCGATCCTCTGAATTCTTATGTATTTTACTATGCTTAGTTTTTTTAAAAGATTTATAGAGTTCGGAGTTGGTTCTTCTCTAGATATTGTTACATTTAATGCCACCAAATATACTTCTAAATTTATTTATTTTTTCTTCTTTTCAAAAACAGAATGAACTTTTTCTGTCATTGCCCAGGTCTCAGTAGAGCATGTAAGAATGGGTCTGATTTAGCTTTCGTAAATTAGAATCTTCAATTTTACTGCGAGTGGCGTCATACTTCAAGTATTTTTGAGATCGAAAGAACCGCAGTCAGCATTTGTGACTCTACTACGGATCTCAGGCATTAAATCATTGAGAGTATTTAACTTCTCATTCTAAATATTTAAAGTTGCTTTCAAATTTGTAATTTCCGATTTCAAAATATGGGCTGCTGTTACTACCACGTGACAGGTACTTAGTTTTATTTTGCTTGATTGCTGGATGAGATACTTTGCTGACTGCAGCCTCAAGAGATGTAAAAAGCCTCTCTAACTGATCAGGAATGCGTGCGACTATTTCAATATCGTCCGCAAGCCCCAAAATTTAAGCACATTTGTTAAAGATAGTTCCATTAGTATTAATGCGGGAGTCTTTTATGATTTTTTGGAGATCAAGGTTAAAAACCAAACAGGCCAGTGAATCACCCTGTCTGAGCCCATTTGAAACAATAGGCTCTGAGAGATTATTCTGAATTTTAATCTTAAATTTTGTCTCAGTCAGATTAATAATCACCTATTTTATAAGTTTTTCAGGTATTGCAAATTCTCTCATAACTTAAATTAAATATTTTCTGCTTACTGAATCATAAGTCTTAAAACCAACAAAATGGTTGTGCATTGTTATACCATATTCATTAGTTTTTCCCGAAATTTGCCTAGTGTTAAAGATTTGTTCTGTAATAGATTTTTCATAGTGGAAACCACATTAATAATCACTTACAATATTTTCTGCATAAGTTACTTGTCTACTAAAAAGTATATTGGAAAATAGTTTTTGTAAAAAACACAAAAGTGACTGATTGGTGTAGTTGGTACATTCCAAAACGTCTCCTTTTTTGTGTATAAAGCAGATGATGTTCAATTTCTAGTTTTCGGGAGTGATATTTTAGAGGGCGTTGTAAAAAAATACTAATAATTAGTTGCTTTTATTCATCATTAGCACTGAAATGTTGTCAGTGATGTAGTTAATGAAGTAAAAAAATTATTTTAAAAATGTTCATACGAATGTTTGTTCATTGTCAAAGATCTTATTTCTTAGGTTAGATGTTATTTCTAGGTCAATCATACTATAAATGGACATGCACGTTTCACACACGGACATTTGTTTTTAAGACAATTAAATCCATGGTGTGAAGCGTGTGACGAACCATATACAGTATATCGTATTTTAATGTCATGTCATGATTTTAACCATTTACGCTTACATTTATTTAAAACAGATATTTTAACTTTGTTTGATTTAATAGGGGGTCCACTCCATAAAAACTTATTCGCTTTTTTAAGGGCAATAGGTTTTTTACATATTTAATTTCCATTATAAATTTTAAAATTATATAATTATATTTTGATTTTTTTCATTTTTTTATATTTCATTAATAGATTTTAAAATTATATATACACTTATTTTTGTTTTTTAAAGTTTCAATGTAGCTTAAGTTTTTTTTTAAAAAAATAAAAAATAAAAAAAAATTTCAAAACTCTTACTCTAGGCGCAGTATGTCCATTTTTAGACCTAGTGCCAGAAAAACCCAGCCAACCAATCATAATATAAATGGTGCAAAAATTTCAACAACTTAAAAGTGGATTTCATTTAGTAACTATACATCTAATTATGTTATAAGCTGATACATTTACATAAAATTCATTTGAAACATCCCACACTTTTCAGCATTCATATCAAATATTGATGCGTATTGATGAATATATCAGTTCAGTAACCAAATGCCCATAAATATTTCTTGATTCAAAATTATAAGTACACTTTCTAATATGTTAACAATATATTTTGATCTAAGCTGAAAATGTGTTTCCAATTTATCATGCAATAAATATTCAAATACAAATATTCCTGAAAAATGTGAAAATGTGAATTTTTCATGATTTTCATTAACAACTCACAAGTGATTCATTGTGAGTGATACTACTGTAAACACAAAAATAATTTCATCAGATCACTTGAAAAAGGCCTACAAGCAGATTTGCTTAAAACAAAATAATAAACAGATCGATTAGTGATAGCAGTCTAGAAATAGAAGTTATTCTATAGTTTTATTGTTTTTGTTTTTTTTTGTTTTTTTTTCCTTCAGAAAAATGATGAGCATTGACCCATGATTCAGTGATTAAATATCGGTTATAACTGGATACTATTTATATCACTACTTTTTACAAGTTACATTTTGTTACATGGAGCGATTAAATCCTGAAATTCTTTTGTCAGATTAAATAAGATTAATGAACTCATTATGTACAATAAGGACAAAAATTTAGTTTATGCTTCATTTTTCCTCATTTATAAATTCTGTTATTCTGATATAATTTAATTTGTAACCATTTTTAAAATTTTTATAAGCATCTCTTTTTGTAATATATATATATACATTATTTTAGATGCATAAGCGTTTACAAACTATAATATCTGGTTTTAGTAAAGCATGCTGGTGAATCTATTAGCTGTGGTGGGACTAACTATAAAATTAAATATGAAAATGGGAATATTAACTTTTCAAATGCTTATAAAAATTGAAATTGT
Source organism: Latrodectus elegans (assembly GCA_030067965.1). Taxonomy (NCBI): domain Eukaryota; kingdom Metazoa; phylum Arthropoda; class Arachnida; order Araneae; family Theridiidae; genus Latrodectus; species Latrodectus elegans. The sequence goes on along the minus strand of CM057814.1, from coordinate 53,334,396 downwards.
AAATGTTTTTAAAAAGAGCTTTTATATATAAATAAATTATATTGCATCTGTTTTAATTTATTTAGAAAGGTATATTTACTTTTTCCATTAATACGCTATCAAATACTTACAAACATCGGGAAACATAAATTTAAAAAATGTATACTAAATTATGTTGAAAATATTTAAAGAAATGATAAGCGCTTAAATGTTCAAAATTCTTCATTTAAATTCATTATTTATTTATAAAAATCCCACTTTTTTTTATCTGTTCTAAAAATTCTAATTTTAAATCACTTGCATGATATAAATAGTAAAGTAAATAATGGGGTTTTAAATTTTTATTTTACTAATGAAAACAACGTATTTTTCAAGATTAATACACATTTAGTAAAAACGAAAAGCTTTTAAAAATTTAAACTTTTAAGTAAGCATTTGGAACGGGAAATATAAACATGCTACAACACTGGTAATATTCGAAAGCTGTTTTTAGTAATTCGCAAATGTAATGACATAGGAATTATATTATTATAAGTTATAATAAATTTATATAAGACACTTAAGAAAAAACTTTGTCTTCTATCTTTATTATGATTTCAGTTAAACAGTTAGTGGATTTTTCTTCCGCCTCGGGGATGCCGGCTACCACTCGAAAGCTTTGGCCATCGGTTCAAGAGTTCCGGAATAGGATTACCATCTCAGGAGTGGATGGTTATATCGTTCGAAATGCATTTTAAGCAATAATTTTCGATTTAGTTAGCCCGCGTATGGAAAACAATGACCCTAGAGCTAGAAACAAATCTAGGCGATTTGTTGGCCGCCGAATAATAAACTGTCTTACTGTTCAATAATTCTTGGTTTCATTTTAAACTGAAAGTCTGGCTTTGGCTCTCGTCAGCATAAAGTGATCACTAAGCGACAAACTAAACCAAATCTACCTCGGATGTATTATTACAATTTAATAGCCTCTTTAAGCAGTGAGTCGGTCACAGTTCAATTAACATTAAAAAAAATGGTGATAAAGCGACAAACTAACTCTAAAACTCTGTTAGAGTTACAAGATAATACTTTTACAGTTAATTAAGATAAAATGTTTATTGAGCCTTATACATTTATTACTGAAGAAATACTAGCAGTTATGCAAATGAGACCATGCAAAAATTTGAGCGAGCGTTTTCTCTTTAGAAAATATGATAATTCTTAACTCTTTTTAAAATAAAAATAATGAAGCTCAATGTTTGTTATGCCTGATATAATAGTTTGTTTTACGTAAACATATCTGATTACCGAAATTCTTGAGCTTCTAAGATGTTTAATAAATATTTGCTATCTGAATATGAACTGTGCCTAGAAGCGAAAAAATACTGTAAACTGATGAAAAAATTGAAAATCACTTTATCAGAAAAATTGTGCATACTTATCAAAATATCCTTTACTCAATTGAAAGGAGAACCATAAATTTGTCATCACTTTTAGAAAGAGAATTCCAACAAGAAATTACAATTCTATGAATCAAATACTATGTAAATAAAAAGTTATGAGATATTTCTTTATGTACTAACTGTTAAAAGTATTTTGCAAACTTGTGGATATTGTAAAATAACTGATTTTAAAACCACACTCTATATTATAATTTTTTTTTTATTTTTTTTTTTTGCAAGTAGTAGTGATATACATGCTTCTAATGATGTCATTATAACGTTGAAATACAGAAGTTAACCCTTAACTACATATATTCTATCATTATTTGTCTTAAATTTCTGTTATCTTAGCCTAAAACAACCTTGAGGCGAAAAGAATGTATGTTTATAAGAAAGTGGAGAAACTCACATGTACCATGAATACACGAATATTTTAAAGAATATCTGCATTAGAAATTTTTAAATCATATATTAGCTGAATTTCTGTCGTTTTTATTTCAATATCAAGGAATAATTTAATTTTTTTCAATAAAATTATGAAAATAATTAGTGACTGAAATCTTTGAATTTATTTTTTCATTATTCATTGAGCTTTCAATGAGGATAATTCTTTCTTCAATTTTCTATAATTCGATACTTAATTTTTTTTATTCTATTAAAGATTGACAGTAGTAAATAATTTCCTTTAGGTACATATTCAGTTTGAGCTCAAAGTAAATTCATGTTACTTTTTTTTCCCAATGGCAGATTGTAGACAGTTACAACTGCAACAGAGTCTATTAATCTATTGTTCCCTGATCTCCAAGAAACCGGGCCGAGCTGGTAGCCGAATGGTTAGCGCTCTTGCCTTCGGTTCAACAGTTCGTGGGTTCGAATCCCACCTTGGGCATGGATGTTTGTAGTGGTTTGGAATCCACTTTAAGCCGTAGGTACCGGTCTAATTAGCCCTCGTGTGCAAAAAATGACCATTGAGCGACAAACAAACAAACTCCAAGAAACCGGCCAGACACAGCGACCTCTTAGCCGCCGAGGCGTTGCTCTGGGTGCACTACAAGGGTTGGGCCAGCATCGCACCCTTACACATGCCATAGGGACTCGTTTATAGGGTAGGCATCATTCATATTCATTCACACACACAAGGAAAAGACAAAGACAGGATAGAGAGAGAGAGAAAGTATACCCATGCCTGAACCGGTATTCGAACCCAGGACCTTCCTATCCGTAGTCAGGCATGCTGACCACTAGACAAGTTGGCCGTCATGTTACTTTTTATATTTCATATATAATCTCAAATCAGTTAATGCAAAACAAATCAAATATTCTAATAAGTCAATATTTATTTTGATGTGCATGAAAATTAAATTATATATCAATTTATTGAAAATTGTGAAACATATTGCGAAATTAAGTTTTCCAAGTTATGCGATATAATAATCTTTACCAAAGGAATGAGCAATTTGGTTAATGTTTTATTTCTGTCTAATTAATGCTTAATCACAGTGTGGTTACACATTAATAAATAAATTCTGCTCGCTTTCTTGTGAATTATTTCTAATGATGAAAAAATAGTAATGTAATTAACAGAATCTCATTTATTATATTTTATAATTAAATGATATTACGCGGTTTATATATTTATGTTGTATGTATTTATTGATTTGGCAATGTTTAATAAGTTTAATGTTTATACATAACACCAATGAAAAAATTATTAAATTAATCAGTTATTAAATTAAAATTGGCAAATAAAAATCTTCTTGACTATTTTAAAGTGAGAAGGGAAAAAGCATAAACTATAGTCATCAAACTTCAGAATAAAAAAAATGGCGTAACAATTAAAAATTTGATTGTTAGTGAAAACCCCTAATATTTATTGACATTGATTTTGAATTGAACTTTTTAAGGTTCGATTTCATCATTAAATAAAAATATTAAAATCTTATATTTCTGCTATATATAAGAGCATAATCGTGGGTTTTAAAAATTTTCAAGGTTTTCTACTTTTTAACATCTGAAATAGTTAAAGAAATGATGTCATAAAAATGCTTACAGTTGTCTCATCTTATACTATCTTAGGGTATGCTCAAGTTTGATTTTAAATTAAATGAAAAATTTAATTTCTTTGGTCTTATTAAAGGATAAGAAATTCAAAGCTTAACTTTCCAGCATCAAGATAATAAAATTTAAATAAAAAGAAATAACTTCGAAATATCGAAAGTTCTGTACGTTTGAAATACCGAATTTCTACTGTAACTCGACTGAATTTAGCGATTTATCAAACAGTTCATTTGTTAGTAAATATAGTTTCAGTTATTACTTTATTTATTCTTATTATACAATCCATTGCGAATTTAAGAAACTTGACATCTTTTATCAATATGAAGTTCTTAAAATGTTTTATTCATTCAAAATTCATTGATCGATTTTAATTCTTTGGGTATTTATTCAGTTCTATTTACATTGTCAGATTTATTTTAAATATAGTTATGATACTGAATCCAATGATGAAAGCGTAAGCTGATCTAAATTATGCCAAGGTGAGTCACAGTTGCAGCGACAACACACTTCACTTTCATTCGCTCAGAATTTAGACGCCATTCGAGCGCGATAATTTATGCTCTAATTGTCAGAAAAATGCCTGTAGCTGTAAAAACAATGCTATTCCTTCTCATAATAAAAAGTATCGCTTTTTTTTTTTTATGAATCTTACGATTTATAACTGTTATATTCGAATCAAATCTTGGAAAGAAGTTTATGCTATTTAATTTATCATGTTCAATCTGTGTCAGTTTCAATTTCTTTTATATAAACGTAACGTACAGTTGAGAACATTACTCTTTAAATTTATATTCAAATTACAGGTCTTTTTTTAATTATATAGGTCTTGAAACAAGTCTTGATAACCGTGGATGTCCTTTCAAGTATGTAAGTGAATTATTTTTACAGAAAATGTTTCTAAGATTTTGTGCTTATGATTGGTCACTAGCTGATGAAATAAAGTTACAAGAAAACCATAAGATTTTACAACAATTTTAAAAACAGATAAAATCAGAACTGTTTTATAATATGAAAATTTCCTTATATGAAAATATAGAAAGTATAAATAAATGTATAGTTTCGGTATAGTCACATAAGTAAATTTCTTCTAATACACACACATATACATACACACACGCACGCACAGATATATATATAATTCACAAAATTTAATTCTTGTTCAGTGTGCTTTATTAAATTAATATGGTATTATTACTGGAAGTGTGTGTGTGTGCTACATTTTTTATTCCTTCTTGATAAAAAGTTTAACATTGTTAGTTGCATTTCTAATCGAAAACTTTGTATTCTTTTTTTTTTTTTTTTCTTTCTTTCTTTTTTTTTTTTCCAATTTGTGTAAAATTGACTATTTTACAGCTTTGAAAAAGTTTTTTAAATAAAAACTAAAAAATGCTATCATAAAATTACTTTTTAAAATATACGGATCAAAATGTAAATGAATTCTAAATTTAATTTTTTATTCTGTATAACTAAAACTATTATTTAATACTGTAATGTACTATATATAATATATATAGTAAACTATATAACTTAAATAATATGAAATATTTAAGTATCCTTTTTCTCTCTGTGTGTGTATTATAAAATATCAATTTGATTGATGAACAATCACCGATTCAACTACTCACAAAATGAATATTTTTAGCGATTAGAGATCAACGCTATAAGTTGCAATCACATTCAAAGTTGTTTACACGTGTGCAGAAATCGACAAACCAAATTTTACATCTGATATAATGTTGTAAGGCAATCTCTGTTTCTGACTACGATATGCATTCCATTATTAAAATCCCAATGAAGTGTTTCATTTTTGGTAATCTGAATGATTGAAATAAGAGATGTTTGTAAAATTATTTTAGCTTAACAATTATGATCTTAAAATTTCTCGAATGATATCTAAGGATTGCTCGTTATTAATTTATTGTGTTCTCAAATGTGACGTAATCACTAAAATAATTTTGAAGTGTGCAGTGTTTTAATCATGCTTTCCAAGTTTTGGTAAGCACACAGCAAAAATTCTCTTATTATCTGACAATAGAACTTTACCTTTATAAACGTATTCATTTTAGAATAAAAGATTGTAATGTAACAGTAAATAAAATTTACTGCTATATATATTTCCTGGCTTAGGGGAAATAAATATTGTCTCTTTTCGTTTTCTAGATTTCTTCTTTTACGTCTCATAATGCGGCTCATGTAAAGTTTGAGACAATTTTCTAAAAATCTTAAGACAATTCTCAATTGTTAAGCTATTCAATGTATGTGCGACATAGGCGATACAATAGCCACTTAAAAGCTTCAAATTACTAGAAATAGGTAAAAAAATAATAAGTGATTTAAACAAATATGTAATCTTCTATTGGTTATTTATTATTTAAAGTATAAAAAATGCGTTAAAAAATTTAAGTAATTTACTCAGAGTGTATAAAATAATTTGTTTGAAAAGTCTTCAGTTCATTAATTTGATAGGTCATTAATTCATAAGCTCGTTAAAAATGATCGACATTGTGAATAATTTAAATCAACAGGAAAATTTCACCAGTCCTCTGTATGATAAACGATTCATTTTTTATGTTCGGCTTCTAAAATATAATTAACACTAATTATACGAAAGTTTTTTTTAATTAATATGCAATGAGTGGCGGGTAATATTTAATTCAAGGTTCGATGTAGTTCCTGTTTATAATTTGCTTTCAATCTCTGCTGCTCTTTCGTTTTCTTGAAATTCAGTATTTTTTTTTTTATTTTTTCAAAATGAAATTCAAGTAAAATCTGGATTAATCTGACGCATCCCCGCATCTGATTACAATGTGTTGACCTTTCGAATGTATCAACGAACTTCCACCCAGATTCAACTCATTCAACAAATGTCGCACACGGATGCGTTCGGTGCCTCTTTAATCAACGCGTTTTCTGGAATGTACATTATTGATTATTATGCATTATTTCTGCGAATTTCATCATATAATGAAGGGGATTTGGTTTGTATAATTTTTACGTCTCACTCAGAATTGTAATTAATATTTTTAATTTCTTAATTTTCTTCTGAATAAATTTTGTCGTCCGATTCAATGATGAAGCCACTGTCTGAATCTACCTTGTTACTAATACCAGCTCATATATTGGAGAAATCATTTACCACCATATCGTTCAAGAAACGGATTGGTTTGTTGAATGGGGTGACATTAATAACCGGTGCTATTGTTGGCACGGGTATTTTTGTGTCACCCAAAGGTGTTCTGCAGGCATCAGGATCCGTAGGCATGTCTCTGCTTGTATGGACTATAACAGGTATCTTGTCTATGATGGGTGCTCTTTGCTATATAGAACTAGGAACCACTTTTCTCAAATCTGGAAGCGATTATACTTACATGCAGATGTGCTTTGGAGATCTGCCCGCATTCTTGTACCTCTGGGTGTTCATAGTGATCATTGGACCCGTGGGAAATGCCATTGCGTCATTGACTTTCGCTAATTATATATTAGAACCATTTTTCCCATATTGTGACATTCCACCAAATGCCGTACGACTTCTTGCAGCCTTAGTATTATGTAAGTATCATATATTTTACGACATTAATATACCTTTAAATGTTTTAACTTTCTTATTTTAAATTTTGTATGAAACGTCGTATAAGACAAAACAAAACTGGAACTAAATAATTTGCCAAGTAAAAAAAAAATGAAAGGTTATTTAGCTGTATAATAAATTATATCTCATAAATAGGAAATAATAAAAAGTAATTGAATTTATGAGTATTATTTATTTTAGAAATATATGTATTTTATTTTGAAAACAATTATATTTGTTGAATATTTAAAATGTTTCCTTCAAAATTTTAATAAATATAATAAATTAATAACATAATTTTTGTTTTGAAGTTTACTATTTCATCAAATTTATATTTTTATGATTTTAATACGAATTATTATTAATTTAACATTCTTATTATTTTGAATGTGGATTGTGCTTATAGAATAATAAGTTAACCTCTCAATTTTACTGCGTGAAAGCATTACGTATTAAAGTATTCTTTGTGAATTGTTTAAAAATTGTGAGCAATATACGTAAAGTTGCCTTTAAAACAATACTTAAATTTTTTAAATGTGTTTTCTAGCCTTTAAATGATTTCTTATATTTAAGTCTGGTTTTAAATATCATTTACATTACAGTAGAATTTATGTCGAACTCATAAATGTCGCTTTCGAATTTATGTTCCATCTAAATTGCTTTTAAAATGTTTTATCAATTTATACTTTCTCGCGCTGTTTTAAAATCATATATTTAAATATTAAAATTGAAATATTTATTTAAAGGTTTCACAAATATCCAACATGCTTCGCAAAAATTTTTGATAACCGATGTACTAGAATCCAATATTTTTATCATTAAAATATATGCATTTTATATTTTATGCTTTAGTGTTATATAATATCCATTTTTAATAAGATAAATTTTCTACTTAATTTTGAAAAAATTGAAATTATACTGTTTTGAATGTTAGTTAAAACTGCTCACTTTAAGATTAAAAAATGCATTCAGAATGAAAAATATCAAATTAAAAAATAAAGAAACCTGATTTATAAATGATAAAATCATCGTATATGAACATTTTAATTTATCGCTTCATTAAAATGCGAGTTAATCAGACAAATATGACTCGTTTACATTCGTTAATCGATTAAAAATCAAGAGATTGTTTTTATGTTCGGAAATAGCTTTCTGTTTATTCATAGTCATTTTTGCAAAGTTTTTTTTTCCGTCGTGTTATTTCCTTGATAGATAACATTGTGAAGACTAGTAAATATTTTTATTTACTTCTCTTCTAGAAGATGGGATTGAAAAACAAATCAACTCAATAAATTTTTTTTTAGTTGTTATACATAAAATTCAACGTCGAATATTAAGACTTATTAAAATGTTAAAGTCATCACAGTTGTTTTATTGTCACTGTTTCGAAACGACTAAAATGTTCATTGATTTTGAATATAACACTGGTTTCACTTTAATCTTTACTTTTTTGCAGTTACCTTTTTAATAGGTAAATTTAATAGCAATAAGAACAAAAGAAATTGTTTTTTTTTAAGTTTACAGTATGAATTTAGAAATTTGAATATAATTAATCTGTTAAATGAATATGTACGAAATTTTTTATATAAATCCAAGAATTAAGTAATTTTTTTTAAAAAAATAAAGCAACGTAATATAGCTTTATAAAACTAAGAATTCATAAAATGGCACTCATTTTTTTAAAGCGGTAATTCATTTTTTTTCACAACTAATTTTTACCTTGAAAACATAATATTATAGAATGGCAAATATATTCTCGTCAACGAGAAAAATGACCTCAAATAACCTCATCAAATAGCAGGATTCAAATCTGTTATAAGTGTTCGCATGATATTTATTTGAAATAATTTCATTGTTAAAAATATCACATTAAAACTAAAATAATTTTTTCTTGTACAAATTTATTTCGTTGCAATGTAATCGTTAGCAGCTTTGGAACTGGAATATTTTGAAATTTTCTACCGAAAACTGTGGAAGTGGAAGGTTACTTTCAAAAAGAAAAAGAGAAACATGTGTGACCTGTTTAATGAAAGTTATTTTAAAATATTAAATGTCGAGTTCTGCCTTTCATTACAAAAATTAAACGAAAAAAAATGCAAAATATTAAATTCGCATTTTTATGTTTTTATTGAACCGTTATCATTTTAAATAATGAGTAAAATTAAAAATAGTTTTTTTGTAACTATTTTTTTAATGAATTTTATTTTAAATTTTAGTTTTACTTCAGTAATTTGTAAATTATTTTGATTTTGACACCAGTTTTCTTTAACATATAAGCGTATAATCAGTCATATATATTATGGTTAATTTCATGGCATATCATGAATTTAATATATAATGATTTTATAAAATTTATAAGACATTTTATTATTATTTTATAAAAAATTTATCTCCTTCATAAGAGTATAACTTGAAAATGGCATTGACATTTTAATGGGTCTATACATGTCGACTTGAGAGGTATTTATTTTGTCTCCATTGTAACATAAAGTGTTTTTTCTATTGTCCAAATTTTACCGGGATTCAGAGTACTGACTACGAGTTCTGCTGCACATGCAACCTTGACTATCACAATTATGTAGCATCTCAATTGACGTCACACATGCATAATGCATTAATTCTTCAAATAATAACTTCCGTTCTGTATTTATGTTGTAGTTGGTAATGAGCAATATAACCTTTACAATGGTCATTTTTAAATTCATCTCTAGTAATACACAAATTAAAAATTTTACTTGCAATTACTTTGATATCAGTCATATCACTACAGCAAATGTTGCAGTATTTTACTATTTCACCGAACAGGGCAAATTAGGGGGGTATAGCCAATATTGCTATGCAACTATATATATCTAAAATACCAGTAAAGTTAATCTTTTCATTGCTATTTATAATTTTAAGGACAAACGCCTATTTACTATGAAAAGAAATTTAAATGTTATTTCAAAAAATATACATCTTGATAAATATATAATTGACTATAGATATATTCTAATAATTTTAAAATAGTATAGCTTTTAAAATACTATCTTCCTTGGCTGTGAAATTCAATTAAGAATTTTAAGAGTACATCATAGAAAATTTTAATTACATCGATGGAATAAGAATTGCATGATTCATGTTATCTGCGCATTATATTTTGATAGTAGTATATTAGGGAGTCTGGGGTTAAATTAAAATTGTACGATCACTTTAAAAAACTATATTGTTTATTATAAATGTTTTGATATAAAATTGCGAGAGTGATGTTTAATTCTATACTCATGACAATTCTCTTTTCTTAAACTATTTATTTTTTAATGATTTACTACACATAATTTACTTTACATATTCAAAATGTTTCACGTTTATTTCACTTCACATTAGAAAAAACTAAAACTTAGTTATAAAAATAATGTAAGATAAACAAGAAAGTTCTTGGCATTCGCGCTTTGCCAATGAATGAAGTGCAAATAACTATGCAAATTAGTGTATAACGTGGTTGAGACACAGGTCAATCGAGAGTAGAAATATCAATTGTTATAAAAGAGCAGGTCTACCGCGCACATTCATCAATTGTAACTCGTACAGTAGCAAAGAGATATGGGTGTATCAAAGGACTCATTCGGTTATGATGGTTTTACGATTTCAAAGTGGGATTATCAGTTGCTGCAACAAGCTGTCGATCATTTCGCGATAATACTGTGAATGAATGCACAACAAAGCCTTGGTTTCACAAACTCAGGTCAGGAGATTTATCCTTCTGTGACCAACACAAAATTTTGCTTTGTGTCCGGTGGACTAGTCAAGTGATTCATTATGAGCTGCTACCAACGGGCCAAACTGTTACTGAGATCCTGTTATTGTCTCACCCAGTAAAGTAGTGCAATGGAATCAAATTGATCCAAAAGTGTCCAAGACAGCTCTAGCTACATCAATAACTTTTGAGTAATAGAGGAGGTAATGTGGGGGATCGAGATTAGATCCAAAAGAGCTTTGTCCCAATATGGCAGGACAGTCAAAGACATGTTCGGGAGAGAGATCAGTGTCTGTGCAAAGAGGAGAGCTCCTGTAGCTTCAATGGCCATTATGAGATATTATCATTCCCTTGGGATGTTTAGTCTTCAATCTGAAAATGACTGTGGAGATTACACAGTTAGAGTTTGAGCAAGGATAGAGTCCCTCGGAGAAGAACCATGAATTAGTCTTCGGTTGACTATTGCATCAGAATCAGTTTTCTTTTCCATGAGTAGTGCAATAGTGGGTACCTGTATTGTAACGCGTGTAATACAGCAATTGTAACACGTGTAATAGAAGAAGCCAGCAGTGGAAAACTTTTCTTGGTCGATAACGCAAAGCCGCATGTGGCATAAGTAGCTAGGAATACAATACAGAGACTTGGATTGGAGACATTAAGCCACCCTCCTTACTTACCTCACCTTGCACCATTAGATTAAAACTTTTTCCATACCCTGACCAATCATCTTTGTGGAGAATTCTTCACCAATAAAACAGACTTCGCCAATCACTCCCAAACTTCTTTGCGTCCAAAAATCCCGAGTTTTACCATAAGGTGGTTGCACAATTGGAGACAAGTTGGCAGAAGATGTTGAATGCCGATGGTGATTACTTCGAGGACTAAAAATAAATTACACTTTATGTTAGTCATGTTCTTTTGAATCATTAAAAATGTCAAGAACTTTGTTGTTTTGTATTATAACAAATTTTATGAAAAAAATTTAAATTGTATTTAATTTCTTTAAATAAAAATATATGGTTTCGTTGCAACAGCATACCATTTAATGAAAATACTGTGCCAATATAGAATATTTTTAATAGTTTTAATTTAAAATTCACACCCCTTACACGATCAATCAAGACTAATTCTCTCTATAATTTTAAAAGTAGCAGTATTAAAATCTATAATTTAAAGAATATCAAAGAATCAATAAAAATGTATACCTTTGATGTATAGAAATGAACATTAAATCGAAAAGTATGCTTTCATTGTTTGTAAAATCAATGATTATTATTCGTTCGATAAATTTTTCATGATGTCCACTTTCATTTCAATAACTTTGACATACGAATGAATATCTTTACTTGCTTAAAACTTTTATTCTAATTGAGAAATAACAATTTTATGCAAAACTTACAATAGCTACTTTTTTTTTTTTTTTTATAGACTTTTAATATGTAGATTTTCAGCACTTGTTTTATTCGTGTTTTTTACGATTTGCTTTTTTACCCTTTTTGATTTTTTTTTTTACCATCCTCTTCTATATAGTGCACTTGAGCTACTATTTATTAAAATAATGAACAAAATTTTAATTATTATTTTTTTTTAATGCGCTTTTGCTGAAATAAGAGATTAAATTAAACGAAACTCAAAAAACACATTTTATATCCTTTCAAAAGAGATTATTGTGCAAACAGTTATGCAAAATTAGAAATCAATCTAAGCGATACATAATAAATACTAAAAATAACTGACATGGTTAATTCACCAAATCTAAAAGTTTTTTTAAGGAAAAAGCGGTGTACCGTGCTGTGATTTATTGACATGCACACACGCTTTTTTTTCCGTCTCTTAGAAAATCCAAAATAAAATAACTGTCTACCGTGACGTATTCAAAAAGAGAATAAAATTCATTTTAATTTACATCAGCATTTGCTTTCTGCACACTTGGGACTTTTTTTTTTATCCTATCTCCACTCTATATTGTGAGTATGATTTAAGCTGTTGTGAAGAACAATTCGTGGATTATACTAGTGAAAATAAACTTTTTTTAAAGAGGAATGTGAAATATTTTTTCATCAGGAATCGAATTTACATACACTTATCTGCTTGCAATCGTTTTTGTGAAGCTGAAAACTGATCTTTTTAAGCAAAATGGAGCGATTTGTTTTGAGAATTTAATTTTCTATTAGGGATAAAACCTCGATTCAACTCAGCAATTCATTTTGTGTGTCAAAATATCTCAGCACTTTTTTTAAAGTGAGAAGTGCTCTTAATCTTACGGCTTGTGACATTAAATGTTTAAATTGCTTTAATATCTATCATAAAAATTCATTAGATTGTTTCAGGGCCAGTTAATTGCAGCATGAAGATGACATAAAAAAATATTAACAATATAGCATAGGTCATGTCAAAATAATTTAATAATGAGATTTATCAAGTTTAAAAGCTCAACTATTTGAGAAGTATATTTATTAATTGAAACGAAAAATGAAGCCAGTAATTAGTCCTGAATCTTCTGAGCTAAAGTCTCTCCTGTCACGATATTCAAGCCAGGAGTCTCTGAACAGCGTGACGTTTGAGAGACGGATAGGACTAAAAAATGCTGTTACTCTGACTATAGGTTCAATTATCGGGACTGGTATTTTTATAACTCCGAAAGGCATTTTGTTGGCCACAGGATCTCTTGGGATGTCCTTGGTGGTGTGGGCTCTTACAGGATTCATTTGTATGCTGGGAGCTCTGAGCTATATCGAGCTGGCGTTAACGTTTCCAAGATCTGGTTGTGATTTCACGTATCTGCAAATGTGTTATGGCGAACTATTAGCTTTCTTGTACATGTGGGCAAGCGTTCTCATTTTAGTTCCTGTTTCAAAAGCTATAGCGGCTATGACATTCGCTAATTATGTACTTACTCCTATTTTTCCGAACTGCACACTGTGCCTGCATCAGCTATCAGAACAATAGCTGCATTAATCATATGTAAGTATGTTTCAATTTAAACAAGTAGTATCTAATTTCATCCCTGTGTGACATACCATAAAAATTGTATTGCGCAAATAAATATAAAAAAATATTATTTAATGCTCAGATTTAATGAATATTTATCTTACAAAAAGGAAAACTAAGACAAATATGTTTTTAGATTACATTTTTAACAGTACAGTTGTAATGTAATGAAAATTAAACTGGTTAAAATGTTTTATTCGTATTTTAATATGCAATATATTAAAATGTATTATCTCTATATTTCTCATCATTTTATTGGAAATTCATAATATTCTATAATCATAATACTCTTAGGAAGTGGTTTTATGCAGATTTATACTTTATATTGATACATACAATAAATGGAATATTTCTTGCAATGCTATTTAGTGCATTTCTTAATCATTTTTAACCTTTTCTTCCCCACTCTACTTTTAAAATTACGTATTGCTACTGAATGGTTAAAGCTTTGACTTTCAGATTCACAACTCGTAAATTCGAATTCCATCTTGAGGGGAAAAGTTTTTTATATTGCTTCGGAATCAATCAACTTGTAAAATTTGGTTGAATAATTCTTCATGTGCAAAAATAACTGTAGAACAGTAAACAAAATTGTACTACCACGGGCATGAGTGATTCTTGTTCAAATCATTAAAGATCAAATTAGATCTCGTGTACGCCAAACGTGACCGGAAAGCCACAAGCAAAACAAACCTACTTTTAAAACAATTTTATCGTAAGATAGATGATTTATGTCTATATATGAGATATTTTATTGTACATGTTTTGAAATATATCAAAAAACCTAAGATTTCATTTAATATTATATATTTACGTCAAATCCATCCCTGAAATTTAACATTAATGTGTAGAAATAATATAACATTTAACACTTTCACTGTAAATTTAAATAATTCTTTTAATGAATCTTAAAATATATTTGCATATTACTTTCATGTGTTGCCATCACAGCAATATGAAATTGATGTCAACGTTTCTCACACTCAATTGCTGTTCTTGTAGAATTTGAATGCACAATTTTAAATAATGCTGATTGTGGAATCATTGCAAATATGTTCTGTAGAAATGGGAACCTTTATTCCGTGAAGCCTTAGACGAATGGTTAGCACTCTTGCTTTCGATTCAACAATTCCCATGAATTGTTCGGTAGTTTGTGTGGTTGATTTTTGGGTTCAAATCCTACTTTGGGTTTGGATGTGTTGTTGCAACTGATGTCAATGTTTGAATACCGCCCTGGGTTTAGATATCAGAATCCGCTTGAAAACATAGGTCTCAGTTTAATTTGTACTCATGAGCAAAAAATGACCGTTGAGCTACAACCACACCCGTGAAACTTTTAATTACAATTTAGAATCTTGTTCTTTAATAAATACTTTGACTTTTACATTAACTTCATCCAGTTTGTATGCACACAATAATTTAAATAATATCAGTTTTCACTTAAGCACTATACTTTTACTGAATCTGTCAGTTAAGAATTGATAGCGTTTCCCGTGTATTAAATTTCTTGCCTTCTATCCAACAGTTCGTGAGTTTGAAACCTACCTTAGGCATGCATATTTGAAATGGTTCAGCATCCACTTTAAATTGTAGATCCCAGTTTAATTAACCGTTGTGTTCAAATAATGACCGTTAAGTGTTAGTTACAAATCTTTGCATTAAACAAAATAGCTACTTATAGTTAACTTTCTTAATTGTGTACATGATGGCAGGTGCTGTTATTGATATCTAAATCAAATATCGAGATTTAGCACATAGTCTTCATATTTTGGAAAGATTTGATCTGCGGTATTTCATGGTCAAAACTTTAATTTTTTGCAGAACAATTATTTGTACAAGTTTTTATTTTTCATTTCTATTCTATATACATTTAGAACTTTACTTAGAATCGATATCTAGATATACGAGTCTTGTTATTAATCTCGTAATTGTTAATATCTTATTTTAAATCAAGAATATCCAAATTTTGTATACTCACTCCTAAATTTTATTTATTTATCGAATGTAAAATTTGCGTAACTCGTATATTATTCAGTAATTTAATTTACAACCTGTAATGATTTGCAATCATTAATTCATTATCATGAACTTTGTGGTAATGATCAGAAATTCTTGTTACTAAGTAAGTATTATTGATGCAAAATACTTTATTTGGTGGTGAGGTTTTTATTTTCAGGATATAAAATAAATTATTTTCAACTTATCTTTAGTAAAGATAGAATATATTCATCACACAACAGATTAAGTTTTTAAAATTCATGAAAGGTTGGGTTACACGTTAATGGAAATTAAGAATACTTTAACAATTATTAATTTATAAGAATATGAAGATATGCCAGTAGTTAATATTTTAATTTTTGACCTCCAAAGCCTCCTTTCTCTCTTATTAAAATTATGGCTCCACGAAGTGAAGACCATTGAATAGAAGGGGAAAATGTGATAAGATTGAAAGTATCAATCCGGTTTTCCAAGTTATCTGTTTGTCATAAACATATGCATGTATGGATCCTCTATTTTTTGATCATTAAAGCTTCTACATCAGTAAAACTTACACCAAACACGTACAATTTTCACAAATTATAAAATATTCTGTGGTGTGCAAATGATTATAACGTATTCATTTTTTCTGGAGATAATATTTACAATGTGTCGTGCTAGAAAGCAAAGTTTTTACTATAAGTTTTACACATAAAAATAGCAATTAAATGTCTGTTAAGACTAAAACAATGTCTACTATAAAACAATAGCTGCCACTATTTATTTGATTTTGTTCCAACTGTGTTTGGCAAAAATTCTACTAAAGTTCATAATTAAGATGGTGGCTTACCTAATTACAATATTAGAAGTCGCAGTTATTGAAGCGTTCGATTAGCAATAAGATGTGGAATCGATAGCTACATGATAAATATCCCCTGATTTATTTTCAGTGGTCTTTTATATCATTTACAAATTTAAAAAGACGAATGTGACCTGAATACTCATTAAAAGATGGCGAGCCTTAATTATTTTAATGGCCATGTTATGCACACTACGTCAAGAAATGAAGACGTCTGCAAAATAAGTAATTAGCAAACGTTAGGTGACATAGGGAGCTCATGCTCAGCACAACGAAATAGCTTTGACTATTCTTGAAACTGTATCACAAACGAGCATTTCCAAAGATAGATTCACTAGTGAACAATGTTGCAGGAATCACATCGCATCATTGTCTCAGATGAATCAAGATTTTGTATACAGAACTTTTCGTCATCGCGGAAAAGGTACATTCATCGCCTGTGTTTCAGTATTTTCAAATTGACCTATCATTGAGTTTGATGATAGTGATACCGATAAGTTTCGATCACTTGTTCATATATCTGGGGTTTTGAGCAGCGGCGTTACATTTCTTAAATCCTGTGTCTCAGAGACATATTCGAAGTCACCAGAACATTCTATCTTAATCATGATAGCATTTAATTGTTCTACTTCGACTTTTATGATATAGAACCAGTGCGTAATCTAGAGAGAGATTGTCACCTTTGATTTGGCAATCGCGGGATCGATGTTTATCAAGCGATTACCATGCCATTATTTATCAGCTATTACAGTCGGTGGATTGCAACAGTGTTAAAATTGCATATAAACTGCAGTATACAAGCCGATATATGTTCGATTCCGTGTCTATAAAGGATTTTAATGCTATCAGATGTGTTAGCTATGAATTTCTCAGCATTAATACCTCTAAATATATTTAAATTTAAAGACTTGTTCTACTATGACACACACGCCCAATATTGTTTGTCTTGACTTAGTGTAACATTTTAAAGTAATAATTATAAAAGTAATATAAGATAAATAATTCTGTCAACAATCAAATGTAATTATTTCACTGGCACCATGAATGGTAAAATATGGTAAATGTCACCCATCCCAAAATAGTTTTAAACACTAACATTGTAAAAATGAAGAAAATAAAACAAAGAAGAAAATTTTTGAAGTTTCTTTTTATGAAAGTTATTTTACCATTTTAATGTATGTATTCAATATAAGAAACATACAAATAATTTTACTAACTCCGTTAATAGTTATTGCGAAAAACAGTCAAATAATCACAAAATAGAAAACTATATATATTCTCCTAATATAACATCTACTTAAATCAATTAAAATAGTTCGAATTTATTATAAAGCGGTATTTAGAAAACATTTGTGATTTGGAAAAAAAAAAAAAAAAACTATATTCCTTACTTGTATGGACGAACTGTTTCGCACCATGAAATGAGATCTTCTTTCCTTATCAACTAAAATATTAAAATAAACGAAAGGAGAAAAACTTTAAAGTTTCCCTTTAGTTATACGAAATTAATGAAGTCGGGAATGCTTTCATCCACATTCTAATGACTTTTAGATCGGTGAATTATCTGAAAAACTGAAAAAACGTTCACAATAATTAACATAAAGAATGCTTTTTTAAAAATCGTAAAAAATAATATCGTTAATTTACTTTAAAAAATTTTATGGGAGTGTTGAAAGAAACGGAAATTTGATATTTTACCTATTTTTCTCTGTCTATAGTGACTGCGCATAGAAGACAATTTTAAAACAAAGAAAGAATAATCTTTTTCTGTTGAAGTGTAGGGAATACCGGAACACTTTTTATCTAAGCATAACTTATTTTACAGTGATTTCAAATCTGATTTAATGGCTTAAATTAATCTCAACTTTTCAATATTCAAAATTTCTAAATGGAACAGCCTGTTTTTAAATTAGCCGAACACCTAATACTGATGTAAATTTCATTGCATTCCTGATGTCGATATTGATTTGAGTTTGCATAAAATTTCGGTTCTCACACAAAATAAGGATTTTACATGTGCCAATGTATTACGAATTTCAATATAACTCATTTTCCTTAATTAAGTAGCATATCAGAGTAGCCTAATGTTCATCAAATAACTACAGGTTGTTGAAAGATTTTTAAACATTTACATATTGTTATTATTTAGAAAATTTTCTTATTATAACGGCCGTATTAATGTATTTAATTGGGGAAACCTCGTAAAACTAACAAACTACATATAGTTATAAATTTATATGTAAAAATGGAAATGTAGTTTTTCCCAAGTTTTTCGACAGTAGCAACTAGGCAAATTTTCCATTCCAAAAATCCTTGTCTAAGCAGTAGCCTAATCCTCATTGTAAACTTTTGTTAATTTTTTTTCTTGAATCTGGTTACAGGATCTTTTGATAATTTCATTTATTAACATTCAGATCATTACATCCAATAAGTGAAACAACTGCAGTGCATGGACTATAGTATCTATGCACCAAGTATCTTAAATACTAACGAAATATACTATAATTCAATAATGTTTTTAAAATTTAAATTGTAAAAAAAGCACATTTTATGAATGATAAAAATTCCATCACAATTTTTTACATAACTGTTAAAATGAATTAATTTTATTTATGAAAATCTTAACATGCTCATATATGTATTCAGTTTTTGTTGTAAACAAATGCGTGTAAAATTATCCCTTTTTAAACTGCTAATGTTAATTCTAAATTTACGTTAAGCAGCAAAATAATTTCTTATTCTTAATAAGTATGTGAATAAATAACCTCATTATTGACTATATAGATTTATCTGTTGAATTATAATTTTGCTCTGTGGTTAATTTACAAAAAACAATGCGTCTATTTAGTTATCCGACAGATGCACATGTCATTAACTTCAAATATATCAAGAAGTATTTATCTTTCATGTAAACAACTCCTTTTCTTTCAGGTTTATTAACATACATAAACTGTCGCAATGTTCAGTGGGCTACTCGTGTTCAGGATGTATTCACTTTTGCTAAAATCATTGCTCTCATCATTATCATCATTGCTGGAATGTATCACATGTCTACCGGTAAGTGAAAATCTGAAACTTTTTGATCGTTCTGGTTAAGGAATGGTAAATAAGTGGAACAATATATACCATCTGCTATCGTATTAAATGAAAATTTGAAAACAACATGAATTGATAAAATCTAATAAATTTTATCTTATTTTTAAATTTTATCTTTGTCACAATGGTTGAAGCAAGCGTGGCAACAACAAATGCTGATTGCAAAATGTTCCTCTGTTCGAATTACTCTAAATATGTATTTAATATCTTACCTTTGTTATTTGTCTAACTTTTGCTTTGATATCTTTTGTCATTGATTTAGCATTATGAATTTGAATGTTAATTTAAATCAATAGGGAAACGCCTTGAAAACTAATCCAATATGACTGATCAGACAACTGAGTAAACAAATATTGAAATAGTTTAATGTTTTCACTTTATGCCTTTTATTGCATCTTCAAATTTAAAAGTCACATGCACAAAGAACAAAACTTCTATAGCCACATTTGTTTGCCTTTAATGAGGAAAAATGGCAAAATCTTTGCGAAAACTTTTTTTAGTTCTCGCCCTCTTTGAAAAGCAAAAATAATTTTATATTAGTAAGTTTTATTTTTAAATTTTATAAAGATCAGTTTGTAAATTTGAAAGAGAGCAAATGTCTTTCCGATTATCCTAAGATTTATATTCGATTAAAAATGATCTCGTTAATATTATGTTAGTGAAATTATTTTACATTCTGTTGTGTTGATGTGAAAAGAATTTCTTTTAAGAAATATTAGTCTAATTATTTATTAATGAATCAAACAGACATTGTTCCAAGTTTTCAAGTAATAAATCGCAAAAAATCACACTCGCTTACAAGTGAAAGATTGCGATTGCAAACATTACAAATGAATCGCTTTGTAAAGTGTCTATAGTGAAAGAGCTATTTTCAATTTTTGAATTCCCCCCTTTAAAAAAACATTTCCACGTGCCATTTTATATTGCATTGTTTTACTTCAATTTCATATTCAAAAGCAACCAAATGAAATTTTTTAATAGTTTCTAGCAAGAATCTTCAGTTTTTTCCGATAAGCAAAAATTATTTAACACATATTGTTTCATATTTTTATTTAATTACCACTTCGTATTACTGTAATTACTAACAATATATTGTTGGAATTTTAATAAAACTTTTTTTTTCTATGAAGGTCGTAGTCATAATTTTGACAACGCATTCCAAGGAACGAAGACTGAACCTGGTTACATTGCTCTATCATTCTACTCTGGGTTATTTTCATACGCTGGATGGTAAATATGACTTTTTATTTGAATTTGAAATATATATATAAATGATTTCCATTAGTATATTCAGAAAGAACATTTCTTACATTATTTTTATGATATCAATGTTATTAAAGAATACAGACGGTGTAATGAGGGAATTATTTTAGTTTTAACAATTATTAGTCATGGATATATATTTTCGATAGTGAAAATACTTTAAGAAATGAAAAATCTTTACGCAATTTTGAATTTTATTTTATAAAGATTTCTGAATCCAAATTTTTATACGGATCTTCAAGCCTACAACTGGCAACTGTTTGTTGCAAATCTCCAACCCAGTCTGACAAAGTCCATGAATCCGATGACCTTTAAAAAACCGAAGAAAAGAGTAGACTCAAACATTCCATGATGTGATTAGAAGATTGGTCTTGGCGACATTTTGGACCTACGGAGTAGGATTTCCCACTCTCAAGAAATATAAGACATTTCAGATGGCCATTGGCACACAAAATTTTACTGCAAGTTTTTCTGTTGCATGAATGTTAGAGATAGACCTGGTTTACTACCTCTGTTCCAGGAGTGACTAGGGTCATAATATAGAAAACTCAAAGATGGAATTTCAATAAATTCAAAAATTTCAAAATGTGATTTCTTTACATAGTTTACTTTTATAATATTTTTGTAAGTAATTTCAATTTTATGCATTGAAAGAATTAAAAAATGAACTATGCAATATGAATAATGATTTCATTCATACTGAGAAGAATAGTATAGAAAATAAAGATCTCACACACACACACACACAGAAAATAGAGGAAATCTATTTTTCTTAACTCTTGGATGTGTTTTTAAGCATTTTTCTTTAATTTTTATTTTTAGGAATTTCCTTAATTTCGTAACTGAAGAATTGAAAGACCCTTTCAAGTAAGTGTAATACTTAAAGAATACTTAAAAATTCTTTATTCCAACACTTTGATGTTCTAATAATTTCTACATTCAATATTTAGAAATTTACCAAGAGCAATATACATTTCTTTGCCAATGGTTACAGTTATTTACGTCTTAGCAAACGTTGCTTATTTTGCAGTTCTTACACCTGATGAAATACTGTCTTCAAATGCTGTTGCTGTGGTGAGTAATATTTTGTTCATTATAAGATTGTGTAAATTAATAATGGCATATAACGTATTTGGAAAGTTAAAATCATTTTAAAAAAAGGAAATTAATTTATAAATCTTCAGAATTAAAAAAAAAATCCTTTTGTTTATCAAAAATGTTGTGTGCATTTTGTTGGTGTATAAATAACTTTCACTTGTATTATATTTAATAAAATGAGTTCTACCTATTTTAATTTGGCCTTGATTGTAGATTTTGAATTACAAATTATAAAGCCAATTTAACTAATCGAGAGATTTGATATGTTATGGAAATATTTGAATATAAAGAAGTTCTATTAAGCTCTCGAAGATAAATGAATTTCAATTTTTTTTTATCAAGCATGTTTTGATAATGCAACACTTAATATTTTCGGAGACTTCAGTACCAAGCGAACTACGTACATGGATTGGGAATCCATATACATTATTCTTCTCCCAATTCAAGATCCTTAGTTTCAATACAAAAACTTTAAAAATATAGATGCTGACAGATGGTATTATGAAATCAATCGACAATTCCCAGAAATTAAAATGCATACGAAATGAAACTTATTATTCGGTTATAAAAATTTTTTTTAATACTTATGGAACCCCCCCCCTTTTCCATAAAACAAATCTCAACTCCACTTTGCAAATGTCCTAACAAAATATCATTAAGCCGAAAATGAACTTAAAAGATAAAAACGAAACGTTTCTAGTCTATGAATGATATTGAATACTAAAATGATTTTGACTTCACTAATATCATGGCACTTGATTAGAGAATGGTTTGTGAAACCAATAATTTACAATTTTGTTTTTGTAGTTTCCACAAAATTAAAAAATTTCTAATGTTGAATTAAATTTATTATTTCATGCACACAAATGAATTTTCCCATAAAATCTTTGAAGCACTTTTTCCTGATTAAATTATAGAAATGCTTTGATGTTGGGATGGTTAATCGAAAAAAGTATTTCCGATGATTTTTAATTAGAATATTATTCATGAGGCAAAACATTTACACCATTCCCTTCCTAAAATCAATAAATGTGTTTAAAATTCAGTTTCGCGGTATAATTTTACGTCTATTTTCATCCTTTGATTGAATTACATTATTTCAATAACTGATATTATGTTTTAATTTATATAATTCCAAATTCTACTTCATCATCCTTCAACTTCAACACGTGTTATGGGCAATTAAAAACAGTTGAGACATTTTAATGCCCAATGCAAAAATTGCTTTCTGGCAGGACTTTTCTTAGGTAATGAAAACTTAAAATAGCATTTAAGTAAAACACAGCTAGATAAAAATTTTATCTTTTAGAAATAATATTTATTATTTATAAACTGTCACAGTATAATTTTAATCGAATAAAAAATAATAGCAAGCTGATGAAAATAAATATTTCATATACTTCCTGCAAGACAAGACAGATTGTGAAAAATATCAAAAATACTTAGAAGATCAATAACTCTCCTTAGCTGTATGTTATATAAGACGTGTGCAGGCTCTTAAATATCATGTGTAGTGAAGGACCTTCAAATATTACTATCGCAAAAAGCATACTACAAGAATGACTTAAACATTCACCATAATTCATGAACGTGGATGAACATAGCATAACAGACACAGAGCAAGGAGAAAAATAGAATAACGGATTCTTGGCTTAGCACATTCTTCTAAAATTAACTAAGTCATTTTCTCTGATAATCACTATAAGATTTGTCTCAATTTGTTGTAACAGAAGATACGAAGCAGAATCGATAAAAACTTTTCTACTGACTCTTATAAAAAAAAATGGAATACAAAACAGGCAACTATACGATATCATTCAAGGTCAGTTGGAAAAAGGGGAATTTATGATCGAGAAGATATGTACGAAATTATAAAGCAGGTCACCGTTATTATTCTGTTTTCAATCGAACAATTCGTATGTCTGATCTTTACCTCTAGTGTGGTGGATTGTAGTTACTAAGAGTTCACTTTATAAACTAGATCCAAGTCGAATTAGGATCAGATAGGCAATAAATGGTAAGTGCTGTCCTTAGTGCTTCCAATTTTTTGGTTCGAATCTCATTCTGGACATGGATGATTATAGTGGTTCAGAATCCACTTTAAACTGTAGATCTTGGCTTAATTAGCTCTCGAGTGCAAAAAATGATCATTGAGCAGCAAACAAACCAAACCTAATCGAATTAATGTTCGAGTATTGAAAAATGACCATGGAACGACAAAACAAACATATTTCTTTTCCTGTCCTGGACAAAACAGCAAGGAAAATATATTAGTTTTCGAAAACATCTTAATGTTTAAGTATTTAGTTCAAGATACAAATTAATGCAAAAATCGTTACATATTAAGTTAGATCTAAATTATTATACTCCAAGCATAATGGTGAGGCCAAATGAATTATCTTTCTGACTAACAGAACTTAGTACAACAGCTTAATTAGTAAAATAAATCTATCTATAATTAAGCAACTTAATTGTTTAGAACAAAACTGTTATTAGATATGTAATGTTGAATTAAAGAAGAGATTTTCACCCTCTATAAAAAGCAACTTAACTATACGAAACAATAAATCTACAAAAAATTATGAAGTCAAAAAATTGAGTTTAAAAGAACGATATTTTTGATTAGCTAATGGCATTCTACTGAGAGGTTGTAAGAAAGTACCTAGATAAAGGCAGGCTTTATATAGTCCATTCAATGTAAGAAGCGTTCTAGAGCCAATGCTAGCGATTTCACCACGCCTGCCTCTTCTCTTACTCATATGGAGCTTTTTTCTAAATTTAGAGCAAATACCATGCCTACCTGGATTGTCCCACCTTTGCATCCTTGGTACCAGGTGAAGTGTCCTGGTGGCTCCTTGACTCGGGGCTGCAGTAGACGCGATCAAACTGCACTTGCGCGTTTTCTTAGCGGCCATATGCTTTTCATGACTTTCGTAGGTGGTAACAAACATTTCAAGACCATATTTTATCTTGTTTAGGGCTTACCAAGCAAGACCTGATTCGAGATCCCCTTCTGGTGCTTGATTTTTTTTTAGGGTGAATGGCTCATGGACCTTATCTAGCTTTGCTGATCACGGGGATTGGAAACAACAACAACAATAAAACAGCGCTCTAATGACGAATCTTGGGCTTGATTCTTGCCTTAGTACAAACCAGACTTTCAATAAATTTCAAAAAAAAAAAAAAAACTAATGTTGGGAATTCTTTACAAATTAAATTCACGAAATGTATTTTCTCAGTTACAATGAATGTGTGTGATAATTTAAATAAACGTCTCATTTAAAAAGCTGTCCGACGTTAAACTATTTACACCTTAGGTGAATCTACTTTATGTTATGTAGATCAAATCGGTTTTG
Organism: Latrodectus elegans; assembly: GCA_030067965.1. NCBI lineage: Eukaryota > Metazoa > Arthropoda > Arachnida > Araneae > Theridiidae > Latrodectus > Latrodectus elegans. The sequence continues at coordinate 53,308,994 of CM057814.1, read as the reverse complement.
GTATGAATACTATAAAAAAATCAGGCTTTTTCACAAACGCTAATTTTTTTTTACCTAACTTCAGGTATCTTTCATAAGTCTTCACAATATCATGCCCAAGTGGTTAATTCGAGACAGGAAATTTAAGTAAATAAATAGTTTCTCTCAGATTATTGGGCAAGAAGCAAAAGTTTTGGTACATTAAAACGGCTATAAATTGGAGCCTAAAAAAAACTAAATCTCTCGCAAAAACTACAAATAATGATCGTCGTTAAAAATAATTCTCAACAGGAGAAAGTTGTTTTTCATGAAAAATATTAAATTCTGTTCACAATAAATTTCAATAACAAAACTTAAACTCCTTTTTTATTTTCAAGCGAGGTTAGCTAACCTCGTAAGCCTTTTTCGCTGAATCTCCAGATGCAAATAGCTTCCGTTTGATATATAAATCAGAATCCTAATGACTAAATTTCTCATTGTTGACAATGATTCCCTGGATTAAACTTCGTTGACTTCTAGATAAGAATGATGGAAGGATTTAAAAGTCTCTTCTTAAACATTTATCATTTTCCTTTTTATTTACATGGAGGCAACAAAGAAAGTAACTACATATATCATTAAATTACATTCAAATTCGGCAGATATCATAAGAAAATTCAAACATTTTGTGACACAGCCAAACAGGTTGGCTTTCGGTAAATAGTTAATTCGATATTCACTTCAAGCGTCGAAGTTTATAGTGGTTCCTTCATGGTTCCAATAGTTTTTTAAACCGTAGTTCTCAGTTTAATTAGCTTTAAAATGGAAAAATTGACTGTTGAGAGTCAACCGAACCCTTTTCTGACATGAACTTGAAAGATGAAGTGGAAATATATACCTTTTGTGTAACTTGAATTTTCGCTTCAAACTTAGCAAACCTTTGCCCAATAGTTGGTTCAGAAGCAAAAATTTGCATTTTTAACCAGATTGAATGTTAAATCTTTGTATAAAACAATATGAAAAAGGTGCCTCAATTTCAGAAGCGTGATCCTGTAATTTGAAATTTAGAATTATTTTTCCCAAATTAATTATATTTAGTACAGTACAATCAATTAAAACCTTTTGATTTTATCTCGCATAATTTCAATAATTTTTTGTAACAAAAAGAAATCCCAAGATTACCTTATAACTTAATTACTTTAAAAAAAGTTGAAATGTCGAAAATATCTAACTAAACAAGATCATCGATGAAAAGAATAAAAGTATCTCATTTAAAAATGCGTTTCTAATTCAAAATAACAATGACATTTCTCTTGAACTATTTTATTCTGCAAATGCTGTTCTGAATTTTAAAAATTCCACTACACAACGTTTCATTCAAATTTACTTATTGAAAGAATCATATACATAAATTACGAGGATAAAAATTTATGAGTTATCATTGTCAAATAATCCTGTTTTCTCCTTTTAGACTTTTGGCGAAAGAGTACTTGGAGTTATGTCTTGGATTATGCCTTTTTCAGTAGCTCTGTCCACTTTTGGAGGCTTAAATGGAAATATATTTGCTTCCGCTAGGTAATATACAAATTATTTATTTCAATGCTTTTGACATTTCAAATTTGTAAGCTTCAAGTCCTTTCACTTATACTCAGTAGCATAACTAATACACTGATTTTATAGATCATTTTAAATTATATGAGAAAAATGAATTTTATTGCGTGATTTTTTAATTTACATAGTAGCTTAAATATTATTAGACCTATTTACGATTTCAAACACTTTTATAAGCAAATAAAATTAAATTTTTAAAATGGTCCCAATTTCCTTTTATAAATAGTTGAACTCATTAAATTAAATAATATCTTGTAACCAGTATATAATATCTTGTAAACAGTATATAATATCCAGTATATAAACCCAGTATATAATATCTTGTAAACAGTACGCAAAAAGTTTTAGAAATGCAATATTTGTACCATTGAAATAATACATTTAACTCAAAATACTTGCAAAAATATTTTAATTTATTTAATTTGATAAAAAAAATACTTAAAGTAATGCAATACTAATGTTTATCTTTAACAGGTGAAAATTAATTATATTGATGCAAATAGATTGAACACAATAAAAAATTTGTAAGCCCTTTAAAGTATAAGTTGAAAAATCTTTCGTTTCTGTTCTAAATTTATTAAATATAACATGAACACATCATATTTAAATAACAAAGTCTAAAAGAGATGAAAATTTTCTGTAAAACTAATATGTGGAAAAAAGCCTTGATTTAGCATTTCTCACATTTTACCATGCAAATTATTTTTAATAATGAAGTAGAAAGGTAGCTTATACAATAATAGTAACTTATACATTAATTTTGCTGAGAGACGTTAATTTTTTAATGTTTTATTACTTTATATACCCTAAAATCAAATCTTCACATTTAGCAATCATGTCTAGTTTTCATCAAAACTAATATCTAATACATTTAAAAACATTTCATAATTACCAGTGCATAAATAATATGAATAATTATTTATTATATATGTTTAAATATTTCATCGATAATTTCAATATGAATACTAAAATTTGTTTTAAGGGTCACGTTAACTATAAAAGTAATATAAACCTTAGATAATGGACCAATGTCATTGGAAAACAGAATTACAATAGCATTTTTACCTTTCAAAAGCATCTACAAATTTATTGGGTTGAATATTAATGAAAAACATAAGCATCTGGAACACTTCGTGTATCGGAGTTATTTACTCCGATACAATGTTGTTATTTACTCCTCAAACACTTCAATAATGATCTGCATATTTTCTGGATTGTTCTTAAAAGTACTGTGATATTATTCGTCAACCGTTAAGTTTTGCATTTTGTGTTTGAGACAGTCGTATAATAATAGTATATTGAATTAAAAGAGGGGGTTCAAAGTTTTTCACTTGCGGAGGAGGGGGTAGCGCAAGTGAAAAACTTTGAAGTCGATACAAGAGGATCGAAAATGAACTTATTTTAAAGTACATGAAAACTTATTCGTAGAATGGTGCTTATTTCAAGTTTTTTTGCCCTAAACTATACAATTTTATTATTTCCAAATTTATTGCTGTTTTTGATTGACTGTTAAAAGATCCTTTTATTATTACAAATAATATAGTAAAGCAAGTTTGATCTCCATTTTTTCTGAAGTGGATAGAAAATATTTTACTTTTTCTGGTTAAATGGCTGATTCTCTTGTTTAAATCTCTTGGTTAACATTTTGAATTTTAAGTGTCTAAGTGCATTTTTTTTATTCATTTTTTTCCGGAAAAGTATAATTTTGGCACACAAATATAAAGACCAAAGAAGATGAATGTTGGAACAAATATATAACAGTTAATGAATGTTGGTGACGTGAGTTTAAAGTTCAATAGGAAACTTTCACTTTATTTCGAAAATAATATTAAAGATAAAAAAATAAAAATCGATTGTTTTGTCCTTTAGAAGAAAACGTTAATTTGGGACATATTATGTAATTCAACGATATGTTTAGGATTAGCCGCACCAAATTAGAGATAACGGGTCTAATTAAAAAAGATAAAACCACCGTAAAGACCAAGTAGACCAGAGTAATATATTTTAAAAATTAGATTTTAACAATAAAACTAAAATCTCAAAACATCACGGAAAATTATTATGAATCTAAAAAAGGTGGGACATTTGAAGAAACAAAAAAGATAATTAGGCTTAAAATAAATTTAAATATCTTGAAACACTCTGAAAAGGAAATTCAAATAAATAAATAATTTTACAGTCTAAAATTATTTAAATCGGCCTTACAGATACTTTAATAAGCTTAATTTAATAATTGAGGAAATTTGTTTGAAAAAAAGAAATGTAAACGACGTATGCTTTTTAGTTTGATATATTAAGTATATTTTATAAATTTAATAATCTTTCTCTCTTAATCAAAGAACTTGAACACGTCACTTCCCACTAAAAAATGTGTTCATAAGAATCGCGAATCTTGAGATTATTTTGAAATTATTTGTCACGAAATACAATTGATCACAAAAGTAAGTATGCAACTCATATCTTAAGTGAAAAAGATCAAGTTCTCAAATAAATGTATGAAATCATTATTTTGGGGAGTGTTATTTAAAGCTTCTGATTCAAGTCATAAAGTAATGGAAAATAAACCAAATCATTCAACTTTAAAAAACTTTAAGAGTAATTTTGTTGACTATCAGTAGAAATTTAAATCACAAAAGTATATATGCACTCTGAATTTTTGTCTTAAATAGGCTGACTGATACTATTGAGTGATTTTTCGTATTTCAGTGATAAGTTTAGAAGTTCTACTACAAAGCTTGTATGTTTGAGCCTTAAGTACACCAATAATTCACCAATGCCTCCACGTGGAAAAGAATTATCAAAAGATTTAAAGGATGCAATAATAAAGCAAGTTTTAAAGACAAATCTGTAAAATTATAGACAATACTGCAAATAATCATTGAAAAGTTCCAGGCTGAGGGAAATACTCTAAGCAAACCAAGAACAGAACGACCACCCATTTTCACGAATCGAGAAAGGCGAATTATTGTTGGAAATTTGAAAAAAAACTTCGAAGATTAGCGAGTCAAAATTGACAAGTGGTGTGAAAAACAATTTGGCGAAGTCATGCAATCCTGAAACAATACATCGTGTGTTACGGAAAACAGGATACCATGGTCGAAATATACGAAGAAAACCATTTGTTAGCAAAGTGAATCGCAAAAAGAGAATAGATTTTGCAAAAGAAAATGTAAAGCAGAACAGAAATTTTTGGAATTTCGTGATTCTTTTTCTGATGAAAGCAAATTTAACATTCACGGGTCAGATGGACACCAAAAAGCTTGGCGGAAAGCAAATGCAGCTCTAGAACCAAAGAACATGAGAGGAACTATAAAACACGGTTGTGGTTCGATTATGGTTTAAAATTACATATCGGTAGCATCTGAAGTAGGAAATTTAGTTATAATCGACGGAATAAGGAATCAATATAGCTATATACATATTTTAAAGAATAAGCTAAATTGCTTCTAAATTGAGACTCAATGGATCTTTCACTTTCCAACAAGATAATGATCCCAAACATACTGCTTGGGTTGTTCGGGAACGGCTGTTATATAACGTGCGAAAATAGTTAAAAATCCCACCGCAGTCACCTGTTCTTAATCCCATTGAACACTTATGGGATTATCTTGATCGCCAAATTAGAAAGCAAGAGATCAAAACTAAGAATGATCTAAAAAAAGCCCTTTTGGAGGAGTAGCAAAAAAATACCATTTTCTGTCACTAAAAATTTAATAAAATCATGGCCATATAGATTGAGAGCTGTTATAAAAGCCAAAGGCTATCCAACAAATTACTAATTTTTTTTAAAAATTGTAAAATTTGCAATATTAATGTCTTTGTTTTTGCTTGCATACTTATTTTTATGATGTAAATTACATCCTATTTTAAGTTAAGCTCATCTTGCTAATTAAATATTTGTATTTTTTAAATATTTTTTATTTTGTAATTATGTTCGATTTTGCTGTAATCGAAATAAATCGTTAATCAGAAAACTTTAATAGTATAGGTCTTTTTTTTTTTTTTTTTTTTTTTTTTTTTGGATAGGACATTATCACATACACTCTACGTAATTACTTTTGTGACTTTAAGTGTATATAAATATTCCAAATATTCACGAATAATGTATTTTTGATTACACAGCAAACTGAATTGCAAAATTAGTCATAAATTCTGAAAGCGAATATGATCACTTTATAATAAACATTATCAATGCATAATTTTCAGGTTATTTTTTGTTGGAGCGAGAGAAGGCCATTTACCAAATTTTTTGTCCATGATTAATTTGAATTATTTAACTCCAGCTCCAAGCCTTGTATTTTTGGTAAGTAGTGACATTGCATTTATAATTAAAATGTAAGCAGTAAATTAATGATTGCTTCTTAACAGAAATAATTTGTAATCATGTGGGGAAAAAATTATTAAACTATGAAATGTATAAATTCCAGTAGTGTGGGGTAACTTTATTACAGTTCTACAAATTTTGATTTTTTTTTCCAAATTTTAAACTGTCAGATCCTCAGATGTTCAAAGGCCAATTTGTAGGAGCCCATCTAGCTGGAGCAAATGTTACCGAAACATCTCGCTTTTCAGAAGTTTCTAGAAATTATGTGTCGAAAGTCAGGATAGCATGCGCACAATGCGGCAAGACAAGCAAAATGGTGGACGGAAATAGATGCTCTGTAATAAGCAGATGGGGATATTGAAGCGAACAACTGTAAAACTCACTCAGCATCTGACTTCTCCAGTATTAATAGGTTAGAAAAAGTATTGAAAAAGGAAGAAAGAAATCGGGTTTTTTACCGAGAATAAACCCGTATTTTTTTACCCTTGCAAATTTTAAAATTCCCAGAAAGTTTGAATACCCTCTAAATTTTTTAAATAATTTAGAATTTTTTTTTCATCAGACATTTCTTAAGATAAATAAAAATCCATTTATTTAATGACTTCTACTATAAGTTACGGTAATGAAATTTTCCAGAAAGAAGAAGGAAAAAAAAATTTGCTTTAATGATCACATTTTATAATAATATTAAAAATTAATTCGAGGAAATATTTCTTTCTTTCTTCTCAGCATGAATTTATATCGAAAGAAACATGTTTGTTTGTTGTCTTGTTCCAGGTAGGCTGGGAATATGGGGTGCGCTGCTCCATATTTCCAACAGAATCGTAATTTGGTGTAGAGTCCGACTTCCTCTGTAAACACATGCCATAGGAACCCGTTTATAGGGTAAGCAACCACTCACAACCAATTCATAAAAAGTAAGGACAAAGGATAGACACACACGCAGAAAACACAGCCATCCCCGAACTGGGATTCAAACCCATGGCCTCCCTATTCGCAGTCAGGCACTCTGATTACAAGATAGGGTGGATGGCATCGAAAGATGCATGGAAATATTTTTTCTGACAGTCCGGAGAAATATATCTTGTAATTCTTTGTTAAAATATATTATTTTAACAAAAAATTATTTAATCGGAAAATTATTTAATTTCACACTGAGGAAAACAGAATATTTGTTAATTATTATTTTAACAAATATTCTGTTTTCCTTAGTGTGAAATTAAATAATTTTCCAACTACAAAACAAAACAATTTTTTGTGCATATTTACGTAATTTACATCACTTCTCATCATCAAATAAAGCAAAACATTCCTTTAAACGAAAAATGGCTAGTTGAGTTTATTCCCTAAAATTCCTGGTTTATGCCCAAACCATGAATTTGTGAAATTTCCGTGTAGCTCGCCGAGCTGGAAGCCGAACGGTTAGCGCTCTTGCCTTCTGTTCAACAGTTCATGTGTTCGAGTCTCTCTTTGGATATGATCTAATTAGCCCTAATAAACAAAAACAACCGTTGAGTGACAAATCATATCAAACTCCCGTGGCTCAATATTCTCAGGTATTTTATGTCTCTTGTTAGAAGATTCTTTTCCATACAGATTATTTATGCTAGAGCAACAATTCTAAAGTCACTTGTCACATATGTTAATGCGAGAGTCGCCTACGATGCTATCATACTTACAAAACCCGATCGATTGATAAGTGGAAGAAAATAATATAATCTGTGATTAATTGTCTTTTACACTTTTCCCGACAGCAAGACGAGTGCACATATGGAGAGGACACTGCACAAGCGTATCTTGATTGTTTCCTAACCGTTAAGCATTGAGGTAGATCTGTCATGACATGCATACCCATGCTGTGATTTGCTGCAAGACCAATTAATCCAGAAAGGAAGGATCAATAGAAGTTTAAAGAAATTTTAGCTGACCAGATCCGTTCAATGATGCAAACTTTGGCAGGAGATGGAATTTTCCAGCACTTATCTTTGCAGTGAGTTTTGACCAATCGTAGGTTAATGAACAAGAAAAAGTTAACCAACTTAGGCTCCCAGTCACCCGACCTCAATAGCATTAAGTTTTTATAGTCTATTTCAGAGCATTCGATGACGAATTGATATTCTCTACCGGTATCTATACCAGAACTTCACAATATCTCCATGAAGAATGAACACAATGTTCTTCTAAACCATGGGTTCTCAAACTTTTTTCCTGTAGACTACTTTCAAAGTTTTACTATTTTTGGTAGACCCCCTGCTGCTAACAAAAAATACCTAGGTACTAACAAAAACTAATGAAACAAAAAAGTAACTAGGTACCTAAAGTTTAATCTTCCCTGTATTTTTGTTCTTTTATAGAAGTCTAGAATCTCTAGCATTTATAATTTTTATTACATAACTACCTACGATACTCAAGTAGTAAAACAAATATAATATGATTGATAAATAACAATATACAATAAAAATATGTATAACAAATAGGCAGATACTTACTTTTTCCGGCACTGCAAACACTGACATCGATTAACTTACAGTCACACTTTTGTGTTTAAAATCCCGGAAACAAATGAATAACGTTTTGTTCTTGACATTCATATTTATACTAATGTAGATTGCAAGCAGAGCGCATGTCGCATTCATCCCTTTGCAGGTCTGAACAAGCATCCCGGACTAACGAGCGGCTCTTTGCAAGTCTCGACATGTGGTGTACACTTGTACTATTATCTATTATTCTATTCAATTCTGGGTTTGAACTGAGTGTCGAATATTTTTGAGTACCTACCTAGTGAATGATGCTATCTGCGTACGTTAATAGGTAAATCCAAGCAAAAATTTTGTTTATTATAAAAACCAGAAAAATTTTCGTGGACTCCCACTTACAACTTGTGAACCTCTGTTTACATTTCACGTTTACGTGGACCCCCGTGGAGTCTCCTATGGACCCCTGGGGGTCCACATGGACCACTTTGGGAACCTGTGTTCTAAATGCTAATCGTCGCTTGTATGAATTGATTTCTAGATGATTCCAAGTTGTATTACATGCTGAAAACGGCATTACACCACGCTAATAAAGGATTCTAAATAAATCTAAAGTGTTTCCATTATTTTGATGACCACCTATATCTTTAATTAATAAAAATTTAGTTTTAATAAGTCTAAACAATATTTACGATTATAAAAAATAACAATGAAATAATAAAACAAAATTTACCTTCGTGTGCAATAAAATAAGATTTAAAAATAGATCGATATGTTTTTATATTCGTGTCTGTAATTCTACCAACTATTTAAAAACTTAGTGAACATGATGAATGAATTTGAACGTCCTTAACAAAAAGAAAAAATCTGAAATTTCGCCTAAGTCATTCAAATTAGAATCAAACACAAAAAGGTAATTCCAATTTCATAATTATTTCTGATAATTTCTTTAAAAATAAAAATAAGTGTCCTGGAACGTGTGAATAAAAGTAAAATCGGTTTACTTCATAATTGCAAGAATATTGAAGAGTTCCACTCCTCATTCGATTTGTTTTTAACTGATCGACACACGAGACTTTTGTTTAGTGATGCAAAACAACACTTTAAATAAAGATAAGCAAGTAATAAATATCGCTAAAAACTAGTACAACATTTTTTTCAAATGACATTCCCCTGAAAACTTGATTTTCTACTAGAAACCATCTCATGAGCTTGACCCATAAGTTTAACAATAACCATTTAAAAATATAAACTTCTATAGTTAATTAGTTAGTTTTAATCTAATTAGTTAGTTTTATTCTATAGTTAATTAGTTATAATTCTCTACTCCAACATATTTACTTTAAAATTTATTCTTTTTTATAAGTAAATATAGAAGTCTGACACAGGATTTAGAATTATAAACAGACAACTAATTTTAACTACATTTGTTGAAAGCTATTTTCTCAATTCTTTATTATGTTTAGATTCAAAATCAACTTCATTCATTTTACAACTATAATTAGATATCTTTCTTTGTGATTGTTAATACATTTTTTTCAGTGTATTTTGAGCTTAGCATATTTGTCAACTACCGAAGTGTATGTTTTAATAAATTACACAGCCTTTGTTGAAGCGCTTTTTGTAACATTTTCTGTAGCAGGAATGGTATGGCTGAGGTACAAGAAACCTGATCTAGAAAGACCTATAAAGGTAAATATTGCTTTTAAAATACTTACATACAAAAACGTTTTTTTTTTTTTTTTTTAATAATAGTTATTAAATTTGCTAAATACATTTATATTATTTCATCGAATATATAAAATCTTTTATTTTAAATTTTTAATGAGATTAATTCATAAAGATTAAGCTGATTTAAATCTGGAGCGATTGTTTAACACTTTTTAAAACTTACTGAATTAATTATGAATAAGTTTCTAATCAGGAAACAAATTCTTTCTTTGTAACACATGTGCTTTTATGATTAAAAATATCAATTAAAATATATTTTTAGTCTAAAATTAATTTAAATTTTACTTTAAATTTTTCACAGTATACAGTCAATTTAAAAAAAATTGCTATACCTGATTACGTTTTACTAAAGAGAATACAATGAAATTGTATATTATATTTATATGAACTGTCAGGGTTTTAACATTTTGTTGCAGTCATTTACTTTATCAACTTTCGCATAGAGCAACAGATTCTTTTTGAGAAAGCATTTTATTACATTAAAAGTATCCAACACTTTTGAATACTTTTTTAAAATATACTAAATAAATATTTTCTCAGCAGAAATTATTATAAAAATAACCAAACCTGTAGAGCTTTCGAATCTGATTAAGCCAATGATAAATAAGAAGAAATATTTAAAATTATTCAAATATTTACAAATGTATATCAGTATTTCCTAAGAGATCCTAAAACTTGTTCTGAAATGTCCTGTTAAGTGAATATGAATTGAGTTGCAAAAGTAAGTGAGAAAATAAGAATAGAATAGATTTAAACTGAAACAATTCACGTCCGTCCCAACTTTTTATTGCAGTGAAATTTTGATAAAATTGTAAAATTAGGAAGATAGTTTTAAAAAAAATTCTAAAATTTGCTCCAAATTCATTTTAAAACAGAAATTAGCTTCAAAATTAAAGAAAATAGAATTTAAAGGCGCATGAAAAGAGTTAATGAATTAAATAACTATATATTTAGCAAAAACAAGATCTACATAACAGTGTGTATCCAAAATATTATCTGATATGTGTAATTATTTAAATAAAATTTTAATAGACTATTTTTCCCTTCAGATTTTATTATTTCTAACTACACAATAATTCATGATAATGAAGGCGGGTATTAATTTCAAATAGTTAATTCCCTAAATTACCTGTAAAAATACAATAAAATTAATTTTATTAAAAAACTTATTTTTAAAATAAAAATATATTGAAATAAAATCAAATATGAAATACTCCACAGTTAAGAATATCTTTTTAAATGTTGATATTTTAAAAATCAATATGTTCTACACAATTTCTTTTTTGTAGAGCATTGTTTCATCTTGTTCATGGTCGTTAAAGTATTTTCGCTAAGATTTGGAAATGACTAGTGTAATTTTATATCCAAAATATTTTTCCTTAATCTAGATCTGGAGATTGTAATCAAAAAATATTATGATAAAAAAAATCTTATATATAGCCCTTATACATTAGATCAGTGTTCCTCAACCTGCTGGTACCATGGCACCTTTCGGTTGGTTTAGTTGAACGCGCTGTTTCTGCCCAATGATAAAATATTTGTTTTCCATAAAATGCTATGTAAATTTTTTCACTTTTTCAATATTAATGATAAACACAACCATAATAGAAATTACTAGGAAATCAATCTCCATTCTTCTCGTGTCTTATCAACATTTGTTATCAACCTCTAATTGCTTCAAGATCAATTTAAAAAGTCTTTTAATAATTTATTATCACCGAGCCTATGGTCACTTCTTTTGTAAATTCTTTTACCAATCAAATAAGCATAACCCAAATGGCTACATATATTTCAGATTTTTTTTTTTTAAGTAAAACAAGAAGTGGAGATAGAAATTTTGGACCTACAGAATGTATAGATGATAGAAATAAATTTCCATTCTTAAAAAACGCAGCAAATGAAATAGTCATTTTTTGCTTTCACATACTTGTATGGATCATTGTTTTCAATAATGAATATCATAAAATCAAAATATAGATCACAACTTATACAGATGAACACCTTGATTGCTTGTGAGCAGGAATTTCAGTATATTCTCCCAATTATAAACACTGACCAGTATAATGCAATGTCAAAGGTCACATTGACTGTATTTTACAAATCATTTTTATACTTTGTATGTTTTACAAGCAATTTAGAAATCACTTATTTTACGCAAAAATATAATACTAATTATATTACATTAAATTAAATTTTCAAATTAACTTTTTTGTGCATCATAAATAGTATTGTGTGTGTTATTAACTATGTCCTATAAATTTATCTTGAAAAAATAAATGGCGCCTGTCATTCTAAAAAGTGCTCTTGGGTACAAAAAGAATGGGAACTCCTGAATTAGATCTTTTGCAGACAATAGAAATGCTATGCATGTATTTTCTCACCTAAACACAGCTTGTCAGGTCTTTTATTTTTTTCTTTACTTATAATTATTATGTGAAGAATAGTGAATGAGACTTCCAAACTTTTGTTATACCTAATGCTTCTTTTGAACATAAAAGATTTAGCATTCTTACATTCAAGCATATTATTCAACAAGGCCATTATACTTCAGATATCCATATCATGTAAACTTAATTACAGGAATTTCATTTATTCTGAAATATTTATACTTTTTTACTCTTGAATTGGAAAAATATAAATCAATTTTGGCAAGAAAAAAAAATTAAGATGGTTTATAATCATTCATTATTATTTTCCCACTCCAAACTCCAATTATTAATAAGGTATTGTATGATTAAATTTGAGAATTAATTTTTTAATTGTTATCATAGACATTAATTATACATGAATTTATATCGAAAATAAATTCTTTGTATGAAAAATTAAATTGAACAAAATAATCTTTTTTGATAGATATTGTTTAAATGTTTTATTTTGTTTTGCAATAAAAAGAATTTTCAATAAAAACTGTCATCAATTCTATACAATAAAAATAGAATAGTTTGATATTTAGTAATAGCAAAAGTCAAAATAAAAATATAAGAATTAATGGGAATAAAATATCAGCATCAGAAATCTCTTCTAATATTGCTTTTATTAATGTTTGAATTTTAATAAGTAATAATAAAGTATTTTTATGAATGTTACTCTTATGCCATTGAAATAATATATGCTTAAAAATCTTATTTAATTAAGTAAATATTCGTTTTAATTTCAGGTCAACATTTTACTGCCTATAACATTCCTTGTTGTTTGTGCTTTTCTTGTAACATTTCCATTTTATGTTAGCCCTTGGGAAACTGGAATGGGTATAGCAATTACAGTAACAGGTATTCCAGTCTATTTGGTTACCATATACTGGAGAAATAAGCCAATGTTCTATAAAAAAGCAATAGGTATGTATTATAATTATGAAAATTTAAATAAACCCCCATTAATTAAGAATAATTAGTTAGCTTCCAAATAAACTTATTTAAAAAAAATTTCCTTCAAACATGCCAAAGCTAAAGAAATGTTCTAATTTACATTTTTTTTTTTTTTTTTTTTTTTTTTTTGTTAAAAGCAAGCAGTAAACAGCATTTATAAATGTTATTTTCTCTTACCTGAGTAATTGTTATTGTAGAATTTTATAAACAATTATACATAGTTAAGTCATTCTATAATGTGGATGACTCGTAACTTTTTATCTTGCTTGTTATGCAGATAAATATTAAATTATAGATAAAAGATGGCTGGACAAATGCCACATTTATAGTAAAAATGTTTGCAACGCTATAAATATAATTTATATTAACTTTTAGAAACTTTAATAGTTATATTTTATTTTTTTAAGGAAGGAAAATATACAAGAAGGAATTTTTTGACCTCTTTGTGTTAAAAAATAAGAATGATCACTTTATTATTACTTGTCTTTTAAATTGTACATATTTAAGTTTTTTATTAATAAACTACATATCTCTCTTTGAAAAGTAAGTTAACTGATAATTTTTACAGCAAGTTGATATTCTGAAGCAATAAAATTTGTATAGATAAATCATGTATTTTTACTTGCAATAAGAAAATATAATATTAAAAGATTTTATCAGCTAAAAATTAGTAAATTTCAACCCTCTTTTGAGTATTATTTAATCTCTGTTCATTTTCTTAAAAACTTAAAAATTCTCAAGTTTTCCATGATTGCTTTTTCTAGATATGGCAATATGTGTAAAAGCACTTCAGAGTATATCCAAATTTCAGTTATTTTAATTCTTTTATTCTAACAGATTAATGTACTATTATAAATCTGTATACGAAAACTTTTTATTCGATTCATCATACATAAAATATATATACCCAGTTCATTAAAAATCAATAAATTGCACATCAGTATGAAGCAAATTCTTGAATACACCAATTAGTCTTTTTCCTTTATCTATATTACCTATACAAAAGTAGAAACTTTCGATAATTAAATGGACATTTCTAAACAGTGAATAAATTTATCATAACTTCATTGAAAGATAAATATTGTCTGATTTGATTTTCCAGGGAAAGTGACCACAGTAGTCCAAAAATTGCTCTTAAGTGTTCCAGAAGAGAAAAGTGAGTAGAGTATTTGCAACTTGTAAAATGTTTGGACTAGCTGCAGAGAAAACAAATCAAATAGAAGGAAGGAAGGAAGGAAGAAAGTATCTCACACATAAGGTTTCAATTCATTCCTCCAGATTATCTACAGCCCAACATTCAAGGCACACAATTCGGGAAGCTGCCAGTATTTGGCATAAAATAAAGAACTATATTTTAACACATAAAAAAAGAAAAATTATAGGCAAGTAAAAAGTAAAATAGCTCAGAACTGATTATTTTTAAAATATCCTCATTGTTTTCAAGAATGAATATGCATTAAATTGTGTCCTAAAAGACATTTGTTTTATTTCATAGGAATTGAATTCCAAAAAATTTAAATTCCTATTGGAAAATGTTGCGTTGATGTTGTATACTTGTCTCATTTTTGATACCAAAAAATGAACATTTTTATGCTATATTTAATAGTTATATTTTTATAAAAATGTTTTTTCTTATTGTGTATTTATTTGTAATAGGCCATAAAATAAAGACAACATAAAAATTATATCCTAAATGATTTTATTACATCATTTAAAATGTAAAACATTACATTGCTTAAATGTTTTCAAAAGAATCTAAATACATAATAAATTAAACAAAAATATCTACAAACATGATTCAAAAGTAAAATAACTAATCAAGCATTAATACACAGTAAAAATTATACATTATTAATATATAACATTATACATTATTAATATAACACTTGATTTATGAGAAATCACTTGAACATTGTTTGTAGATCAAATATAATGTTCATGCATAACAAAAAAATTATTAATATGAATTATTGAAAATCTTAGCACTATTTTTCCTTTTACTCTTTTGATTATTTAAACAACTTATAAAATTTTGAAAAATAATGCATGAGAATGTTGGTTACTTCATTTCAGTCCTTAGTAAAGTAATAAAAATTATGAAAAGCTAAAATTTTTAGATAAAATGTTTTTTCTGTGCTTTTAAATCTAAAATATACTACTTCGTAAGTACTATTCTTTATAAAAAATTTATTTAAATATCTTCCGAAAATGAGTAGCTTATCCTTCCCATTTTTCAAAACATAAATTTAAATTATTTATCAATAAACAAATAAAACATAATATTGATAAAGAAATGATTATAATTTTTTTTTAATTCATACAATTTAACAAAATTACTGATGTTTTGAATTATATTTTCTTTACAAAATTATATGTAGAATAAATTTACTATTTATAAATTTTATATTTCATTAAGATTTAATTTTATGATTTCAGCTATATTAGTTTGAATTAATCATAAATAAAATTGCATAAATCAAATTCAAAATACATTACCAAAAACAATATGAACTTTTTATTTTATATTGATACTTTTTGGTACTATTAGAAGTACAATAATTTTCTTTATTAGATTCATAGTCATTGCTATATTTATTTTTTGACTTATATTTTTCAACTTTTCTGTATGGATGAAACTTATGTTTGACCTGTTGATCAGCATTCATGTGTTTCCAATCATTACTGTTTGCATTTTTATCTGAAACTAGAGTTTCTATTGATGGAGATGTGGTGCACAACTTATGTTTCTGATTCTTCACATCAGTTGATGGGTTATAAATGGTTCTGTAATCAGTTTGTTCATTTGTGTTCCTATATCTCCATTGCTTCCAATCAAAATTTCCCTTCAACACACTCTTTACACTGTTATTGAAAACTGGAAAATCTGGAGAAGTAATAAGACTATTATAGTAAGTAGAATTTAAAGGAGATTTCTTTATATCTGATTGACGTGTACTCATATAACCAGAATCACAGTGTGAGAAATAAGAGTCATCAGACACAGGAATTTCTGGCGAAAAAGTATTGAAACTATTATGATAGTTAGAAGGTAGAATAGGTTCCTTTACATCTGAGAAAGAAATATTCCGATAATCAAGATCTGAATATGAGAAATCATCACTTGATTTATGAGAAATCACTTGAACATTGTGATTGTCATTGTTATAAAAAATAGATTTACATTTGAGAATCTCATTCATTTCATTATTGAGACTAGAATTTAATGGCTTATTTTGTTCAAATACAACAATTCTATTTTGGAGTGGTGTAAAATTGTTCATACTACTTGAACTTACATTTTTTAATATAGGACTAGAATGATTTATATTAAATGCTGGTAAAGAAGTAAAACTGATAGGTTTGCTTTGAATTGGTTGCGAATTTTTTTTTCTAAATCTCTGTGGAGTTTCAGGATATAATGGTATGACGATTTCTTCATACTGTGAATCGTTTAATGGACATGAAGCATTAAAATCTGTTGAAATAGTTTGCAACTGTTTTTCTTTGAAGCTTTTTGGAATTTCGTAGTAAAGAGGTATCAAACTTTCAACAGAAGGTAAATGATCAAAAGAACAGTTTTTAAAATCTAATGATATGTTTTCAATCATTTCTAAGTGTCTTTTTGGTCCAGTTTTGGAGATTTTAAAAGGCAAAGCACTTTCAGAATAATGTGAATTTAAATTGAATAAATTTATGTGACTCTTTTGTTCAAAACTATCAAAATGCGTCATTTTAGAATTAATCTTGTAATTATTCATATCGTGAGAAAAAGGAGAGAATTCATAATTATGAATATTCTGACTAACTGAAATTGGTGCATTCTTAGCCTTAAACATTTTTTTACAGTCTTTACGAGGTTGCTCATTTTGTTCAGCATAATAATCTCTAAAAGGTTTTGTCCATACATGAATGGCTATTTTAGTTTTGAAACAACTAGAATACCCAAACCTGGTGATTTTTACCATTTCATTCACATAATTTTCATGATTAATTGGACCAAATAAAGGATCAAGTCCCAATTCAGTAGCTACTCTAGAAATTATGTGCTTTAGCTCTCCAACAGAATTGTCAATAAACAAGACAATGGCACCTGGCTTCATCAAGTTGAATATGCGCTGTTAAATGAAAGAGAAAAAATTATTGGTTTCTCATTAAAACAATAACAATGTTGATAAGTGGCATTCTATCATATCAGAATAGCAGTAATTCATTTTATTGATGTTATCTGTAAACAGTTATAAAGATTTTACAAATACTGCAATCTTTAAAAGTTTTCTTGCTAACAAAATCAAAATGCCTTTTACTATAATAATTTTTATACATTTGTAAATATGGATACTTTCATTTCACTCTGAATAGTTACTCAGTTTATTATTTATGATGGAATCAACCTTGGTATAATTTTAAATATTTTTATTCATAATAGCATCAAAAACTCAGTTTAAAAGATTATATATTCTTTGAAAAATATTAAATTGCATATATTCAAGGCAAATTTAGATAAAAGATGTTATATAATTTTATTTAGAGAAAAGAATCATCAAATGTTAATGTTATTTTTACTATGCCTATCATATAATTTATTACTTTAATACAATTTTCAAATATATTCAAAATAAACTACTATGCAGATTATCAGATATTTTACAATTACTATAAAACTTGGAATCTTTAAGGTTACGAAGAATGCAGAAACATTGCTTGATTATTTATTACAAGAATAAATTTACATATTTAACATTTTAAGTGAATAATTTAATTTTGTCTCTTTAAACAGAGTGAAGAAAATTTTTTAATGATTTACTTTTAAGTGAATTTTCATGTATAGCAATAAGTTTTATGAGAATGTTGTCATTCCCTTGAATTTGATAAATACATTTTTCCCTTTTGTTTCTTTTTAAACAATGGAATAAAATTATATTTCAAATAGCAAATACAAATTACTAGGTAGGAAATTCATACATTTAGACATTTGCAAAATAAACTAAAAATGAATCGTGAAAAAAATTTTGTATTCAGCACAATAATCAATTAAGGTTTATACTTTATAACTTAAGAGGTAATTAGATTGAAATTAATAAGTTTCTAGTCTTGCAAATAAATTTAGTGGTACTGCAGTCCCAGATAATGCTTTACCTATAAATTTTTGACAGAATATTATAAAATTTCTCACAAGTGTATTGAAGATGAAAATTTTAATATAAATATGTAATATTGATAACACATTTTAAACATAAATTAATAAAAGCAAGTCATTAAGTTTATGTTTGGTAGAGGGAAGAAAACAATCAAATTATAGGATACAATAAAGCATTTCTATTACATTCCATAAAATATTTTCCATCATTTTATTTGCGTGTAAACATAAAAATAAAATTTTATGTTTCTCACTACAAAACAAACTAATTTTAATCTACAAAACTGATAATGCTGTATATTAAAATACATGGTAAAACAGTGTATTTTTGAAAAAAAATTTTATTGTTTGGCTATTAATGAAATTATATTTTCTAAATCACCAAGCAAAAAATAACCATGAAATACTAACTTTTATTCATAAAAATCCTACTGATGACTTCATAGTGGGCATTTCCTAAAGAATGAAATTTATGACAGGGAAAAACGAAATAGCAAAAGCAAATTAGAAATGGTAAGCAGCAAAACTGGACATTTCAGAAAAATGAAATTCCGAATTGTTTCAGTAGTAAAATTCAGTATTATAGCTCTAAAAAAGAATTCTGAATTGTTCTAACATATAACTAAATAATCAGTATTTTGTTATATGTTAGATCAATTATGCATTCCCAACATGGTAATTTTGTTGACTATTGCCTCCCAAAATAAAAGTTTCCTTATTTGTTTCTAATTAGATTAGAGAGCTAGCTTTGCTCAATAATCCTTTTTCTCAGCCCAAAATTTAGCAGATCCCAAATAACCTAACTATACCACTCTTTATAATTTCTAATATAAACAAAATGAGTTCTAATAAGGTTCAATTTTATATTTATTTTTGAAAATGAAGTAATTTTTTTAAGAATACGAAGTTAAGTGTCCTTCAGTAAATATAAGTATATAACTGTTATTTAAGGGAAAAGTAGATTACATACAACTTCTATTGTTTTAAAATTTACATGAGAAAAAAAAACTGTCCGCTTTTTAATTTGGATACCACTTTTGATAGTATTTATATTATTTTACCATCCTAATTGAACACAATAAAATATATAAAATTTTATGTACCAAATACATTAATTTGTTTTTAAAAAAGGGGAAAAAATTCATGTCAAATATTTAGTTCTATGATTTGAAAACTGCAAATGAATATATTTGATATTTCTACATTTTTAAATAGCAAAAATCTATTTTTAAATTTTTGAAATAAATTCCCTTATAAAAAATGCTTTTCAGGTAAGAAAATTATTAATAAATAAATTTCACATTAAATGATCTTGATAGTACTATTTGGTTAAATAGAAAATTCAGTTTTGTCTTTAAAAAATTAGTGTAAAAATAAAATATAATTTGAATGTTTGTAATACTGGATCAAAATAATACTATTAAATATTTTTAAATGTACTAGAATAATGATATAGCAAATTTTTTTCAAAAGAAAAAAACAGTGGTTTCATAGCAATATTTATGGTTTTAAATAAAAAAATATACACAAGCTTTAAAAATAAATTATTTTATTATATCCAAATAAAGTTTTAATCTATAGTATTATCTTAAACATATAAATAAAAATACATAGGAAAAAGTGTGATAAGTTTAAACAAAGTTAATTTAATAAAGAATAAATTTATTCAAATAAAGACTTCATATTTGATCAAAAATTCTAGTAAAAACAAAGTATCACAAATATGATTAAATGGCTACAATTCAATCAAGAAATTATTTAAACATTTTTATTGTTAAAAAAAAAGATCAACTATACAATCCATTTTTTTATAGTTTATATTGTTATATATATAGATATATATATATTATTATTAAAGGTTTATTATATATGTAATTCTTAATAGTGCAATTAGGATCATTAATTTAGATATTAACTTAAATGTCAGTCTATGTAAACATAATATGGTCACACTAATGTGCTAAGTAGTTCATATTCATAATTTGAGGCACTGGTGGCCAAATTTGTGAAGCTTCTCAACTCTACCATTTTTTAAATCCTAATGGGATCTTTACCAATCAAAGTACTATATTTATTTACTGCCCATAAATTTGTTTCTAGTAAATAAATAAATAAATAAATATATATATATATATATATATATATATATATATATATATATATATATATTTACTGCCCATAAATTTGTTTCTAGTAAATAAATAAATATATATATATATAAAAAACTAAAGCAAAATAATAGCAAATTTAACAGATTTTTTAATTAGACTTGCTAACTTTAATAATGATTAAATTCTTTCTTGCCAAGTTTTTTTTTTGATGTTGGAAGAATAAATGACAGTCTTAGTAATAAATTACAAATATAATAGAGATTTTTATCATAACTTCAATGAGAAAGCTATAATAATTATCATTAACAAATCTTTTATTTGAGAAAGTAGGTAATGGCTACCATTTGAATACAAATTGTCCTGGTTTCTGTACTAATGTTTAGTAAGCTTCATATTGGAGAAACAAATTGACAAATATAAAGCTGAACATCACATTTACTTTGAGAAAAACTAGGAACAAAATTGGATATTTTTAAGAACATGACATTTTTAGAACTTAAAAAAAAAACCTGTTTAGAAATTATTTTACAAATCAATCACTGTAAAAATGTCTTTTTAATAATCATAATGCTTCATGGTGCAATAAAATCACCAGCATCAATCTCTAAGTGTAAAAAAGAGCAATTAATAAATTAAATGTAGTTATCAGCCCCTATAAAAAGTGATTTGAAACATAATTTAAATCTTTTTGAAATCTTAAAAGTGTTTACTGAATTCAACTTTCAAATGTGAGATAATTTGAACATATTGTAGAATTGAGTTAACCAACTAGAGTATTAACATAATCTACCTTACAATACCATGTTAATCCTCACAAAGTAATAGTAGCTTGGATTGGTTTCAGGGGTTAGAGGGGGATACAAATAAAAATAAAGATGCATGAATAAAAAACATAAATTTATCATAATCTGAACATACATTATAAATAAAAAAAATAGTGGCTTTAAAAAAAATTTTTTTTGACAAAAATTAACTAGTAAATAAAAATTAGTTGTTTATGTATTATCCAATTGAGCATTTTCACAAAAAATACATATTGTTAAATATTGAGATTTATCTGCACATAAATTAAAAATAAAATTTTTATCTATTTCTTTCAGTTAAAATCATAAATTAAATGCTCTGATTTTCTTCTATATTTTAAAAACAAAATTATTAAAACTTGTGATATATTTTTTGACAAAAATGGTTTATGGTGTAATACAAAAGTACCAAAAATAATTGCTATACAAATTCATATTCTTATTCTGTTATAATAGTTTTCAATAATATTTACTGTTTTATAGACTCATATAAAAATTTAAATAAAAGTTCATTGCACTTTAAAAGTAGTACTATTATACAACATTTTACGTGTGTGTGAAAAATTAAAAAATTATATATAATAAATGATGCATGAACACATAACTATTAATCATTTTGTAAATGTTTATTTTCTAGAAACTAAGGATTTAAAATATTTTGATTTCTATTTACATAACAAGAAAATAGTTTCCTGCTAATATTGATATTCACAGTGATCATGAACTAAAATAATATAGCCAGATAAGTTAACCCCTTTATTTAAAATATTTATATTTAATAGAAATACCAATATTGAATTATTAATAATATATTGTTCATTCATTCATTTAGATTATTTAAAAGAACTCGTCCAAATATTTTAAGTGAAACTGAAAATAAAAACTTTAAAATTCTGCAATGTTTCTTTTTTTATTTATTTTTCAAGTTTCAAACCAATATTCAGATTTCTAAATTAGTGGTTGTAAATGGGTGAAAGATATAACACTCATCTAATTTTGCTATCCTTTAATGCATAATATTTTTATTAAATAACAAATTACTCAAAAAAAAAACCTTCACTGTTAATTTAAATTATATAGATTCAGGAATGTTTTATGGAATGATTAGTCAATTATTTTTCATAACCCTAATCTAGCAAAATTTGAGAATATTAAAAGAAATATGCATTATAACATTTAGCAAATTTATTTAAAACATTGCCTTTAAGACTTTTAAATTAAATATCTTTTTAAATCAGTAATAATATTTTAAATACATATTATTAAAAAAAAACAGATACTTTTAAGAAATTGCAAAAAAAATTTTCAATATTATGAAAAGTAATGTCAAATGTAAAAATAAAAAATTGCTGATACCTTAGCTAAAATATTAAATACAGGCAATAACCCCATTGAGCAAATACACACACAGTGGATAATTAACATATTTAAGTCATTTGATACCTTTAAAAATAGATAAATACACATTTGTTCTAAATTAGAATCTATTCCCTTTAACAAAATATTAAATGCCATTTTCTTACATACTATTAAAGGGCAATTTGAGGTATACTATACTAAATATGCTAACTATAGGAAGAATTCTAAAAAAAATCATAATAGCTATAATACTCAGTTTGCGGATGTTTTAAAATGGTAAATTATATAACTGCATTATTAATTTGCTTTGCAACATAAGAAAATTGTAAACTTAAATTTGTGGTATAAAGTCTAAAATGTATTTTAATGAAGATTACTAATAATATATAAAAACAAAAAATAAACAATCATAAAAAACTAAAAGGCAATATATAATTAGATACTTTTCATAAATTTGGATAAAAATTTTCTTATGTAGAAAATATTTTTTTTAAAATAAATATTTTAGAAAATTTAGCAAATCAAAACAAATTTATTTATTTAATCAACAGAGGGTGTTCGCACATTTTTGTAACAGTTTTGAAAGATATATACATAGCAATAAATTTAAGAATTTTATTTTTTAATATGTTCATTTGATGTCTTTTCTTAAAACATCAAGACTGATATTGTTCCACTCTTCCTTTACACTCTTCAAAAGTCCATCCTTTGTTTTGAAATGCCACTTATAAAAAGCGTATTTAAAATTCCAAATACATAGTAATCTATAAAAGACATCAAGGGATTCAGATGGGATATATTTAAAAAAAAACTTTATATTCTGATTTATTTTTTAAAAAAAATAGAGCAGTAGATTTAAAGGTATAGTTTAGAGCCTTATCCTGAGTGAACTGAGCATAATGAAGATTGCTTGGATAAATGGATAAAATTTCTGTGATAATGTGTGTCAAACATACTTCTGATAGTAATCTAAATCAAATTTGATACTTTTCTACTTTCCTCATTTCATGTTTTCCATTATAAGAAAATTCAGAAATAACTATAACACCTTCTAAAAGCTTATTTTCTCTAAAAGAACTTGCTGAGTCTCTCCTCTCTCGGTATATTTTTCTATTACAGTCGGATAAATATATCCAAGCTTCACTAATTGTAACTACATATTTCTATTTTTAATTTGCCAAATAATTTTTATACAACAATTTACAGTCTTACAACTGAGAAACATGTTTCAACATTAAACAATTAATAGTGTGCCTTTTTTGTTTTGATCAAGATTAAATCAAACTTCATATTTTTTCAATTCTTAGTGATATTTACAGATTTTGCATTGGTTGTTTGGGTTGTTAACTTTTCCTTAAAAATATGAGGTATGACTTTGTATTTAATAAGATGTATACATACCTCTATAGATCATACATTTTTTTACTTTTTCTCAGGCAAATGTAAACTTTGGTGTTTCTTTCCTTTTATATGAATATGTCACTAATTTTAAATGTATATATATTTAAATCATGATTTTTCACATCATTTTTTAATAAATGAATGAGATTATTTCTCTACAGATAGCACAAAAATATAGCCTTTAATCCATTGTTTATTTTGTAGTGACATATTAGAGGAAAAAATATTTTTAATGCTGGAGATAATTAAGTTGTATTACAATTTGATGATAATCACACCTTATTTTTTTAATTTTATTTTATAGAGAAAAACAAAATCATTGCAAAAAATATGTGAACCTCCTCTATATTTTGTTTCCAAGTAAGAAATAGTTTTACTATACCTTAATCATAGTTTCAGTATCAATACAAGTTGCAGCTGATATGAATTTCACTATATTAATGATATCTGCAGTTGAAATTGCTTCCTTCACAACAGAAGTAAACTCATCTAATAAATCAGAGCCTATGTAAGACCAATTGAAAAACTTTTTATTTAGATAAAGTCCTAAATCACCATAGGTTCCATTTTGTGACTCTGTAAGCAATGAATTTAAAGTGGCATTCCATTGAGGCATACAATCTATAATAGATGCATAAACTGAAAATAATCCAAAGGTATCATGCAATGCTAAAATAACACCAATAACATCACTGCCTGGTCCTCCACCTAGGCTACACAAATGCAAGTTACCAATATCCATAATCATATTTTTGAAAAAATTATATTTTTCTTTAATTATTCGATTAAAAATATCATGAACAAGAACACAATGAAATGAACCATATTTATGTAAATAAGCACATCTTAAGGCAATAAAATTGAATTCTGCAGTTTCAGCACTTGGATACTTTAATTTCAGTGGGTTATGTTTATAAGTCATATTCATGCGTTCAATTCCTTTTATAACATCTTCTTCATTTATTCCATACTTTTCCATATCATCATGGAGCACCCAAGCAAATAATCGATAAATAACTTCAGAATTATTCATATTTATCAAATAATTAATTTCAATCATGAAGCAATAGCATATTTAAAATTATAAAAATTTGTTAATCAAAATAAAGAAAAATATAATTAAATTTGAAATATTAGTTTCTACATATTTAATATGAAATAAACAAGTTAATTGCACTGTTTATATCAGAAAACTCTAAGCCTTGAAAAATTTCAGTAATAATAAAAATAAACAAAATAGAAAATAAACTAAAATTATAGCACTAAATTCAAATCAACGACCAAGATATAAATATTGGTCTGTGATTCAAATACACCGCTGTACAATGTTTATTTAGAATTGACTTCATTTCATTTACAATTTCGCTCGTTAATGTAAAACGTCCTGCAATGTACTTTGGATTTATTTAATACCTTCATTTTTGGTCTAGGTAAGGAATTTTTTCGATTGCATAATTCCACACTTTATTTTTAAGAAACGCGATTTTGAGGAAAGAATCAAGAATTTCGATAGTAGCTTTAGGTAAAAAAAATTCTACAACATCAAAAATGAGATTAGACAAGTATAGTTGTTTCAAAGAACAATGGTATTGTTCAAGAACTTTGCGTTCAACAAAGTGATTAAAAATTCGAAAAATATACATATAAAAAGACTTTCACCGTTAATAGCATCATTTGCAGATATATTTTCAAGTAGTACATATTTCAAAATTATTACGTGCATCAGCTACAAAAATTTGTAAAACAATTCCTTTATGGCTTCCACTCTGCAATTCCATTTAGTATCATTGAGGTATTTTAGATTTGATGGACCTCCATAATGCGTATTTGTGGATAAGGGTGTTTTTTGAAAAATGAGATGCTTTGTTTATGACGCTTGATGAATGAGTGTAGTTTGTTAAACCGATGAAATGTATTTATCATGGTAGGAAATGATGAATATGTACTAATTAAGCACGAATTTGAGATATGTGTATCCGTGTTGTGCCGTCATAATCCGTCATAAGTGGGCTCATAAATCTGAAAGAGTTAGTCCAAATGAAGATAGTTCTTTCAGCAAATTATAAAAATATAC
The DNA here is from genome assembly GCA_030067965.1 of Latrodectus elegans. NCBI lineage: Eukaryota > Metazoa > Arthropoda > Arachnida > Araneae > Theridiidae > Latrodectus > Latrodectus elegans. Next base: position 53,282,646 of record CM057814.1, on the reverse strand, counting down.
TGGATCAGTTTAATTTAGTCCTTTAAAATCCAACTAAAGATTCACAAATTCCTGAGTTATTACCAATGTAACGCAAAACTACAGTCATTCTTGCTCATCGTTGGAAATGTCTTGAGTTTCATAAACTGCTACAAAAAATAAGCACGGATTTTTTTTTATTTTATTTTTAATATAATTGAAGATTTGCGATTTGTATAAATTAAGACTATAATTTTGATAAACTTTGTACACATACGAACACGATTTCCCTCTATTTTTAAATATTTTTTTTTCAATTAATGGCAGTTCTTAGCTCTCAAATCCTTTGATTCCAAAAACAATCCTCTTTACTTACACTTTTTTTCATCTTGTCATTCTAAAATAATTTCTTGACATGCACAAAAACTAGTTTCAGAATTTTTTTTCACATATTTGCTATTTTTATTAACTTCTTTTGACTACTGTTTATTAAGTTTAGCAGGCATAGACCACATTGATAATTTTGCATTAAAATTTGTTGCGTAGCTTTCTGAGATTTTATTAGAATCGACAAGTTCATGAAATTTAAATTTTTGAGCTACCTTCGACTAGTTATTGAACCCGTTAATTGTAATTGCAGATTCAAAATATCCTTATTAGGATCTGAAAACGTTATGCACCAAAAACCAAACTTTTATTTTTTAAAGGATTAAATTCTAAATATCTGTACGTATGATACCACTCTTTTCTAAACTTAAGATTTCTTTTATCGAGTGCAAAAACAAAACATTCAGGTTGAGGAAGAACTAAAGTTACATTTCCTTTGTCACTTTGAGGACGATTAGGAGGCTTTTTTTCATGAATTACAGGCGAAGTTACTGAATTTACTTTAGAATCCTAGAATGGCACAATTTTAAATCCATTATCAACCTTTCTCTCTTGAGTTAGTTCCTTGTGTATTCATTCCAAAGTCCAAGGGACATGAACATTTTTAACTATATCAAGAGTTGTATAAAAAGCCCCCAATTATCAAACGGTTGTTTTTTTTAGCTCTGATTAAGTTGAAGAAAAAATTATTTTTTTAATTTGAATAGGTAATTGCAACATAATTGTATTCAACAACTTTTCTTGATAATGGAAAAGAGTATGCATTCCCAACCATTTAGGATTAAAAGCCAATTCATGTCCATTCGTAATAGCAGCTTGGTAACGTCGCACACTGTCATGAAAGAAAATTTATCCATTCTCAATTCAATTTCGTAATGTGAATCATCAGACAAATGTACATTCCTGGATAGATCAAGAGAATTGTAATAAGTCTTGAAGAACAGTTATTGTGACTGATATGTCTAAATCCTTTTTTCAACTCTCATTTCAAGTCAATAATTTTTTAATTTTAACTACCCAAATATTTATATCCATGTACTCCCCATTTTCCACCTATGCTTTTAAGCATATTTAATGTACTTTTTTTTTTTTCCAAATTAACTATATGAATGAAGTTTCTGAAAAGAATAGATGATACTATTATCGTGATGATCTAGAAATTTTCAAATTGTGAATGGCAATAAATTTTTCTATCTTATTTCGTCTACCGAGCATGACCACATTATTGCCATTTTTTTATATTGTCACAAGCATTGTGCTAAAACAGGATTTTACCCAAGTTAAGAGCTTATATAATATAATTAGTTTTTAATTTAACTACTATATAATGTAAATCTATTCAAACAAGACTTTTCGTAAGAGAATCCTATGAGATGGAAAAAAAGCACAAATAAAAAAGCATTAATAAAAACTGCAAGCAAATAAACAAAATATTCCATATAAACAAATAAACATAATATTCTTATTCACTTTTATCTACACTAATTTTTATTTACACACTTTTATTACCTAGGAATCAAGTGCATTTTCATGAAATTTCTAATACTGTAAATAATAACATATGATATTATTTTGCTTAATATTTTATAAGTTTTGAATTTAAATTTGTCTTAAAGTGTATTCTTTTTTTCATTTTTTAAATAAAGATATAAAATTAAAAATTAATGAAGCAAGAATATATCTTATAATTAAGGTAAAAAATAACGAGACTAAGAATGCCAATTACAATGTGTGTGTGTGTGTGTGTGTTGATATCATTAAATGATCCTAATATCTACAATAGGAGCAATTCCCCAAAAAATATGGTAACTTATTTAAATTTATTTTTAAACAAAGTTAAAAAAAATTATAGGAGCAATATTATTTGCACTCTTAATAAAAATATTCTTTCAACGGATAAAATGAAAAAAAAATTAAAAGCAATAATAAATATATATAAATATTTAAACGAAAGTTTTTGCCACAGCATTGATTTTCAATGAAAAGTGAAAAGTCAGAAATACTTGAAATCACTTCTAATCAACTATTTGATCTGGAAATTCCACCTATAATGATTTTTTCTTTCTTCGACCTTTTTTTTAAATATTTAATAAATTTTCAATTTTTTTGTTGGCAAATATATATAGATATGGGACCAAAATATTGAACCATTATCGTAAAACTATGCAATAACTTAGGTTCAAAAATGATTGCGAAAAAAAAATAATAAAAGCACTTTATCCATTAGCAACAACAAAATAATTTTAAAATCAGTTGAATTGTTAACTCCTTTGATTATTTTCCATTCAAAAATTTTAACTCTTAGAAAAACTTAGCATACAGTTTGAAATTATGTAATTATTATTTGAGTTGATAAAAAAAAACACACGTATCACATTCTGCATGAATATGTTCCGCGATACACGAAATATATATCATACCTTTCTTTCCTTTACTTTGCACTCACTTTTTAGAAGATAAGTAATTACTTTTAATACAATAGTTACTCCTTCATTATGGCATGACATACATTCAGTAAATTTTTTATGAATTAATCCTAATGGTTCAGAAACGAGAAAAAATGAGAATCTTAACAAAAACATTCAATTTTATACTACCTATAACTATCTACCAATAAACATTTTGATTACTATGCAAACGAAGTAATTTGAAGTCTTGTTACACATTATACTATCTATCATTACGCAAATTGTGGCAAGCAATATTTCTGTTCCTTCTCGTACGCGATGAAAATATTTTGAAGCATGCATTTTGTAAAAGGTGTGATTGTCTGATTTAACAGAAACTGTGACATAAAATGAAATAATTCTAGTGAGCTGAAGTCCATTATTTTTTTTAAATACCTTGCTTCACAAGTGAAAGGTAAATGCTGACACTCAGAAATTAGCATTTCAAGCAAACTTACGTATTGGTTTTGGAAGAAAAGAGAGTGTTGTTTGAAGGGATCTGAATGAGCCGCATACTAATGATACCCAAATCAATTAGTAGCTTTAAAAGACGCTTGGAATTATTTTGTATCGATGAAAAGTTTTTATAAGGAAGTCGGTCTGCTTGATTAACACTATTTAAGAGATTTTAACTCCTCAAATAAATCAAATGGGACAAATTGAAACAAATAGGGACGACAGAGAACCGGAGAATAGTGGAAATTGAGGTTCTGGAAATGCTGATCAAGATTCATTTGCAGCTATTATTTGCCTCAAATGGGTGTCCAGAATCATAAGAATAAAGTTGAATCTAAAGTAAAATTTAAAAAAAAAATCCTAAGAAATGAAGATAAAAGTCGTGACATTATTGTAAATATTCATTTCTTCAATCATGCTTTTATACTTTAGAACAGGAGTTTCCAACCAGGGTTGGAATAGAGAGATGTCAAGGGGCTGAAAACGTTTGTATTTTATTTTTATTTTTTTATACCACTAAAGTTGCAAACGGGCAAGAGAAAACAAAAAAAATAAATAAATAAATAAACAACAGCATTAACAAATAACATTTCAATGTAATGTTTAATTTACTTGCATAAAATTAATGGCATTAAATATCGTACCTATTCACTTATTTTCTCAACCACTGTTTCCAAAACCCGAGGTCGTCAATCGCAGCTTATACAAGTTACGACAAGTCACGACATGAAATCCGCGCTCACCCCAGCTCCGTTTAACATTCATCGCTTTGAAAACAATTGAGTACTTATCAGAAACAATTGTTTTCTAAGTGATGAAATGCGCATGAGCATCTGTGGAATTCCTTCCCGCATATGTGCGACAAATTTGATGTTTCGGTGTACATTTTTTGTTGAAAAATCAGTTTGAGTGTGCAAAATTATTGGGTCTCACTGTTAAAAAAGTAAGTTTGTTTACAAACTTCATTCACCATTTTTATTTAATTTACTTATGATAGCAAAGCAAAAGAAACTTTATACTATCGGTGAGAAATTAATAAAATCATGTGTTCTAAAAGTTACTCATATAATTTTAGGAGAAGATGCAGAGCAAAAAATGAAGTCTATTTCTCCTTTCGAATAACACAATCAAGCGTAGAATCGATAACACTGTAGAACACATTAAGTCACAAATAATTAACAAAGTAAAATTATCACCATTTTTTGCCATTAGTTGTGATAAATCCACCAACATCGTTAATTGTATACAAACATACATCAGTTAATAGTTTATGATCGTTACATCGGTGGAGATATCATTAATGTTCAAAGAAAAACATGATTTCCTCACGATGTTCAAAGATGACACATTTCAATGGAAGTTGACTTATTTAACTGACATATTTGGTACCTTAAATGAGCTAAACTTGAAATTTCAGAACAAAAACGGCATTTTAATAAGCAATTATGATTATATTCAGGGGTTCATAGCAAAGCTTCACATCTGAAATTGTAAAAATAACACTGGTCAACAGTGGTTTTGGTGCCAAAGATTTCGGAGGTGATTTTATATAATATTCGATGCGCTGAATCCAAATATGCCATTAATTTTTGCCTATCAGCTTGAATTTTTAAGATATCAACATTTTAATGAATCATGCATTACACTATTTTAAAAGAAAAACCATGGTTTAAACAAATAAATTAAACAGGGAATTTTTATTATATTACATAGATATTGCTTATTAAATACAAAAGAAAACAGAAAAAGTCATGATTTAAACAAATTACTCACTGAACATTTCGGAAACTTCTTTTGCGTGACATTTTTGAATGTATTTTGGAACAATTCCGTTTTAAAGTCCAGCAGTAATCTGCCATCATGTGAGTATCCCATCTTCCTTGATAGCGATCCTCCATACATTTTATATCTTGGTGAAATCTTTCACCTTGCTCCTCACTAATGTCTCCAAAATTATCAGGAAAACGGTGTAAGTGGCTATGTAAATAGTGCACCTTAATGCTCATGTTACACCCAAGGGATCTGAAATTATTCAGCATTTCATTGACTAATTCAACATAGTTTTCAGCTTTGTGTTTACCCAGAAAATTTTGGACAACTGAAACAAATGAATTCCAGGCTTTTTGTTCAATCTCATTCATTGAATTTATGAAATCAGGGTCTTTAATCAGCTGTCTTATTTGTGGGCCATCAAATATTCCTGCTTTAATTTTTTCCATACTCAGCTGAGGCATTTCCCCCCCTATGTATGCAAAGCATGATCTATTCTTATCAAGAGCCTTTACAAACTGCTTCATTAGACCCAGCTTGATATGCAGTGGTGGAAAGATGATTTTCTCTCGTGGAACTAAAGGATCGCTGATGATATTCTTTTCCCCAACATCCATGTTTTCTCTCCTAGGCCACTCTTTTCTAACCCAGTGTTGCGTTTTGTCTCTGCTATCCCAGAGGCACAAGAAACAAGGATATTTTGTGTGGCCACTTTGCTGTCCAAGGAGAAAGTTTACCATTTTTAAGTCTACACAAATCACCCATTGGTGTTCACGATACTTTATTTTTTCCAAGACCAAAGCTATGGTGTCATATTGCTCTTTCATTTTCGTTCAGTGAGCAATTGGTATTGAGCCATATTTGTTCCCATTATGTAGAAGAACACATTTCAAACTTCGCTTTGAGCTGTCAATAAATAGGCGCCAATCATCTGGAAAATATTCAGGAAGACCCATTTTTACCAGGAGTTCATTTCATCATTCTGATGACAAAATACAAGATTTTGTTCTTCAGAGAAAAAAGGTAGCAGATCTTTCTCCCTTGTGCGATAGAATGTAATTTTCGTTCCTGGTTCAAGTACATTTTTTTCCTTCAACCTGGAAGCCACTAATTCAGAAGCTTCTTTCGACAGATTGAGATCTCTAGTGAATTCATTTAACTCATCTTGGTTGAAACATTGAGGAATTTATGATATCGTTTCAAAATCGCTGTCACCTTCAGCAGTATCAGAATTCTGATCAGAGAGACAATAAGCGTCCTCCCAGAGTTCTGGTAGCTGGTGAAAAGTTGGGATTGGCACTTCTTCTGAGTGAGGGATAGGGCGTCTTGCAGAGACTAAATCTGGATAAGTCCACTTATTACTGTTCTTTCGATTAATTCCAGTAATATTTACTAGGCAGAAATAACAGTCATCAAAGTGATTTTGTGGTTCTCTCCAAACCATTGGTACACCGAATTTCAGGCTTTTCCTTTTCCCGGTAGTCCACTGTCGTAAATGCTGTGTACAAGTTTTACAGACAATATGTGGTGCCCAGGTTTTATCCTGATCACCAAGTTTAACACCAAAATATCCAAGATAAGCCCTCTTTACAAAGTCACTAATAGATTTTCTGTTTTCCAGTAGCGTGTATTCTCCGCATATGTAGCAAAAAATATCAGGATGATGTACACAGCTTCTTCTACTTGAACTCATTTTATTTCTATTCAACAACACAAATACTTAGATTTACTTTTTAACAACTCGTTACTAAAGAGAAATTTCATATGACGCTAACCTCTATCTATCTGCACCGCCGAAATTCACGAACTATTCTCAACTCTCAACTGCAGTTGAAGCTTTGAAGGTCACTTCAGATAGTGGACAGACATCTCCATCTATCGGATTTCTATGGAACTAACTGGATAGCACTAATAAGTAGGATTCAATCCATTTATTAAGAATTTGTTAACTAATCAGTTATATATCTCATATTGTTTGTCTTCTTTTTATAATAAATGAATTAAAATAATAATTTTTAAAAATAATAATTAGTTATTTCCTAAATATTATTATTTTAAATTCAATTGGTTACAAAAGAAGACTGACAATAGGGCAAATATGCAAGAATCTTTTCCTGTATAAATTTTACAACACTTGTACTTGAAAGTACTAAATAGAAAAAAGCATTGATAGATAAGTGAATTTATCTAAAAATCTAGAGCTGATTCAGAAAAACTGCTTTCATATTTAGATTCAGCAATAAAAATATAGTTAAAATCTGCTCTAAAATCCTAAGCACCAAAAAAAAAAAAAATTTTTTTTTGTAGGCCTGTGATAATCATTTACTTTTACATTCCAAATGTGAAGCTTTGCTATGGACTTAAAATGTAACTGACAATGTAATGTAATGGACATTTGGACTTAAAATGTAAAAATAATCATTTACTAACATGCCTTGAAAATTTCTTCTTTCAATCTCCAAAGCTACACTAAAATAAAGCATGTAACCATAGTCAATTGATGTCCCAGAGCATAGCCAGCATGTGAGGTAACGCCATGATGAAGCTCCAAGGTTTCGTTAGTGGCAGAGAATGCGTTAACAATAAAAAATTATTAAAACATTATAATGGCGTCATTCTAAGAACGAAAACGAAATAAATTTGTGTGTATCAAGAAAACAATGTTATTCAAAATGCTTAAATTTTGGTTTTACGAAAAAGTAATTACAAGAGGTACAAAATAAAGCTAAGTTCTACAATTTTAAAAATAATATTTTCATGATAAACTTTCTTTGATAGAGATTTATCTCAGTTTCTAATGGACTGTTATAGTCACTAATGGATTTTGTTAATTCCTTTACAATGAAGAATTCCATTGCAAAAAAATCAATAAAACCAATAGAATAAGGCTTGACTAAAGAGTGTTCTGTACCTACTCTGCTTGAAAGAAGAGCAAAGAATTTCTCACGTAAAAATATGAAAAATATCCTTCAAGTCATTTCAATTATTTAACTTGTATTTCACCTAAAATTTTACATGTAAGTTCGCCTGCATTATTAACTTCAAAACATTTAAGAAACAAAAGGTGGATTAAAACTTTTATAACTAAATATAACTCAGAATTGTTTTGCTTTCATAGTTTGATTATATCTTTAAAATGCATCATTTGCGTGTTAGCTCCATAAAAAATGTGAAAGAATTGTTATAAATTGTTTATGTTTTTTTTTAAAATTTTATTTATTTATTTTTTTTCAAGGAACCAAATCTTTCTTTAATGACAACCACATGGATATTTTTGCTTAAAAAAATTATTTATAATTTCTCAGAGAATTTTCAAATAATTCTTAAGAAACATTAAAAATTCCTCAGATTATAAATTTAAATTTAAATCTGTGTTCATCTACTTTTAAATAATATTTCATGAATGGATATTTTGTAGTATGAGCATAATCATTATAAACTAACACAGTTTACATTACAGAACATTTTTATTGATAGAAGTTCAGCATGATTTCCAATTTTAAATAATCACCAAACTTTATTCTATAAAATAATAAATTCTAATTTCTCTATGTTGAAATTTCTTTAAAGTTTAAATTATCATATTGTTTTGGAATATCTTTATTATAATTCAATTTTTTTAGTAATCTAATTTTAATGCTTTCATAGAAAACTGGATTCAAAAGATTTTTAAATTTTACTTTCAAAATAATCAGAGTGCTTTTCTTTTGTATCATTAAATGATAAGAAATTCTAGACGCCTTTTCACGAATGACGTTAATATGGTATTTTTCTGTCTTCAGTACCTGATATCAAAATTGAAGATCCCAAATTATAAATGTATGAATATTGATTCTGAACTCTCTCAACATTTGTGATTGCTTTCTGTAATTGTTTTTATTATTCCACGTAGTAAGTAGTGGGTGCATATAACCGAATCCCTCCGTTTCTCAACGGATATTTAACTAAATGTACATTTTTGATGTCTGAAAATAAAAAATCATACTGTCTTACCCATGTTTTCGTTTTATTTATTCAAATGCATATGCAATATTATTTATTGTTAAATTAATCTTGGTTGATGAAAAATTTATATAATAATACATTTATAACAAATCATCAAATCATTTATATTTGCAAGAAGGAAATCCATAAAATACAGCAATTAAACATATCTATGATTTATTTAATATCTTAATAAATATTAAAATAATAAAACAAATTATTATAGCTTGTATGAAGAATAAAAAATAATAAAAATTAGTTTCAGATGAATATCCTTGAGATAGCAAATTATTTCTGATGTTCAACGGGTCTTTCCCAATACCCGCAATTTAGAAGACCCTCACCAAAATAAAATACTCCTATTTGGAGCCAAAATTAAATCTTAAAATATTTAAACTATTAAATTACATGACGTGTACTTATGTAATTTAATAGTTTAAATATTTTAAGATTTAATTTTGGCTCCAAATTATGGCTGGGGGTATTTTAAGGTTTTGTGTACTTGAATCACTCATAATTCCTTAATAAAGCGCTTTTAAGTCTTTTATATGTCTATATGAGTGCAATGCTTTTAACGTTAGTTGTTATCATTAAATACAGGAATAATTGTTCTAAAAATGTTCTCAATATTATTCATTATATCCGTTAACACCTCCGTAAATTCTTCTTTAATTGAAGACAATTCAATAGAGTCAAAAAACTCAGACTCTGTTGACAAATTACTATTTACGAAGCAGTTTTTGTAATGATCGCAACAAATATGGTTATTTGCAGTATAATATTTATCATGAAAATAACTCTTCATGTTCCCAATCTTATCATAAATTTCATTTCTTAATGTTTTAAACTTGTAAGATTGGCTAGCTGTTGAGTAAGATTTCCTGGAGCTGAAATCATACTTTTGTATTTGACTTTCTTTAAGAGAATGCCTTCTAGAAAACTGGTCACTTTCACACTGAGATGCTGTAGAATACGGATTTAAGAATGGATTTGAAAATTTTAAGAAAGAGTTATCAATAATTGCATTGTCCTTAATTGAATCTGATGAGTGATTTTGCAACCGTGAAATTATTGAGTTTTGATCAGGATCGACTCCTGGCACTTGCAGTTTTAAATATTGTTTCATTAGTATTTGAACAATCACTGTAGTTTCGTAACAGCCCGGGTAACCATACCTTTCAACGCTAAATATAGGATTCACATAATGGATGCGATTTAAATTACCGAATACAGGTGTTAGATTGCATTTTGCTGTCAATTTCGGCACCAGTTTTTCAAATCCACCGGCCGCGTTATCAATGAAGAGCACTAAGGCACCAGGCTTCATCAAATTGAAAATTTTCTGAAATGGAAAAATATAATAAATTATGTTAAAAGTGATTTGAAAAGAGAAAATTTGAATAGATATACACTACTGGCCATTAAAATTGCTACACCAGGAAGAAATGCAGAAAACAAAATGATATTTATTGGACAAATATTTTATACTAGAAATAACAAGTGATTAAATTTTCAAAAAATTTGGCTGGATAGATCCTGAGAAATCAGTACCCAGAACAACCACCTTTGGCAGTAATAACAGCAGTTATACGCCTGGGCATTGAGTCAAACAGAGATTGGATTGCATGTAAAGGTACAGATGTCCATGCAGCTTCAACAAGCTACCACAGTTCATCAACCGTAGTGAATGGCGTTTGGTGACGAGCCAGTCGCTCGGCAACCATTGACCAGGCGTTTTCTATAGGTGAAAGATCTGGAGAACGTGCTGGACAGGGCAACAGCCGAACATGTTCCGTATCAAGGAAGGTCCGTACAATACCGACAACATGCGGTCGAGATTATCCTGCTGAAACGTAGGGTTTCGCAGGGCTCGAATAAAGGGTAGAGCCACGGGTCGTAACACACCAGAAATGTAACGTGTACTGCTCAAAGCACCGTCAATGCGAACAAGAGGTGACCGAGACGTGTATCCAATGGCACCCCATACCATCACGCCAGGTGATGGGCCAGTATGATGATGACGAATGTATGCTGCCAGTGTGCGTTCACCACGATGCCGCCAAACACGGATGCGACCATTATGATGCTATACACAGAACCTGGATTCATCTGAAAAGATGACGTCTCGCCATTCGTGCGCCCAGGTTCGTCGTTGATCACACCATTGAAGGCGCTCTTGTCTATGACGCAGCGTCAAGGGAAGCCGCAGCCATGGTCTCCGAGCTGAGAGTCCATGCTGCTGCAAACGTCGTCGAACTGTTCGTGCAGATTTTTGTTGTCTTCCAAACGACTCCGTTTCTTGACTCACGGCTCGTGACGTGGTTGCACGATCCATTACGGCCATGCGGATAATATGCCTGTCTTCTCGGCTGCTAGTGATAGATGGCCGTTGAGATCCCGCATGGCGTTCCGTATTACCGTCCTGAACCCATTGATTCCATATTCTGCTAACAGTCATTGGATCTCGACCGACGCGAGCAGCAATACTGCGATAAGATAAACCACAATCCCGGTACGCTACAATTCGACCTTTATCAAAGTCAGAAACGTGCTGGTACGCATTTCTCCTTCTTACACGAGGCATCACAACAACTTTTCACCAGGCAACAACGTTCAAATCCAATTTGTGTGTGAGGAACCAGCTGAACAATTTCCTCATTTAAACACAATGTAGGTGTCGCTACTGGCACCTGCTTTGTCTGAATGCGCTGAAAAGCTAATCGTTTGCATATCACAGCACCTTCTTCCTTTCGTATAAATTTCACGTCTGTAGCATGTCGTTTTCTTGGTGTAGCAATTTTAATGGCCAGTAGTGTAATATCATAAGTAATATCATTATTTAATAAAGAGAGAGATAGTAAAAGCTTACACACATGCAGAAAATATATTTTGGTCGTCTTTATATATAATTATTCTTCCGTCAGTTATCGAGCTCTGAAGTAATGACAATTATCTCATAAACTCAATATTCAGAGTTCTCAGTCAAAATAAAGACAATATCTACGAAAACTATAAAAACATGATTTTTTTCATTTAGCATTTTATTTGGTGTTAAAATGTATTTTACCCGAATACAAAAATATTTCCTATATTATACTATATATATACATATAAATATAGATATATATAAATTTATATAGTATATATATATATATAATATATATAATTATTTTTATATATATATATATATATATATATATATATATATATATATATATATATATATATCAATTTGCTTTTTTGTAATTATTCACTTTTTTACGGAAAAGAAGAGTCTGTCGACAAATATTTTTATAACTATTTAATTATTACTTTATTTAACTATATTACTATAACTATTGTCCTATTACTATTTTAGTTAATGTGTGAAAAATATTTATCAATAAAAATGAGGATTTATAAAAGATATATAGTAATGTAATTAGTACACGTTTTCTCCATTTCTTTCTTTCTAAGTCTCCTTGACTATTTTCTGAAATTAAATAAAAGAAACAATAAAGAAATAAAATTTTGTATATTTTTCGAAAAGAAAGTCTCGATACTTATAAGTATCTAAGGTCTTATATAAGTCAAAGTCCTTTTCTGTATATAACTACGCAACGTTTAACATGTCAGCAAAATAATCAAATTCTTTTATTGAGTAAGTTAGAATAAACGTGTCTTTAATATGGCTGCTAAAATAAAAGTAATAAAAATTTTAACGAATTTTATGCATAAATAACTCTATTATGGAAACTTCTTAAAAACAGTAATGATTATACTGTGAATGTATTATTAATCTGAAAAATATATTTATATAAGTTATTATTAATTAGTATATTTACATATTACTAGCGTGTTTATTTTTTATAGTACCATGCTGATATTTAAATTCTTTCTGATTTCAAAACACAATATCAGTTGAAAAAGATGATTAGAAAATTATTAAGAAGATGTTTTCACATTTGTATATCCATGGATCCTTACTGATCATTGATACTGTAATATATATATATATATATTACAGTATCAATGATCAGTAAGATTCCATATATATATATATATATATATATATATATATATTACAGTATCAATGATCAGTAAGGATCCATATATTTATATATATATATATATATATATATATTACAGTATCAATGATCAGTAAGGATCCATGGATATACAAATGTGAAAACATCTTAATAATTTTCTAATCATCTTTTTCAACTGATATTGTGTTTTGAAATCAGAAAAAATTTAAATATCAGCATGTATATATATATATATATATATATATATATATATATATATATATATATATATATATATATTAATATATATCATGCATATATATATATATATATAAACTAAGTTTCGTCATTCTAATTTAATATTTCCTGAGTAAGTTTTTTATCACGTAATTTATGAATATTTTACTTATATATTACAAATTTTCGAGGGGCTTTCCAGCCGATTATTTGCCTTTTACTTGAAATAGAAGCAATATAATACAAGGCAAAATAAATGTTTAAGTTAAAATAGTGATGTTTATATTCATTATAACACTTATATAAAATAATTAAATTAAAATCATCAAGGTTTTAGTGTTATTTTAATTACTAAACGTCTCTGGTACTTAGTATTAATTTAAAAACATTTATTTCAAATATGTATTGGGAAAAAAACATGGTGGCTTAGTCGTAGCTCTCCCAAAGCACAGGCTCAAGGTTCGATCCTCGAGGTTGACTCAGCCTTTCATCTCTTCAGTACACTGAGTACCAAGCATGCTTGGAAACTAAACACTGGTGGGTTTTGCGTTAAGCTGACCGGGACAAATATTTTCGTACCCCAGGTTCCTCGATCATGAAAAAGGTATGAGCACAGTAAGCCTGGGCTCTCATATGGGCTGTCGTGGCACAGAGTTTCAGCAATGTAAAATTGTGTATAAAGATATTTAATAAAATTTTCCAATAAAAGTGATGAAAAAAATATGTAAAATAAAGTTTTAAAACTTAAAGTAATTTTTCCCGAGCTACCTTTAATATTAAAACCTCAGATAATTTAAGCAAAGATCAATTTAAATTAAAAATACATTCATACATTAGCCTATACCCTTACTTAGAAAATATTTTTCTTCCTTTAACTGGTCATTTCCAAGTAATATTTTGTTAATGTCTTGTCGCTATTTCATTTTATAATCGAAATTTCGCATTTAAATAAATCCATGTGTTTAATCAATTGTTTCATCATAGATATATATTCAATTTACTTTAAAAATGTATCTTATTTTACTAAATAAATGTCATATACTGTAATGCTACTAGAATCGATATTTTAAAACAATCTATTAGTAGGCGCTTTTTCACTGGTTAGTTCAAATACGAGAAACCCGAATATTACTATTTAACTAATAATCTAAGGGTAAAATTAGGTGAGATGCAAAAAATAATTTTTGTACCATATCCTTCAATATTTTTATAAAATATATTTGTGTAAAATTATTTTCATGCAACAAGTACTTCGTATAATTTTCATTTCGGACAAATCTTATATAGAATACAGATCTAAATCAAGAGAGAATGAGAAAAATATAAAATTAGTTTATATGAATAAAAAGCGATAAAAATTTTTAAAAAAGATAATGTGTAGAAATAAAGACTACACAAATGCAAAACATAAAAAGATTATTAATAAATATTAATGTATATTTTAGCAGTATTTTTCCAACATTTTTAAGCATTTGTTTTCACAGATATGAGTTTTTATTATTCATTTCTTTACTAATCAAACTCAAAAATAATCTTTGAAGTAGCGTGCGGTCCATTTGGTACTAGCTTTACATCCCTGGCTTAGTAAAATTTTATATTTTGATAACAGGAAATACTCGTTTTTAAGAAGACGAAGATTTTGCTTCATATTTGTGTCTGATTACTCACCTCCATCATGGCTTCAGTACTCTTGCAAGTTGCTGCAGAAACAAATTTGACCATTGTAATCAAATCCGCTGAAGCTATTGCATCACACACTGCACTGTCTAACTCACTAAGTAAATTAGCTGATACGTAAGAGTAATTTAAATACACTGACTTGACGTTCACTGATAAGGATCCGTAATCACCACATTCCAGTTCATCAAGAAGGGAATCGCATGTTAATTTCCATTCCGACATTAGTTCCACAATTTGCACTGAACAAGGATGCATCCCGAATAATTCATGCACAGCAGCCAATATTCCGATCATATCTGTACCTGGTCCACCTCCAAGGCTGCAAATCTTCAAGCCTTCAATCCGAGAGAGTAGGATACTTTGGTAAACTTTGCTACTATCCTTTAAAGCCTGGCTGAACATTTCTTGGACTATCGCCGTATGCAAAGGAGCAAATTTATGAAGATAGGCACAACGATGAGCTATATCGTTGTAATTAGCAGCAAATGAAATTTCTTGTTTCCAGTTAGACTTTTTCGATTTGTATACATTTTTCATATTTCGAATAGCTTTCCTAATGTCTTCATCTGCAACATAATAATCGTCAACTTTATTTTTAAGAACATTATTATACAGGCGTAGAATATCATACGAATTAAACATGACTAAAACGTTCCTGTTCGATCACTTCAAAAAGACTAGTATTAAAAAATCACAAGAACATTACTATCACAAGAATCCTGATAATAATTCACAATACATTTAAAAAAAAAAATTGTTCATATACATTGCTGAAATGTGAATACCGAAAATTATTATACAGAACCGAAACTTAAATTGATAAAAATCACGTTCCACTGAAATGAAAAAGAAAAAATCCAGTTTATCTTTAACGATATGATTTTATCATTAATACTGTAGAAGATTTTTTAATCTTGGAGAGTTATTGCATAGACTGAAAGTTAACTTTAACCGCTAATTTTCTGAAGGAATTATTAAATTCTTTAACATAAGAAATGGAATAAAAATGTGGTGAATTATAAAATAATGAAACGTACTTATTTCGTAGATTATAAATAAAATAAGAAGGACAATATTTTTAGACTTCATTTTATAAAAAGTAAAATAAAAAAGAATCATAATCAGCATACTTGATTAACAGGATGGAATGCAAGCATATATTTTAAAATTAGAACCAACTAAAATTAAATTACTTTTTCGAAATGTGAAAATACAATACTTGTAAATAGTTTTGAGAAACACTCCTATGAAGAAATCTATATGTATTAAGAAATATATATCTGCAATCTATATCTGGGTATGTTAATAAATATTTATATTTATGAATATCAATAAAATATTTATCTCTAAATATTTATATACGTTAAGAAATATTTCCATACCGAAACAAAAAAAATGAGACTTATAAATAAAATAATAATTGATAGAAGCTTAGAGTCGAAAGTTCATCATATATTAGTGAATGAATATGCTAAATATGTGGATTTTAATTTATCCTATGCTAAATATGTGGATATTAATTTATTAATGTGGATTTTGATTTATCCAGAAGATTTTGCTGAAGGCATCCAAAATTTACTATAAAGATTTCTACATTTTTAACACGGAATGATTGTTATATTCATAACAATAAATCATAATATCTTGCACTTGTGTTATTTATTTATTTATTTTTTCACAATTCATACTAGGTACTGGAAATCATTTACTTCTTCAAATGATATGGCGGAAAATGTATTACATTAATGATGGAAACAATATCAATCGTTGCTTAGATGCATTATAATCCAAGCCAGGACATTATGGATTACATAAGAAAAAAATATAAGTGAATTTTGAACTTTATATTTGGCGAAATAGAGCAGTTATTAAAAATTTACATTCTGCATAAATGAAATTCACTTTCTTTGTTTATTCCATTTCACTTTTATTTTGAAGTAATATTATCCAACAGAATTATCTCATTACAAAAATAGCATCATAATAAAAAAAATACATCATTCATTCAGTGCTTGTGTATTTCTTGTCAATATTAAAAAAAAAAAAAAATTAAATAGTTCAATTTAAATAATCATAATTTTTTTGTTTTGTTTTATAGATACAAATGCAATGTAGTGATAAAAAGCCGCCCACTCTGTCTAGTGATCGAAATGACTGACTGCGAATAGAGAGATCCTGGGTTCGAATCCCGGTTCCTGCATGAATGCACTTTATCTCTCTTCTTTGTCCTTTCCTTGTACGAATAGGTTGTGAATGGTTGCCTACCCTTTAAACGGGTACCTATGAAATGTGTGTACATGTGTCTTAACATCTATATCCGATTGAGTACATTGATTAAAAATAAACAAAATGGCTTTGAATTGGCACTCTGTGTTATCAGTCCCATCACTCCTCTAGTAGACACAGATATTTGGAAAAAACTCCTGCTCCTATTTGGAATACTTATTTCCCACTTTAAACAATAATCATGATATTAATGAAGCTTTTATGCTCTCAATTCAAAATAGATTCAATGTTATTAGCATAGCCATATGTAATCTTGAACAAGTTTGAAAATGATGTAATGTTTCGGAATGAAAGTTTGTTAGTCTCAAGTTATAATTTTTCTTTACAAATAAAGAGATTTTCATATTCAAACAACTGCTGTCTTCTTCATTAAATTTTTAAACTAATTTTTTTATTATCTTGATATTTACGACGGTTTTTCATCATATCCAATTATATTAATTCCATACTTGTTAAATTTTTCACTTCATTAACTTCTCCATGTTTTATAATATATTCAAAGACTTACTCTGTACATATTTAATAATGTATCATACTGTACAAAATAATCATACTTCTTCTGGCATTTAGTTTCGAATATGAATACAGAAAATCGAATTCAGGTATTCCTTGTATGAAGTCATTGTTACACGCTTATTGACACACTTTTTTAGAAACCATGTAGAAGAAATAAGTTTCTTCTGTAACTGGTGCATTACATCAAATCAATGATGATTTACAAAAAGACCACTTTCTCGAGAAATTATAATTCATTGCTTTTTTCTCTCTCGAAAGATGATATGCAATTTTTTTATGTTCAATAATGTGAAAAAAATGAAGCTTAAATATGTCAAAATTATTTTTAGTTACTTGATTGCAAGATTTTTAATAGCACAGGGCATAACGCAATAAGTTTGTTTTTCTCGTTAAAGTCCTCTTAAGCCACTGAACATTGTTCTTGAAAATGTTATTGAAAAATATTCTAAAGTTTGAATAAAACAAAATTTGCTATTCAGGATAATAGATTTTTTTAGAATATTTTATTAACAAAATAAAAGGTAAGAAAGATTAAAAAAAAAAAAAAGATTTATCTAGAAACCATAATATAGATTTATTTGCAATGAATCATAAATTGCTGACTGCTGTAATTCACACTCAGAATTAATATTAATATTTAAATGTATTCCTAAACAGGCGTCTGAGTAATGTTTTACTTTCTCATATTTTATTATCAATATCTTCACTCACTGTTATAGTTTTATACACTAAAATTGTAGGTAAAATTCATATATTTAATATAATACATATAGATATCGTATATGATACTTTAAAATATATTTTCTTTGAAAACGTTTTTAATTTTTAAGTACGTAGATTTATTTTAAAATATTTAATTTAAAATAATTTCAATTTATGTGGCTAATTTGCCAAATAATAAAAGTAAATTTCACAAGTTCTCATTGTTACTTTCTACTTCATTAGAAATGAAACATGTTGTTTCACCGGTGTCTTAGTTTAAAATGTTTATTTTGCGATTGCTCCTCTTGTAAAGTAGTAGTATAGTACTACGTAACCATTTTTTCTTTAGGAGTTAAAAAAAAAAATCGGTTGGTTGACATTGATTCATAATATTATTTTTGGAAAAAATAATTGTGGAATCCCATCTGCACGATAATACAATTCATGTAAGATTAATTTTTCTTAAATTATTATATACTAATATTATAAATTTTATATGACTCTAAGTTCACAAAAGAAATCAATTATTCAAAAAATGTTTTGTTGCAGAAAAAATTTGTTATTTACAATTTTATTTTCATTGGAAAACAGTTGTCATGAAATGAAATAAATAACAAATAATTAACAAATTAGAAAAATTAAAAAATTTTAATAATTATAAAGATTAAATTTTAAATATATTATATAAAATAATTATAAGAAATATGATATAAAAATTGCATTAAAATAGAAAATCAATCCAATTTCTGAGAAAAACTAATATAAATCAATGATATTATCTTAGAAAAAATTTGACACGCATTATATTTACTCAGTTTATAAAAATTAGCTTGAATATATAAATATGCTTAGTTTAGTATTGATTATTTTTATAATATTGAGTATAAAAACAGAGTGCTTTCAACAAGGATGGTACTTTGATATATATAAGAATGATATTTGCCTTTGAGAGGATATTGAAGGAGAAAAAAATTTAAAAAAAAGACTTAATATTTTTATTTTCTAGTAAAGAAATTATAACTTTTTATTATAGACTTTAGTTTTATAATTCTTACTTAATTACTTTTTGTAATATTTTAAATAAAAATGTTTAATTTTTTGCATTTTTTTCTCCTAATTAAAACAATCCTTAGGATCTTAAATTTCGTTAAAATCTGTGGAAAATATTTAAGCATAACCTTTAATATGATTTATGTCACGCTAGGAATTCATTATTTTTTTCTATTATATTATTTTCGATATTTTATTACTGTTTTACTAAAAACTTTTCAAATTTCTCAATGAATTGAATATCGTAGAAATGAAATAACTTAATATTTTTTTAAAACCAGTATTTGTAAAAAGTTTTTTTCTACTATAAAAAGCTGAAAACAAATTTCAAAGCAATAATTAAAAAAATTATGCAAAATCGACAAAGTTATTAAAAATTTGAAATTAAGAAATATACAAATAGAAATGATTAATATTTTCCTTAATTTTAACTAGCAATTTCATTATTTAATCTTTGTATTTCATATGTTAGCTGATAGGTTATTTTTGAAGCACATTTAGACAAAATTTAAGTATGTAAATTCAAAATTTCTATATACTGTAATAGGGTCCATTAAATAACAACAAAATAAGCTTTGCTCAGTAATATATTTGAATTTTATATATTCTTTCAAAAATATTCAATAGATTTAAGAAAGTTAATTAATTTCAAATACAAACTTGCAATTTTAATTAAATTATTTATATTTCTTAATTGAAAGTAAAAAAATTTTAAGAGGTTAGTTCATGTAAAATACACGTGAGTGGCCAAGACATAATTTAATTACATAACTATTCTTATCTAGACTAACATTTAATTAATACTAAATGCTTATAAATACACAATAAAAAGATATTTATGCAATTAATCGTCTTCATCATATTACATGAAAATATTTTTAAAGTTATGGGTGAAGAAGCAGCTGTCTTGCTTCTATCAAATTCAACGTTCCGGAAAAATATGGAGCACTTCCTGAGCCGCTTCCAGACTGACGAGGATCAATTCAGGAATAGTCGCATTGAGTAATTCAGATCCCACATACATAAAATTATCAATCAATAAACTATCTAATGAAACAAAATATTGGCCAATTATTCATTTTGTCCAACATAAGAATCCTTTTTCATCTAAATTTTTTTTGTCACCGTGCAAAGTACGATCTAATATTTACGAAATCGGCTTTTTGATAGTACAATGATTGCAATAAAGTTAACAAAGAATTTGCATTCGTCTTTATATCAGGACGGGCTCGATTTCCCTTTAACATGCTTTGAGTTCTATTTTTATCATCTTTTCTGGAAATGGGAACTGTCCATTCTTTCGATTTAGTCTCTATAGTTGTTGAGTTGGAGGGTTTCGTAATTTTAGAATTAGCTTGTTAAAAAATTTAATCTTCTTTGCAACTGTGTTTGAAACTTTTGATGTGTCTTTCATTGCCTCGACGAAACCGTTCTTAACGATATGTAGTTGTTTAGATATGAGATGTTTGTCATTTTGAGATGATGTAAGAGTATCGTAATTATTATTTAAATTGGTAAGACTGGAAGAATTACTGTTTCCAAGGCAATTATTTAAAATACTTGCTTTAAGTCTTTCATCTTCTCTTGTAAAACCAAATAATTTTGAAGAATTACTGTAACTACAGTTGAAGTTACTTGAGCAGAAGCTCTAAGTCATTTTGCTTTCTTTTTAAGACCTGGAAATTTTGAAGAGGTGCTAAAAGTATGTTTGGGGTTCATTTTATTTGGAGTGTTAGCTCTAAAATAAAGTGCTTCACTTGTAAAACCTGCTGGCTTCAAAGATCTATTGAAACTGGGGTTGCTTGCGGTAGTGACCAGTGATTTCATATTCATCGTATGAATTCCAACTTTTGGTTTTACATCTGACCCGTAGTCAAGCTGATTATTTTTTATTTGATACCCAGTGAATGTCAAATACTATTGATTATTTAACTGAAGCGACTCTTCCAAATGAGGTCTCGTATTGCTGATAGAAGGACCTGCTGAAACAGGATGAGAATTTGAATTATACATATTCTGGTTATAATAAAATGCGGTTGGTATGGCATTTCAATTTTTTATTGGTTTCATCAACATATGAACGGTTAAAGTTGCTTCAGAACAGCTCACGCAATCATATCTCTCGACACTAAATACAGGGTTAGCAAAATAAACATGATTCAAAGGTCCAAATAAGGTCAACAGCTGACATTGTTGGCCCAATCCATGTACCAGTTCAGAAAATCCACCAGCTGCGTTGTCTATAAAGAATACCAAAGCACCAGGTTTCATCGAATTGAAAATATTCTGTGAAGAAAAATTAAAAATCATTATTAATTTAAAAAAAAGAACAACATATAATAATTTCTCAAATGCTTATTATTTTTGTAACAACCCATGACTAATTTAACTATTTAATTTAATGAGTTTAGGTAGAAGTAGAGCCAAGCTAACAGAAAAGACTTATTTAAGTTTTCAGTGAACTTAATATTTTGTACAACTACTATAATTCATAAGAAAAATTATTTAAATGTGAAACCAATTTAAAGATAAGCGAATAAATTTAAATCATTTTCAGAAGAATTTAATATTTAAAATTGTAACTGTTATAATGTTTAATATTATATTATTCACAGCTCTTAAAAATATAACAATGCAATATTTATTGAAAAATATAAATCATTTTGTTTTATATTTTACATTAAATAAAATATATTTTATCTTTTCAAAATAAAATAATTGAAAAAATGACTTTTGAAAAATTATATGAAGTAACAGAACAGGTATTAAGTAAACTAATCAGTTTTTAAAAATATTCTAAAACATGAGCGCATTTGTCTACTTAAATATGTTAAATTACTTTCACATTAAATAGAAAATTGAATTTTAAACTTTAAAAGATATAGTTCAACGATATTTTGGTGAATTTGAGAATTTATTAAAATGTGTATAACATGGGAGTAATTACTTATTCAAAATATTTCGGAAACTGTAAGAAATAATACTTTTTCACTCTACTTGGTAAATACAGAACTGTTTGTAGGTTTGTTATCAATCCAGTTAACACAACTTAAATTTTTTTTCATGATATTTCAAACGAAAAGAGTAAAATAGTACAAACTATATTAATGCAGACATGTTCTGCCCTCCAGGAAGCCCGCTCTTCTTCACATTTCAAGACGCTCTCCACTCCTGGAGATACTTTTTTTCTTTATTGGACTGCAAGACTTATTATGCTCGAAAGAGCCAACAAAAGGACGTAATTTAAAAAATATATATATATTAATGCAGACTTATTGACATTTCAGCCTGCTAATATGGTAATATACTATATTGCCATGTTAGACTTACTGGAACTCGAAAAATAAATAAAAACAAATTCCTTTGTTCATTTTCACATCTCAACACAATTAGCAACTTTAGTTGCGAGAAAAAAAAAAATCATTGCTTTCGTTGAAGTTTTAAACACTGAAAAATAGACAACTATGTGAGAGACAGACATACAATTGTAATAGTATAATAGAACCTTTAAAGAAAAAAGTGTTTCCTATTATGAATTAAAAAAATGAGACAACACTAGACAGAACAAATAGAGAAGGACCGCCAAGGATGGTTTGTTTGCTTGTCGCTCAACGGTCATTTTTTTTTTTTTCTCACAAGGGCTACTTAGACAGGGACCTGCAGTTTAAAGTGGATTCCGAACCACTACAAACATCCGTGCTCAAGCTGGGATTCGAACCCACGAACTGTTGAACCAAAGGCAACAGCGCTAATCATTCGGCTGCCAGTTTGGCAGGATTGTCAACGAAAAATTTGGTACAAACTGTAATACTACCAATTGGCTGTCTGGTATTATCTAGATAGGTTTTTTTTATTTTTATTTTTTTTTTATTTCGTATTATACAAAATATAAACTGCATCAATAGCTGATCATTCTGTGGTGAATAAAATGACCTAATTCTGACATTATAGTACTAGATACACTGTCTATTATACAATGTACAATTTAACTAAATATTTTTTCTTTGGTTTATTTCATCTGCTTAACCTTTCCTAAAAAAAATGCTTAGGTTGTGATTAAAAAAAATTATAAAATGTCACCTTTTAGGGATGTGTACATATTAGAACATCACATTTTAACTAATTTTATTCAAGAAATAAGCTTTACATAAATATTTTAGAAATTCTTCTTCTTACAATTTTAAGCACTTGAAAATCGTTTTAACTTGGACAAATGGAGGGAATTTTGATTAGTATTTGGAATACTTACCCTAATCCTTGTTATTAAATGAAATACATTGAGCTAAAAACATTAAAATGAACATTAGGTACGCAATGCAATGCTTAGACGTTATTTTTCATTAAATATGAATAATGATAAATGTTTGAAAAAATATCAAATTAATAAGTAACACTAGGCGAAGAAAGAAACTACTATCATTATTTAATAGCATTTTTTATATATATTGAGATCTAACTTTTAAAAACTTTTAATTTATTTATTATAACTTATGGTATAAACTGATATTTGTTATAAAATTAAATGAAGTCATTATCTGTTAATATATAGTATGTTTACATTATTTTAATCTCCCAGAACTTCCGGCTAGTACGATGTTTCACCTTTTCAGCACAACAAAGGGTTAAAATGGTGGCATCTTACACAGTGGAGTACCCAGTGGTGTCCCGTTGCAGTCCCGAGAGTGGTAGACCTTCGTAATTTATAAGCAGTGACGAAGCAGAAGACCCCCAAATTTGGTTTGCTATCTTTCAAGGGTATTATTTTACACAAAGGACATTGCGACAAGGTCATATTTACGCCATTAGTGAGAGTGACAGATCTTCGATTGGGACGTGATTCGAAACCATCCCCTTCTGATAACGAGAACGAACGTTCTAACAATCAGACCATCGTGATTATGTAACACATAGGAACAGGAAAAAAGGTGTAAATATATAAAAACATTTTCAATTATTCTAATATGAATTTTACCGTAAAAAAATCTTATATTCTAAGATAATTTCTTGTAAATGCACTGCGCAATAATTTATTGAAGACGCCTTGCTGTTGCTCAAAATCAATAAATTTCCTTTCAGTTTGTGATTCAAATCTAAACTGAAAAGTTAGGAAAATAACTTAATATTAAACAAACAACATAAAATGATTTTTTTTTTTTTTTTTTTTTTTTTTTTTTTACAGAAACTTTTAAAGTTATGTAACATTTTTTTGAAATCATACATTTTTTATGAATTGAAAATGTAATACGAAAGTACTCGAATTTAAATTTCAGAATTCAAATTCAGGTAATTTCGTATTAATAAAGAAAATAAAATTAAATGTTACTTTCTACAATAATTAGCGAACTTTTCTCAAATGAACTTATGTGAAAATAGATTTATTGTCCTAATTATTTAACGCAAAAAGTTTCATGTAATTTCTCTAAACGATTGCCTTTTTATGCTTATTGTTCGTCACGCCAGATGTCTGTGCAATGCAGATAATTTTCTCAATTATCATGATTAATAAATAAGTTTATGATAGTAATAGCTGGTTATAAGTTATTAATCAGCCTTATATTGATAAATCAATGAATGATCATTGAGATATCTAGATAAATGATGGTCATTCCAACAAATTATGAACTAAGTAGCTTATTCAATCTGAATTGTCTAAGTTTCATCAAATAAAAATAAGCATTCGCCACATAAATTTTTTTTCAAATATTCCAATATACTCATATTTAGCTAAAAATACCA
Organism: Latrodectus elegans; assembly: GCA_030067965.1. NCBI lineage: Eukaryota > Metazoa > Arthropoda > Arachnida > Araneae > Theridiidae > Latrodectus > Latrodectus elegans. The sequence goes on along the minus strand of CM057814.1, from coordinate 53,257,430 downwards.
TTACTAGTATACAAACTCTAACTTCTTTAGCTGATTTTTTATATTTATTTTGCCTCGGTGAATTGCATTTAATGCAAGAGTAAGGCAAAATTTATGTTAATTATGTTTATTTCTTAGAGTTTTTCCCTGTGATCAACGTTCATTTTATCATACAAAAAGTTTTACAAGCAATTGAGTTTCATATACATCTGTAAATTTTAAATTATGATATTGTGGTGATAGACTAAAAAATAAAAAGTTTTAGTATAAATATAATAAATAATGTAATAAAAATATGATAGAGTATTTGAGTATCTCCTTCTTTCTTTGATAACTATCTTCATTCTGTTTTTAATTCTTGAGACTGCATATTGATCAACACGCGCATTTATTTTGAGCTATCATTATTTGCTCATGAAATTCAACAAAAAAAATGATACTTAATAAATACTTTTTCAATTATCTTTATTTCTGCAACTAAAGACAGAAATTTTTAAGCAAATTTTTCAACCATTTCTATAGACATCATAGTAACAGAAGGTTAAATAACAGATAAAATTTTCATCGCTCAGCAAAATTGATAAAATCATTTTGATTGTTATGTTTACTAGCAAGACATAATCACGTATTGTTTGAATTTGAGATAATAAAATCAAGTCACATAAAAAAAAACTTTTTAATAATTGTTTCTTAATTTTCCTCTTTACAATATGCACAAATTTTATTTTCTTATTTTTAATTTCAATAGGTTTCACTAACACATAGGCTGATAAAAAGCTCATTTTATTTTCATAAAAATTTGATTATCGTAAACTAAATAGTTTTTAAAGCAATGCTTTATAATTATTAAATCATGGAGTATAGTTTTAATTATTTATAGAAATTTATTCCATTTTAAGATTTAATCAGTAAGTTAATTTGTTGTTTCCATTCTTTTATTTAAAATCGAAATGAAAAAAATATAATGCAATTTCCAAATTAACGTCTCATCAGAACTTTACAATGAACTACTAGAAGTATTTTGAATCAGATTTTAAGGGAATATAGTTGTTGATAATTAAATATAATTTGAAGCAAAGCAACATTAATGAATTCATATGAGATTCGAACCTAAATTTATTATTTAGAATAATATGCATTACATTACATGAATACTTAAAAAGGTGCATGAAATCTCAGAATAGAAAACATTGTCTTCTTCAGAGAAGAACTACAATTAAAAAAAAATGTCTTACTGAATTTCAACGGTGGTGTCTTTTCAGAATCTGTCGTGAATTTTATTATCCCTATTATTGATCACATAAATTGGTACAGTAGAACTAAAATTATCCGAATCCCGTTTATCAGCATTTCAGAAAAATAAATTAAACTCAAGAAGGGAAAGAAAATGGAAAAAGCCTTAGAAAAGTAAAGGTAAGAGAAGAGTGAAGATGAAAATGTCGTATCAATTGAGGAGTTCAGAAACAATCTTTTAAAAATTCCTGGATGTTCAGAAGTTACTGCAGAAGATATACAAGAATGGATTATGAATCAGACCTTGGATTTCGAATTGCAAATGATGGTAAACTTATTGAAACTCTAGAGGAAGAAGATGACCTTTTATACCCAAAGTGAAGTAGACACGGGACCATCTGCTACAGAACCATTTGCCAGATTTGAAACTGTTTTGAGAATTTTCATGTGGGGAGTGGAGTGACCACATGAAAATTTTCACTTTATCAAGTAACCGCGCGACTTAACTGCTCGAAAACGGGGAAACAGTTAACTCTGACTGAGATGTTCAACAAGGAATGATTTTCATATACAACACTGACCTAATGTATAATTAAAGCACTTAGCATTTAAAAGTGTTGACTTTTCATTTAATTGATTAAAAAATTTTATCTTTAAAAATCTGTTGTTTTTCTCCAATTTTCAACAAATGATAATTAATTAAAATGATGTTCACTTTAATTAATTTTTTGATAAAATCCAGTTACACGAATTTTTGATTATCCGATCCCAATTGATTGGATAATCGGGGTTTAACCATTCATTATGACTGCTATGTTGTTTTGAAATCAAAATTTAAAATAATAAATGGATATCAAAAAATAAATTTTTTTTAAAAAATTTATTATTCTTGGATTAATTAATTTTGTGCATGTTCTTTATAAATTTTTGTAATTAAATGTAATTTTATAATAGTTTTCAATCCTAATCACATCTATTCCATAATTATGCATTCAAAATAATATTTTTTATCTATATTAATATTTTTTCCTGTATCTAGTAAAGACTTACTTAGTTCAGATGTTTTTATTTGTATTTATCTATTTTAATTTAATTCTTAGTTAAAAATTAAATTTTAATTTTCAAATAATGTGTTTTCAGCTTTTTACTGCGATGTGAATTGAATGAACCATGAAAAAGATCTGGTCCCATTCAGTGAGTGTCTTCAATCTGAATCACACAATGAACGATTTTTGCCCATTTGTACTGTCAAATATTCATTTAGACATGCATGTAGAAAGAAAAAAAAAGCAACATCCATCTTTCGATTCTTAATAGTGACTGAGACTGGGCCCAAAGCCTTTCACTTCGAAAAACGTGTTCTTACCATTAAGGCCATCGTTAATATTTAGTTTTTTCCATATTAATCCTTCTGTGTAAGAAGTTCTCAAATTTACTACAACTGTTGGAAAAACTCATTATTTTATATTGTTATAAAAATTTTATTTGATACTGAGTCCATAATTTTATTTTGATATTTCTATATATATCATCCACAAATTAGTTTCGAAAAATATCAATACGCTGATTGACATAATATAGCATATTCCTCAGTTTTCCTAAATTAAGTTACTTCAAATCTAGTGAGATCGGAAAATTTTAATGCCAAATAATATTTAAAATTGGGTGTTTTGAATAAAAATATCGATAGATTCTTTTTAAGATGTGAGCATTATAGAAAATCGTTTTCAAATAGTTACTAATTTGCATACATAAAATACAGATTTTATATATTAAGTATGCAGAAATTTATTTTTAATGTTAAAATATACTTATATTTTATCCAATGTTTAAAATATCACTCACTTTAACCATGGTAGCGGTGTCCACACAAGCTGCAGCAAAAACAAATTTGATCATAGTAATTAAGTCCGCAGAAGCTATCGCTTTATTTACATCATTATTCATTGTTCCAAGCAAATTGGCTGACATATGAATAGTTGAAATATTCTGGTTATAAGTTTCGAGGCAGGGATCCATAATTTCCATATGAAAACTCATCAAGAATTGCGCTAAACGTATATTCCCATTCAGACATGACATATGCATTGCAGATAAGACACCGATTATGTCTGTTCCTGGTCCACCATCAAGGCTGCAGATCTTTAAACATTTCTCACTAGCATACATCATAGCATCGTAGACATCGTTATTTTCGTGTAAAATTCGCCAAAACATTTCTTGAACCATGGCTATATGTAAAGGAGCATATTTGTGAAGGTAAGCGTTATCTATGGCTTATATCATGGTAATTTGCAGTAAGAGCACCTTTTCGATTCCAATTTGGCTTGTACCCTTCTGACATTTCTCTGATACCTCTTTTAATATCTTCTTCACCCAATTGATTATAATCAACTTCGTTTCTGAGAACATTTTGATACAAATGTAGGATATCATGTGGGGCCATGATTATCAATGATCTGCTTCTTCTTCTCAATAAGTTTATTTATATTAACAGTAATACATCTGACAGTCAATTGAATTATGTAGTTTATAATTTCAATCTATCGTTATTCACACCAATGCGAGACGAAAAATATTTATTCCAAAGCGAAATATTTCGAGAATAATCGAAACTACGTTGATAAAAAAAAACCGCTCAGTATCTTAGAATTTTTCTAATCTGTAAATGAACTTGGTTGCTATCACAAACATGCTTCACAGCCAGTCTCAAATTTCATTAAAATTGATAACTTGTCTAAAATCACTCGTTAAAATAATTTCAATATTAATGAACATTTAATTTTTGCTAAAAAAAAGTATAGATAAAAACTTTTTATTCACAATTTAATTTAATTTAAAAATCTTTTTTTAAGTAAATGTACATGAAAAAATTACAATATTTTCCTTTGTATTAAGTTATAAAATTCATACTTTAGTTTAGAGCTTGGATAAATTGATATATTCTCTTGAATTTAAACACCGTATTATATAAAATAATACGAATAAAGATTGCTTTTGTTTTCCAAACGATAAAGGATGTCCTGTCTCATTGGTCACAAATATAACATTTGTATCCACTTTTTCTTTCCAATCACGGTTTCTGCCTATGTTTCTGTCCAGACAACCTCTAAAATCATAATTTCAAATGCCACCTACTCTTAATGTGACCTTTAAAACACATATCTGTTTAAAAAATAGGGATAGAATTCATCAGATTATAATTATATCATTCTAACGTTAAGAAACCTATTCACACATTTCAATATATATATAAAACAATTTTTGTATAAAAATTACATAAATTATTTAATCATATATTATTATAGATCGTTTAATAAGCACAAAAATGACATTGTACTTTAAGAAAAAAATTATAAATGCTCCTTTAAATATTATGCACTTCGTAAATGTAAATTTGTTCAGTCTTGTTTAATAAAATTATGTAGAATATTTGTTAGGGATCATACAAATATTACGTAGGCACATCTTTTACGATTCTTACTGCTTCCTTTCACTGATGAATAAAAAATTAAGTACTTTTCTCTAAACCAACATTTATTATGTAAGGTCTGCGTTGAACTCCTTTTTGTATTTTTCAGAATTCATCACTAAAAGATTAAAATTAATTTATGAACATAAAAAATTTTAATTAAAAATATAAACTCCAATTTATATATATATATATATATATATATATATATATATATATATATATATATATATATATCGTTAATACAATTAATTGAACTAATATTTCTCTAAGCATAACTAAAATTAAATTTTAATCACATTTACCTGTAACTAATTTAATAATAGTTATATGTTCAATAATCTCAATATGCGGAAAATATTGATCCCATGCACATTTCAAGAAAATAAATGAAAATAAATTCAGTATTTAACTGACATATGATGTATACATTTTTAATTATGGATTTATGAAATAAATCAATAAAATAAAACTGTTTTTTTATCCAGTATTTCCTACATCTTTGATATTTTAAATTAAATAAACTCTGTAGAACAATTATTCTATAAATAGTAATCTGTTCACTAAAAAAGCAAGTCTCACTTTTATAATGTACATGAAACAAAAATATTCAAAATTATTCGGGATCAATGGGTTTTCAATAAATAAAAACTCGACAAAAAAATACAAAGTGATATATATATGTATATAAAAAAACAACAACATATAATTACTTTTGAGTTAAATAAATGGTGAAATTCTATAATTTGTATAAAAATAGATGAAAAATCCTTCAATAAAGTTAAATGTGAAAACATTTTCTTAATTTTTTTTTTTTTTTTTTTTTTTTTTTTTTTTTTAAAATTTTGAGAAAGAAGAGAAGCCTCAATAACGGCCGGAGTATAGCCCACCCTGCCGATTCCTCACCTTACATCTTATCTTACGTGCGTTGGAGAGCTGCTCATTTAATATCAGTTTCATAAGGTAAGTTTCATTAATATCAGTTTCATTTCGTAAGGTGTGTCTACCCTGAAATTTGCATGATTTTCTGGCTATTCCTTTTTGGTGTTGCATTTTCAGCGTCGATCTGTATATTATTCACTAACACACTTGAAAGAAAGAATCCTAACCTCAAATCAAGGTTAACAAAACATATCAATGTTGATCACACAGGAAAATTAGTTATCAGTAATACATTATGAATTGTGAAAAATGTATGATGATGCAACTAATGATTCCAGTTGCCTTTTTTTTTAGATTGGTAATAAATTGAGAATTATTATCTGTATTATCTATGACGTAATATCTGACACTGAAAATGGTATCTTTGTTTTAGAATCAGAAATATATTTCAAAAGATTAACTTAGATCTTGAAAATAACCAAAAATATTTTTAGAAATAAGCAAGACTTCTGTAAAAGACATGTCGATCGAAAAGAAAATCTGTATATGAATATTAAATGGATGCTAACTTTCGGTCGTTTTTTGTGATATGTGTAAGACCTTCCGATGCAAAATAGTGATATACATGTAATATCAATGAGCCCTACTTAGTTATATCTCAGAATTCTTTCCTTTATGCGTTTTTTAGCAATAATTATATCAGAACAAATAAGTGTAAACCATAACTCCGAACCATCAAGACAGTGAAATTCCCACATTGCTAACCTGAAGATGTAGACAACGGAACATTGGTCTCATTGCTTATTAGGAGATCGATTGGTGGTTGCTTGATGGAACCTCAATGCAATCAATGGAGAAGTCTGTAATCATTATCGACATTCCAATTTAAATTACTTTTGATCATTATAGGAAATTACATAGTGTCCTCATATACTGATAGAAAAAGTAACTAAAGTGTTTGGCACAAGACACACAGTGGGTTGTCCAAGTATCAAATAACTTCATCCTAAGCGAATCTATAGATAGTTCACAGAGAAGAAGAAAATGTATCATATTTTACTCTACATATAAATGCCTTTTTGTGTCTATGGCCATAAAAGAAGTATTAAAAACTTTTTAGAAAGTATTAAAAACAATTTATTATGTATGAATGTTACTTCCTTTTGTTACTAAATAAAGAAAAGACTCAGTAATTGAAATACAAATAAATTTTAAACAAAAGTTATTTTGAAGATGCGAAAGAGTACCGAAATGAATACGACGCAAGCAACTATCAGAAATGATAGTGACCTTAATGGAAGATATTATAATAAAAGTAGACAAGACGAAGGATTAAAATGGATTTAATCGCTAGTGCACAAGTAGGGCTTGATACATGGCTTATTTTAGATCGGAATTCAATAATTCAATAAGGATTTTTATTTTCTTATACATCCAGATCTAAAAAAATAATATGGTTTTAACACGTTCTACATATTGCGTGTCCTCTGGAAAATAGTATGAAGATAAATAGATAAAAGCATTATATATATATATATATATATATATATTATATATACACATATATATATATATATATAGATAGATAGATATTTATATATATATATATATATATATATATATATATATATATATATATATATATAGATAGATATTTATATATATATATATATATATATATATATATATATATATATATATATATATATATATATATATATATATATATATGTCAGTTCACATAATAATAACGCATATATCGGTAACAGAGTTTGAAGACTTAACATTGAGAGATGTAGTTAGTAAGAAACCACAAACCAAAAGCAGTCTGACTTTCGCATATACTGATAAAACTGTTACTTCGGTATCCCTACTAATTAATTACAAGAGTAAAAATGCTATCATTAAATTTGACATTAGACTGACATCACTTATTCTCTCGAATTTAGACGAGAAAAAGATTGACGAAATCCAGCCTAATGCATTTGAATAAAAGATTAATCAGCAAGATGAAAAAATAATAAAACATTGCTAAATACCTAATATCACCAGAGTAGCCTTTAAAACGGTAGATGAGCTTTTTTATTGTGAATAATTTAACACCTTATAAAATAGAATTATGGATGCAAATGGCGTCTTCTTTTTTAGGAAGCAATACATGCCTTTGATTATGGTACGTTATTTGTATTACTGCAAATTATCACTAATATTATCTTTGTGCAAAGTAATTCATTGGATTAAAGATTTCATTTTACATCCATATTGTTAAATAATATATATACCCACTATATAGCACTTCAGAATCTACTATATAAGTGAGTGTTTATTTCAATTTAAGCCCAATTAGTTCTTTAAATCTTAGTGCAATATAGAATTTGTGTAAAAATAAAAGCTTGTATCGTGGAATACCAAGTTTTGAAATCGTTGAGAATTGTTAAGTATCAAAATTTTGAACTGGAATTGAACCGAAAAACCAGAAAAACTGTTATTTTAGTCAGAACGGAAACTGCGTGATTGAATCGAAAAATAATATTGGCTTATTTTTCAGTTCGATATATCTTCAATCATTTTGTTACTGTAATCAATTTATTAATATTTCCTAATTTAACGTCAACTATACAATTATTATTAACATGTATACTGTTTCTTGATTTATTTTTTTGAGGCTCATACTTTTCTCCTTTAGTTTCGTTGGAAGCTACTTGTGAAAGATTGACTTCATTTAGTTGAATGAACTAGCAGTATAGATGATAGTTTAAGAATATTTTTCATCTCATCATGCAATCAACTACAGATGCTTGCAGACTGTTTAAATAGACAAAGCAGTTGCTCAGCAGAAAGTAAGCTGTGCAGCGCCGACCTAAGAAATAAAGGGATTCTGATGTACCCTTAAAATACTACGCGTCTCTGTCTAATTGGTCAGGAAATGTTAAAAAAGGCTAGTAAAAATCAAAATTAATTCATAAAATGTAAGTACAATGGTCAACTAGGAGTAAATAATTAAGTAAAGAATAAATTAAAAAACCCCTATTAAACCCTCAAATGGTTTCCTATTCTTTTGTTTTGCGCCCCCGAACTTATAGCGTCCATTGTATTCCAATAAGATTTTTACATATGTTAAAAATTTTAGAATCCCTAATGGAAGCAGCTTTGGAACTACAAAGTAAAGAATTAATATTAAGTGACTTTTCTAAACTTGGGTTCATTGCAAAATAAAGTTAAGAAATTAAAAAAAAATTCCTTGCATATATTATACATAATGAATTATCTAATAGAGAATCATTGTTGATAGAAAGTATAGTTCAGTAGGAACAATTTGCTTAGACCCGTGTTATCAAATCTTACTTTCATGTTAAAGAAGTACTGGATGTGGAACTTTTAAAAAATATTTGAAAGAAATTACAGTTTTTGGAAAAATTCAATTCAATCGTTTACGAGGAAGCACAATCTACTACTGAAAACAATTCTGAGACTTCTTTAAAAAGTAAAAAATTTATTGTAAGCTACATAAATGCTCTATTTCTACCGAGGTTGATGTTGAAACCATTTTAAATAATTTTGACAATGAACGAAAACTCATTATAAACCATTATATTTTAGATTTCTGAGGAGAGAATCATATTAGCTCTCCGCAATAGATTAAGATTCCAACAGTAGTTTTAGTACCTCCAGTTATTCAAGTTAGCGTTGCGCGAGCGTTTTCAGGTTTGATATTTATGCTTCACTCCAAAACAATGAAAATAATCTCAATGAAATCACATTAGAAGATATTTTAATAATTAAAAACACTTTTCATATGTTAAATAAATAAACAAATTTTTTTACATAATTACTACAAAACCAAGTGCACTATGTGAGCATCAAGTGATAAAAGTACATATAATCGACGCAGTCATGAACCTACTTTAGAACTGCGATTTTGATATTGGATAACAATGACAATGCTCACCTCTCTCATTGTAAGAATTCCCATAGTACACCAATTAAAAAAGAATAAAATCGATCTAATTTTAATAAAAATACATATTTTGCTTATATTTTTTGGTTTAACTCCTATTCCTATAACCCTAAATCCTATTCCTAGAATTGCATAGTGGGCCTTGATTAATAATTTGAGAGGATATCCTAGAAATATATCGAAAGCTAAGAATACATAATCATAAGAAAAAAAACATTATTAAAGATCATAATTTCAATATTGATCTTTAATCATGTTTTTTCTTTGAGATATGAATCTAAAACCAAACTTATGAAAATAAAACACCAAAATGTGTTACTAAAAAAATCTGTTATATCATCATAATCACTAATTTTCATCTAATTTTCAGACATTGAATTTTAAATTACATTTATTATTCGCATTTAGTGTCTTTTTTTATTACTTTTTAACTTATATTGCTCATCAAATTTTTCTAATTATTTTAAAAAGTGAATTAGCATTTTTAGGATCATTTTAATTGCCTGTAAAATCTGAGCTATAAAAATCTAAGCATTTTATTGTTTTTATGACCACCATTCATTCTTAATAAATACAAATCCTATTCAAGGATCCAAATGGAGCCGATAGGGTCTAACAGAAAAATTGTTGCTTTTATGTCCATAAGGTTCCATGTCTGACTCACGCAAAACTGGAAAGTGGCATAAATTCATTTTTGGATTAATGAAGGGTTCAAAACCTATTATGAGATTTTAGCAAAACAAAAGGCATGCTCTATAGTATTCAACATATGTTGAATAAAGGAATTGTTTTCCTTCTTGACAATATGGATAATATATATTTCTAATTGTATCACATCAGCTGACTGGAAATATGATCACCCTCTGTATAGTTTTGTCTAGAGAATACTTTTTTCTCTATCATTGAAAAAATAATCTTAACAGTCAGCGTCACCACGATCTTGATCATAAAATCACCGATATGGCTATCAAATGATGCAGGTTGTACGAAATGATAAATGTTTTAATATTGCTAAAAGTTAGAAAAATAATTAAAACTATAGATTTTCATGTAAAAATAACAGGAATATAAAATTTGAATTTCAAAATAATACTCTGAAAAAATCACATCTTTTAATTATGGGCTAGTTGGGAAAACCAGATTGCTGTAATTCGAATTACAGCAGTACAGTTTTAATTTTTCACCTGAATGCAGTTATTTATTATATTTAATAACTTCAATAGACACAGGTTTCGAAAATGAATTCCAGTGACTAAAATCAGTTCTAATAAAAAAAATAACAAAAATTCAGTTTTAGTCATAGAGCTACTCCAGCTTTATGGTTTTAGTAAATGAAGAGATTTGGAAACTGCCAACTCGGCTGCTAATAGCATAAAAGGACTGTCTTTCAAAATTATCAAGCGGTTGTCTAGGTGTAATTGCTCCGATTCGCATCCAGCTATAAAACAAGGTAAACAAAACACGATTATTTGTATTCATTTCAAAGAATGAAGCCACATCTACAAAGTAATAAAAACGTGTGTGTGTGACTTTGAATATCCTTACAGAACTGCTATAATTTTTCAGGGGATATTTCCGTAAGCAGAACTGCTCCGATTCTACGCTAAATTCCTAGCCAAATAGGATGCCAAGAGGATGATAGCAATCTTGTTATGGTGCTACAGCACCATAACAAGATTACTTATTGATTACAGAAGACGTCAAGCAAAGAGGAGGGGTTGATGACGTTATGTTTGCAGCTAGGCGGAGTTAATGACGTTTTGGAAGGGAATTTCTTATAAAATAATTGAATATTTTTTCGACTTCAAGCTTGTTTTTGTATTTTTTTTTTTTTTTTAAAATTTTAGTTGCTGAATTCTAAGTCTTTTTAATTTCAATTCTTATTTTATAATTTTTCGTAATTATTTTTATTAGATGATAAGTAATTGGAACCAAGAAAAGAGCTTTCCAGTTTTGATAACTATTATTTCTGTTATATAATGTATTTTGAAACTGTTACATATATTAATGACGGTTAGTTCTGCACAAATGTGAGTTTAAAAATTAATGTATATTTCATCCTGTGCATCTTCATTATTGCATATAATGTAAACTTCAATAAAATGTTGAGAATTTAAATTTTTATTTTTTAAGTAATTTCATTATAAGACTTTTGTACTTTGTTTTCTATAAATGAGTTATACTTGTCTACATACATATCATAAATAAATCGGAATCATTATGTTATTTAAAAACATTTAACTAAATTACTATTTATGTACTACAAATTAAAATTAGTAACAGTAATTTATAAACTAGTGAAATGTTTCACAGTTAAATTCTTAAATTAAATATTTTACAACAAGTTATTAATAAATTATTTAATAACAGCTTATTTAATTTTCATCATAAAAATTGAAGTTTTGTTTATTGTTTCCTAGAAAAGTTTCTTATTCAATTTAAACATTTGAGAGAATGAACTTCAATAAATAGTGTATTTGCTTCATAATTTAATGTATTCTTATCTTACCTCAATAATAAAAAATCAATAATTTAAAAAGTCGTAGCTTCTTGTATGAATTCAAATAACAAAATTAAATCAGTTTTTGAGATATAATACAAATTATTATATTTACTATTTATTCAATATTTTAAATAATACATGTGATTTATGATAAATTTCTTAGAGAAATTTCACTTTAGAATTTAAAGTTAAAACATTTGATTTTATATTTTCTTTAAGAAAAGATGAGCCTTGTTTAGTCGTAAATTAGTCATTGTTCAATATGTTAGCATTTTTTTAACTGTTTAGTTTAAGAAATATTAGCCGAGCTGGCAGCCGAATGGTTAGCGCTCTTGCCTTCGGTTCAACAGTTCGTGGGTTCGAATCTCACCTTGGGCATGGATGTTTGTAGCAGTTCGGATTCCACTTTAAACCGTAGGTCCCGGTCTAATTAGCCCTCGTGCGCAAAAAATGACCTTTGATCGACAAACAAACCAACCTTAAGAGAAATATTAACATTATTAACAGAATGATACAATTAACATTGCCGCCTTATAAAAATTCAACCTAAAGTTTGACATACTTTTATTAAAAATACAGTTTCATAAATTTCAATGATATGAATGAAGATGTTCAAATAAAAATTTAATTTATACTTGCTTAAAATTCTAAAAAAATAATCCTGTAATAGGAATCCTCTGTTTTGTCACCACATAGTTGTGTTTCAACATTACATTTGTTGCAAAGAAGAATGATATCTCACTGTTACATAAATTCTCTTATTTTTATATAAATAAGCATTTATTTCTTTTTTATGAAATGTTTGTGTCCCTCAATGGTCATTGTTAGACACGACGCCTAACTAGATTTTTTATTGTAACATTAATCTTTCCTAAAACTGAATAAAATTTTCTATTAGCTAACTGCTAAAGTTTCAAATTTATCTTAGAAGATAATACTATTTTATGTCATTTTAGTCAATCATTATGAATTATGTAACAGTGTTGCTGGAATTAAAAATAAAATTTTATGTGCAAACTATTTTTACTTAATAAACTTAAAATTCAACTCATTTGTGCTTGTTGATAAAATAGCTGATTAAAATGTGTTTTATAATATGTGATTACATTTAAAACTATTAAAAATGTGAGAAAATCTCCTTTTTACTTTTATATAACTTTTAAATAATATTTGATGGGAATTTGAATTAATGAGAAATTTAAAAAATTGTATTGATTTAGCATTACTTAAAAATTTATATTAGACTGACGAAAAAATTGCTGTTAATTATATTTTAAATTCGTTCTGTATGACTTCTTTTTTTATTTTTTTTTACAAATAGATAATTTTCCTGAATTTGCACATGTTGAAAAAGTATTTTCAGCTTAAAATAAAACTTACATTTTATAGACATTTGCAGCAAACAACGCTGCTATGTTCCCCCGCATACATTTTTTTTTTTTTACACGCGGTACAACACATTTGGGATTTTCTGTCCTTTGTACTGGGACATACATGGCATCTTTTTCTAGAAATTTTTTGCTTTTTTTGTGGGGGAGTATCACAGTTTTCACTGCGGTTACAATTCAGTTGGTCACGCAATTGACGGGGAAGAGTAGCCTGCATACTTCTTTCTTGAAGGTGGTCCTTCAATAATTCTAAAGAAAGATCTTTTATAAATAAACTTTTTTTCTTATACTGAACGGGTGGCGTATTTGATGACAGTAATATGATACGAGAATTTACAGTAGCAATATTCAGCATACTGAAAAATATGACCATAGGCCATCTTTTACTTATCCTGGCAGTAGAATATGTAGCTGACATTTCATCCACTACATCAACTGCACCCTTTGTAAGGTTATAAAATGTTATAATCTCTGGTTTCTTTGCTTCTCCTGTAGAAGCGCCAATTGCACCATCATAATGCATTGAGGATACATTTGTTTTTTTTTTTTTTTTTTCGGTACGTAAGAAACCAGTGTCAAATGTTTTTGGAATCCAAATAATGTTGAATATTTTTCTCGTTTTTTTTTTTCAGAAATGAATTCCTTTGGAAGCTCTCTTTTATTTTTTTCGGACTGTTCCCAAAAGTGTAATTTTTTTCTTCAAGAGGTCTTTAGCTAAATCATAACTTTTGTACCAATTGTTAACAGTTAGGTTGCGTCCTGAATTGAAAATAGGTTCTAGTAATATTTTACAATTTTATCTGGGCCATTTTCAACGTTATATGGTCCTGCTGGTTGAATTCCTGCATAAATCTCTAGGTTCCATGTATAAAATGTTCTCGCATCTACCAAGGCAAAAATTTTTATTCCACACTTGGCTGGTTTATTTGGCATGTACTGTCGAAATGAACACCTTCCTCTGAACGGTTCTAATTTCTCGTCGATTGTCACATATTCCCCAAGAGTTTGAACTTTTTGACAATTTGCGACGAACATTTCAAAAATATTTCTGATGGGAGCAAGTTTATCCACTTCTCTTCCAGAAGAACGATCTCTTATATCATCAAATCTGACACACCTCATCAGAAATAAAAAAACGTTTATATGACATAGTACGGTGGAAAATGTCAATTCCTGTTCCATCAGTAGCCCAGAGGTCCTTTACATGGGAAGATTTGTGCAGTCCACCAAAATAGAGAAGTCCTATAAATGCCTTTATTTCAGAAATTTTTGTAGGATGGGCGTCTCTTTCTCTTCCAAATTTACATGCAATTGATCGAATATAAATATTCGTGCACTCGACAATAATTGATATCATACTTTCATCAATCAGAAATGTCCAAGAATTTATTGGCGAGGATACATTTTTTGTTTCGCCAATATTTCCAGGCAATTTTGAAATGATATTGTGAGCAGGAGTTCTCACATTTTTTCTTGGCTCCTTTTTATGCCATATCGATTTACCGTCTTTCCCAACGTAATCATCGGTGGATTTACAAACGTACACTTCACTGTCTGAATCTAGCTCCTCTTCTGAATTCGATTGATGATCACTAATTAATTCTTCATCAACAATTTCTTCATCTTCCTCATTAATAGATTCTTCATCTGTTGAAACTTCAGCTAATAATTTTTGCAATTTTTCGCATTCTTCTTTGTAACTCAAGTATCGAGACATTATTGCGACCGTCTCCACTGCTTACAAAAATAGCTATGCGAACGCGCGCATCGGGCTTTCGAGGCCCGCGCAGCTGTTTCTGACAGCAGGTGTTCCATTTTCCAAGAAACAAGAGGGGTGAAATTTCTAGAATGACTAGGGGCAGGTGGCAAATGACCTTGGACACAGCTACTGGGGAGTTTGAGTTTTTACGCTGAAAAACCGATTTTCTGCAGAATTTTTTTTAAGCGCTCGGGCCTCTGAGGCCCGAGTCGCGCGTTCGCGGGTTAAAGATACCAAATGTATTGATGGTTTATGGGAATGATATATTTTTCCTTCTGGCGGTAAAAGTAACATCCTGTGAAAGTCAATTCTCAGAACGCAGCTGTGGGACTGCAGTTGTACCAAGGGATTTCATCCCCCTTTCTAGACCTCCGCATTCTTCAGATTAGATTTCGTTCGCGGAGTTGAGGAAAACCGGACATTGGGGTCCGAAAGTAGTAAAATTTGAAAGTAACTAATGTGAAGAATTTTGGCGAAAAACCGAGCAAAGTGATTTTTTTTTTTTTTTTTTTAAGAAAAAATTAGTTTTTTATTTCGAAAAGTTTTTTTTTTTTAAATTATATTCATATTAATTTTTTTTTTTTTTTTTTTTTTTTCGAAAAAAAATTAAAGACTCCATATTTTAAGGATTTGACAGTTGAAAAAATCAGAAAATATCTGAATTATTAAAAAAATACTTTACAAATAATAGTGGTGATTCCTATGACAAATTTGGATTAAATGATTCTTTTTTGATGACAATAAATATGCTAATTCATCAGTCACTTAACTTTGTTTGGCCATAATGCTAATGCAGATAACAAATATATTAATTTTAAATTTAAAAACTTCAACTATGGCAACATAAATAAAATACTGAGTAAAATGTTTCATTTTTTTTATCTATGGATATTTTTTATACTTCTTTACTTGTTGAAGAAACAGAAATGGCTTACAAATCTTCAAATTTAGGTCGAGAATAAAAAAATAATAAAACAAAAAACTGTAAATCAAAAGGGACTGGTATTGATTGATTGGAATTATAACAGTGTTTTGGTATCTCCCGTTTTGCAAAAAAATTATGTTGTAGTGGCAGATTTTATTAAATTTTCGGTAAATAAATTTATCAAAAATTACTAGGTATGTGTGTGATAAGATATTACAAACATGACTATACGATAAATCTTTATTAGAATTATATAAAAAATGTAAGAATTGATAAAAATCTGATTTTTCAAAAGTCA
Organism: Latrodectus elegans; assembly: GCA_030067965.1. Taxonomy (NCBI): domain Eukaryota; kingdom Metazoa; phylum Arthropoda; class Arachnida; order Araneae; family Theridiidae; genus Latrodectus; species Latrodectus elegans. The sequence continues at coordinate 53,241,033 of CM057814.1, read as the reverse complement.
TTTTTAAAGTTTTCTTTGAAAAATTATAATCCTCCCGTAGAATTTAGCTATTCATGTAGTGATATAATTCATTGGAAGTATGATATATTTAAGCAAAATATTCCTAAAAAAAGAAGAAGCAAAGGAGAATAAATCTTTCACATTTGTAATGTATGTGAAATGTTTAATTTCTATTGTAATAAAAATATATGCAGCGATTATCGCCGTGTGCATTTTTATTTCGTAGAAAATTTTTAGTACACTATAAATAAGCATTTAATTTTATTACATTGATTACATACTAGAACAAAAAAAAAGTAATATATCGTGCATTTGATCAATTTTTTCTGGATTAATTTTCAAGAGACAACATTAATTATTATACGATTTTACCATCATAACATAGTTCTTTATAAATCAATATATCGAATAATATCTTCATAGAGAATCCACTATGATCTATAATTCTCTCTAAGGAATATTGTTCGATTTTTCCGATTATATTATTTAAGTTTATACTGTCCTTAAAATGTGAAATATTTTCATGAGAGGATGTGCAATTCCTTTAATCCAATGTCAACAAAAATGTTCTGCTAGAATTAAATGAAAATAAAATTGAAAATATTATATGTTCTGAAGGGAATGGCAATGAATTTTGAAACTCACAGTTGCCTATTACTCGATATCAAAATGTTTATTTCACTTAAAATAAACAAGTTTTTGACATTGGAAATTTTGAGCTATTTTGCTCATGAAATTTTTATTTTTCGAAAATTTTACAATTTTAGATTTAAAAGAATATTTTAGAAATTTTTTATTTTATTTATATTTTTTTTAATATTTTTTCCCTTTTTCAAGAAATAAATACTGCATTAGAATATATGTTTTTAACTATTATAATTATGGATTATAGGTGTATTTCGAAATGTATTCAGAGAAAAAGATCTTGAATAAATAGTATAAGAAATCACCGAGTGATCCAGAAGGGACACAATTTTGCAATTCCATTGTACAACAAAAATTATGATAGATTTCGCAACATTTTTTTCAAACATGTCGACGAAAAATTATTTTGCTTGATTAGTCACTGAAACACACGAAGTGAAACTGGATTTATAAATCTAAGTCAACAAGCTTTAAAATAAGTGATATCTTTAAGTAATAGAACATAGAATTTACTTTCAATGCAAAAATTTACAGTATTAAAAACTAAGTCGTCATTATTTTTAAATGCGATTATTTTCAATCTTTTCTAAATTTCAAATTTTAAAAGTTTTAATTACTATATTTGGATATTTTAGATTTTCTTGCTTGCATAATATTCTTATTTACATTTAGATTTTAACATCGAATATGTTGCTTTTCGAACTACTATTGTTCTCATTCAACTATTTTATTGCACATCAGGTCTCTTAAATGCCAATTATATTCACTTGATTTTAAATGTATCCTACATTTTCAAAATGGTTAAGGATTAAACTTACTCCAATGAAGTTTACCACATATATAATTCTTTCATTTATTTATCTTGAAAATTAATTTCAGGATATTTTTCTTGGATAAATTTGCCATTTCATGATTCCATGAATTCAAATTAATTCCGAAACCAAAATGAGTTTACAAATCAAACATGAAATAAAAAATAGTTTATATAATAAGTTATGAGAATTTTTAACTTAGCAAAAAGATTTAAATATATGAAGTTGATAGTCTAAAATTTGTCTTTAAATACATTATAAGGTTTATTAATGATATCATTATGATATTCTTGAAATCATTTAAAGTATAATGGAAGAAAACCAAAATTTTCCACATGAGAAACGAATAAATTTTCCATAGATTAAATTGTTAAAAATTAGATGTAGCAAAGATTTTCTTTCAAATTTTATTAATAATTCAAAATTATGCATATGAAAAAATCGAATGTTCATCGAAAAGTTTAACATTTTATGGTAAACACTTGTTCTAGAAAGTTATGGCAAACTTCGCTCGGGAATTCATTCTCGGAAAATATAGATTCGTCACGGTGAAATCTTCAAGTAACAGTAGAGCGGGGGGCAAACGACACTCTTTCAGTAAGGAGGAGAGGGGGGGGGGCAGAAATGTGTGTGTATACTGTTCTGTCACGAAGGAGTAGGAGCATTTTCCAAACAAGAAATTGCGGGAATAAAAAGACTAACATTGTTCCAATGATTTAATTTTCAAAATAAAGAGTTCTAGATTTAGTATAGGTTTTTTAATTTAGAAGAAGTAAATATATTTCTCATAAATGCCAAGGAAAAGGTAACACAAAATATGCCAAGGGAAATTTTATTTCTTATTTAAATATGTTTCTTATTTGTTGTAATAATACATTTTATGCTTCAGAAAACTGAATTCGAAGATTTTGCACTCAAATTTTAAGTAATTAATTAGGTTAAATTAATCAATCAAGTCAAACACAATACTTGTTAATTACAAGTTATATGCTTGTTATGAATATTTGAGACAGTAAACTCTCGATTATCTAGATATCTAAATGTTAAAAAATTTTAGTTTTTAATAGAAAAGAAATGCTTAAAAAAGGAAATAATGACTGATTTTTGAAAAAAGCAAATTTTGAACAAATTTGAAAATAAGGAATAATTGCTATATTTCTCAAGGAATAAGGGTGTTTATTCAAGTTGTTGAGTGCATAAATTGATCAAATGCATATTTCTGTTGATTTTTAACTTTTCCATACTTTTCAAGATCGTTTTCTATAGCCATGTTACTCGATTTCAATAACAATAGGTAGTTTAGCGAACTTACTCTTATTATGATATTCCTTAAAGTAGACTTACAAAGAATCAAATTATTATTTTTTCAAATTAAATTTCAAGATTAAACAACTATCAACTAAATTGAACACTTTTTTTGCAATTAATATTAGTATTAATAAATTCTAAATGCAATAATATAATCGTTTTGTAAAAAAATTTTAACTTCAGTATCCTTCAATTTAACACCATGAAAAGAAAAGAAAGGGCTTGAGATGTCAAATTTTTTATCTTAAATCATTCCATTATGATTACATCATTTAATATCTAGTTATAAGTATTACATATCTTAATCACTTTAAAATGTTTCTTATAGGACAACTGCTTAGAAAATCATCTGATAGGGATTTAAATGTCCTTAAAAACAAAAATAATGAGTACCAATATTTGAGATGTGGTAAATGATAATATTAACTATATAACGTTTGCGATTCATAATAAATTTAATTGTAACTTTTGGTTTTATGACAAAATAAAGTATACGTTTTATCTTACGCATTTAATACTTTTTAATTGTGTTGAACATTAACAATGTTGTGGTTTAGATTATCGTTGCTATCTTTCTAAAAGAAATTAATCTACATCTTTCTAAATGATTTGAATAATAAATCTAAGCTTGATTAATTTCAATTATTTAACAGCAGGCATAAAGCTGGAATTGAATTTTAAAAATTTCAGAGACATGTTTATTAATATATCCATGATCTCTAGGAAAAGAATTCCATCTTATTGAAAGAGGTAGAAAGACGAAAAAATATTCCTCTGACAAAATGTTATGCATAATAGATTATTAACTGCTCTCTCTCTCTCTCTCTCTGAAACAGAAAAAATATAATTTCTGATCCTCCTATTTTAAAAGTAATTCCCAATAAAATTAGTCATGTATAGTGGTGGTGATTTTTATAAACCTTTAAGCTTACGTAAATCACTAATATTATATATGACGAAATTATTTGATATATAAAAAATATAAAATGTATACAATTTTTTATATGAATACAAAAAAATTAATATAATTTTGGTTATATTAAAACCCTTTGAAGACATAGGGAAAAAAAAAACAATCTAACACAAAAATTAAATAAACTAACATTTAAAATAAAACATTAGATTTATATATGTGAGTATTTAAAAAAGATAAAATTGTTTTTTTCTTTTTTTTCTTTAAAGTAATTCTTAATTTTCCCCATTAAGTTTCGCTTTCCATTCCCGTAAACCAGTTAAGATGAAATGCTACTTTTAAGAGTTAAATATAACCATGCCTCTTTGAGTGCTTATCCAACAAGGAGGTGTTGAATAAGCTTAGGTTTACTATCCATAGGTATCGATAGTGAATATGCCAATAGTTCATCTTGGCGAAGCATTTTGCGCCACAGTTCTGCTTACGGAAGTATCCCCATTTAGGGAAATAGAACAAGAAATGATTGTTTATTTTTATTTTTGTTCCCATAATTCAGTAATAAGAATATTTTGTGATCTGTGTGGAAGGATTTTGTTAGGTTTTCAATTTGTTGTTTGCTTCAATCCATCAATTTTTGTTAGCTTTCAATTCAAAACTCAATCTGAAAACATGCGTAGTTGAGAGGTTAACGAGAGGAGTTCGAATTCTGTGAAGTTGAAAGCAGCTAGCTCTTCATCGAACAGTTGCCGGCTGATTGGAAACCAATTAATTCAGTTACTTTTTTAGAAAAGTTTCTCATTAGAATTATAAGTTATATTTTAATATTTATTTATAGAAAAAAAAATTTATTTCCTCTTCAGCTCAAGTTGAGCGAAGACTTATTGCCTTTTCGGAATAGAAGCTTCCACGGAACACAGAAGCCATAAGTCTGGCTTCCTCTAAAATTCAAGTATTGGATATTTTACAAAATGAAAATCTAAACAACATGGATTTAAACATGGCAGAAGAAAACATTTACGGAGCTAATTTCCTTAGAACCACAGAAAATGATATGAATTGTCTCTTAGCTGCAAAAGAAAATGGGGTAAACACATTTAACATATTCCTAAAAGCCAACAATGGAAGGCCAATTCCGAAAAATAAACCCCGGGAACTGAAAAACGAACTGATAATAAAGATAAAGAACTTCAGAAAGATCTCTAACAAGACAATAACAAGAGACGGTAGACTACTAATGACAACGCAAGACATGGAAACAGCTACAGAAATATTAAATATCAAAGAGTTACAAGGGGTACCGGTACACTACGAAATCCTATGGGAAAGCATCTCTACCAGGTTTCTACTATTTAATATTCCAACGGAAACTCCATTAAAAGAGATTGCAGAAGAGCTGAGCGCTGAAAATAAAATCCAAATTTTAGAATTAAGAAGATTCAATAAGAAAAACCGTGAAGTATCTCCGGTTCTGGTATCTATTCTGGGAATAAAGATACCAAAAGAAATAAAACTTTTTTACCAACCACAGAGTGGAACTATTCGTAGACAGACCTCGCCAATGTGGTAAGTGTTTCAAATTCACTCATAATCCTAACAAATGCCCTTATGAAGTATTGTGCGTTCACTGTGGAGACAAAAAACATGGAGAAATATGCTTAAACCAAATGAGATGCTCCAATTGTACGGGCTCACATAGAGCTGATTATAATGAGTGCCCAACTAGGGCAAAAGAAAAAGAAATACTCAAATTTAAGGCAGAAAATAATTTGACACTAAGCGAAGCCAGAAGGCGATTCGCAAACAAAAACACTTCATACGCAAAGAAAGTTTCCATGCCTACAGCCAATCTAGACATAGAATCGATGCAAGGGATCTTTGATAAATTGGCCCTTAAACTGATAACCTCAATTGAAAAGATCATAGAAACACAATTAACTAAAATTTGTAATATGTTTAAAAAATCATTAGACTCCACAGTGAATAAAATTAATGAATCCGTCTTGACTAAAATGAATGAAACTATCTCTAAATTAACCACACCAATCTCTCCTGAAAGAGAAAGGAAGAAAAAAAACCAAAGATAATAAAAAATCCCAAATCCTCAAAACCAGACCAGATGGATTACCAACAATATGAAATAGAGAAAGAGATTGATCTTTCAGATTTCTCTGTTGGATGATTAGAGTACCTACTTTTTACCTATTTAATTATATTTTCATATTTGAAGGGATTTCAAATAAAAAATTCTTATCAGTTCTATATAAGTGCTATAAATCTTCAGTTTATAAACACTTTTTCAAAATGAAAATTGTACAGTGGAATGCGAGGAGCGTTACCAACAAAATAGACATATTTAAGTTAGAACCTTTCATATCCGCAGATGTATTAGTTATACAAGAAACTTTCCTGAGACCAAAAGATTTATTTAATATGAAGAAAAAAATAATCTATAGAAAAGACAGAAAATAGAAGAGGAGGCGGCCTAGCGATTGCAGTGACAGAATCATCATCATCAAAAGTAACCTATAAGAACATATATAGCAGCAGTGAAACAGAGATATTGATAGTGAAAATAACTAACAGGAACGAAACAATCAACATATTGAATATATATTCACCCAAAGGAAAAATGGAATATAATGAATATCGAGACATACAAAAATACATAACACACAAATGCCTAATTTTAGGAGACTTTAATATCAAACATGATTTAATGGGAGGGGAAACTAGCACTCAAGAGGGACAAAAATTGACCGACTGGATAAACGAACACAATCTCTGCATACTGAATTTAACCAATCCGACACATATTTCTCCTGCAGGTAAAGTTTCAATTATAGATCTATCATTTTGTACCTCTAACTTATATCCACAATGCCATATAACAATAGAAGAAGATTCATTTTTCAGTGACCATTTTCCTATAGTCATAGACATTCTTACCCCAGATCAAACTCCAAAAGTGTATAAGATTCACAGATGGAAAGAAATCATCAATCAAATAAACGAAGAGTTGTGCAGTGAAAGCAACAGTTCGTATGACAATTTCCATAATATTGCAGTCAAAGCCATAGAAGAAAACAGCCATGAGCAGAAAATACCTGAAAAGCAGTACCCCCATGGTGGAATAATTTATGTAGTAAATTTTCATTTCTAAAAAAAGTGTATCTAAAAAAAGCAAGAAATACCCCTTAAAAAACAAGAATTGGATATTGTACAAAAAGTTTTCTGCAAAATTAAGACGCACCATAAAATCCTCTAAAACCAAATATTGGGATGATGTCTGCAAGAAGCAGCAAGACCTGTACCTACTTTTCCGAATATTTAACTCTATGAATCGTCGATACAGAGATATCCAAAACTCTAACCTCTTAATAAATTTTAATAACCAAGAACTACATTCACCTAAATCTCAAAGTGAAGCTTTTGCAACACACTTCAATAACAAGATACACCATGAGCCAATACCAATAGACTACTCTGGACCAGAAAATATGATTTTAAATAAAAAGTTTACAATCAACGAGCTCAATTTAGCGATTAAGAAAACTAGAATATCCACACCAGGAGAAGACAAAATTTCTGCAAAAGTATTTAAATCCCTTAATGAAGATAACACACGAAAGATACTCAAAATCTTTAATGATATATTTGATCAATGCTCTATTCCTGACAGCTGGAAATCGTCTATTATAATACCAATTCCCAAACCAAACAAACCACAATCCATACTAAATTCATACAGACCTATATCTTTAACTTCTGTTCCTGCTAAAAATTTTTGAAAGAATGCTGTCCTATAGAATTACAAATTTCCTAATTACTAATGAAAAGATAGAAGAACGTCATCTAGGGTTCATACCTTTCCGAGACAGTCAAACTGCAATACAATTGTTTCACTATGATCTGCATCAGGCAAAAGCTCAAAAGAAATTCATCATTGCAATATCATTGGATATAAAATCTGCATATGATTCCGTGTACATTGATGGATTAATATACAAATGCCTACAGCTGGGAATAACAGGAAAAACTGCCAAGTGGATTCATAACTTTCTACAAGATAGAAGGCTGAGGGTAAGATGGAGAAATACATCATCGCAATCGGTTCAGTCAACAAAAGGAGTACCACAAGGTAGTGTGTTATCTCCCATTTTATTTACAATCTTCATGTCAGATTTCCATGAAACAATCCCTCAAGGAGTTAAACATATAATATACGCAGATGACATACTTATTTACTGTACAGATGAAAAATTGGAAATAATCAAGAAAAAACTGCAAGATACTTTGTATAACATAGAAAAATGGAGCAGTTACTGGAAACTACAGATAGCTTATCAAAAGTGTTCAGCAGTAAACTTGTCCAGGCGCAGAGAAAATCCCGACTGGTCAATACAATACAATAATGAAAAAATTAAATGGAAAGACACTCTTAAGTTCTTAGGAATAATATTTACAAGAAATGGAAACTTCCGTTCGTTCGTAACATACTTAAAATATAAAGCAGCTAAAAGAATAAACATTTTAAAAGCACTCTCTAATAAAAATTATGGAGCAAGATCACATCATCTAATGCAGTTGGCAAAATCATCTATCTGCAGTATTCTACACCACACTAGCAATATTTTTAGCTTAACAAACCACTCAGTCATAAAACCTTTAGAAACAATACAAACGTCGGCATTAAGAATTGCATTAGGATTACCCAGATTCACTCCTAATATTCTCCTACGAAAGATTGCTAATACTGGCACAATAGAATCTGAATTTAGGAAAATATCAAGCAAATTTTGGTTAAAGCATATCTCATTGGAACAACAATCACCTCTCAAAAATATCATCCAAATCAGCTTCAATTCAGTTGGGAAAAGATATCACATACCCCTAATGAAAACAATAGAGGAAGAAAACATTAAAATATCCCACTTCATTCAGTTTAAATACCCACAAATTCACTCTCCAAACAATTTCTCAATCCATGTAGACAAATACGATTTCCAAGATAAATCTCTCACCAATCAAGAAATTATTCAATTTTTCAATGATTTTGACAAAAGACTACTAGACCAACCTAACAGAATAGTCACAGATGCATCTAAAAAAGAAGACATAACCTCTATTGCTGGATGGTCTGAAAAAGGATCTTTTGGATGCATAATTAATAATATAAACTCGGTCTTTTCTGCGGAAGCTATGGCGATCTGTCAAGCTATAGATGAATTAATCATTTACGAAAGAAGAAATATAATATATACAGATAGTAAATCTGTCCTTATGGCACTGATGGAATGTAACCAAAAATCAGCAAGTATAATATTAAGATTAAAACACAAAATATGGCAAGCTTCAAAATTCTTCAAAGAACTTCAAATTATTTGGGTTCCAGCCCACAAAGATATTATAATAAATGAAAAAGCTGATAAACTAGCCAAAACGGTCACAAAAGACAACGTATATATAGAGTGGATTACCATAGAAGACTTTTACTCATACATCAAAAGCAACATTAAAAAAAACCCAAGATAAAATATTCAAAAACAGTAAATATTACCTGAGGGTTGGAGACATCCCGGAGTGGAGCTCGATGGGGAGATCTCTCGTCTCGCGCAAAGAGGATGTACTGCTCGCCAGAAGCCTTGCTGGCGTTCTGCTGACTCCAGTGCTGCTTTGCCGGTTCAATCTGACTGATTCAGACAGATGCAGCTCACGCTATGCAGTTGATAATGCTGAACATATAATCTTATATTGCCCCAGTTATAACCAGGACCGCAAACAATTTTTGCATAATTTAAAAATACAAGTGCAAATAACAAATTACAAACAGTTGGTCGAAATCATCACATCGAACCCAAAAAATCTAAAAACATTTATTAAATTCCTTATGAGTATCAACAGTTTTTGAAATAGATGTTCCTAGAATAATAGAGACAAAAGCCGGAGCAGCTAAAAGTCTCAGAACAGCTACCAACCAACCAATTCAATCCCCATTTTTCACAACAAATATCGAGTTAATTCATTTTAATATTTTTTGTTCGCTTTATTAAAAGTAAAAATTCAAGAAGTTTATTGCAGAAACCTAAAAGTTGAGAAAGAATAGTATTAACACACTTAGAAAAATTTGCATTTTTTAGTTAAATGTCGCATTCCGATATAACCAAAAGCTCTATTAGACAACGTGTGTGGTCATATTTGGAAGATAAAAACATCGCTCGTTTTCCACGCCCTGTTAATAATAGAATTCCAAATTTTCAGGTATTCGCAGAATTCTCATCCATTATTTGGATTAGTTTAGTTTTAAAATGTTTACTATTTTTCTCAAAACAGTTTATCACTGATATCTTTAAATTATCATTGAGCGTGCGTTTTCAAAATTGTGCATGTGTTTTAAATAATTTATTTTTAATAATTGTATTAAAGAGTGTATTATGTAACATGCCATTCAATATTATTTAATAGGGAGCTGAAACAGCATGTAGTAAAATAAAACAACTTAAAGAATATCAAACTGCACAGACTGTTAAAGTTAATCCTGACACACCTCAAAAGCATATACGATTTCTTTCCTTAGAGGTAACTCTTTATCTTATAGATAAATAGAAATATACTTATTTTGATATTATATAAAAATAGCCTAAAGAAAGGCAGTTAAAGTTTCTCCTTTATTTCCTTGTATTTGTTTCATATTAAATATTAGTTACATGTATATTTTCCTAATATTTTGTGTTCGTCACAAACAAAAAGTAATTTTGGATAATTGCTTAAATAAGAGCGATTTACCATTATGACAGGTTCCTCATCACAATAGTATATCTCTGTTATATTATCATATATCAATTATCTGAATATTTGATATATGATAAATAATTAACTACAAAAACTCAAATTATCTTAAATTATTTCGCTAAATAGTAGGGAAGGGTACAGAGGGTAAAATGCGCCAAGAATGCGATAAAGTGCGCCAGACTGGTTTATCGGTTCAGATTACGTAGGTATGACGTGCTTTTCGTCTATATGCGCGTTTTGTATGTAACCCTGGAAACTATTAGAGAATAATCTTGATGCATTGAGTTTCGATATTCGAATTTTGGAATTTCGTGTCACTTACGAAAATTAATAAGTTTGGATGAGGATATATTGACTTTACGTTTTCGCGGAGTACGTATGGAGAAAGAATCATCAGGAAAATATTATAGAAGATTTTTTAGAAGCTATAAAAACGGTATATTCGCCGAAAAGTAACGATTCGGAGATCGCTGAAGATTAGGTGAGTTATTTTGTTTTTTATTAAAATTTTATACATATTTAGAAATTAAAGTTTTTATAAAAATGTTTCCATAAGTAAATGAATGTTTAAGTTGTGTGTATTGCGTTTTTCATGTTAGTGTTAGAATGTGCCGCGTACTTAAATTTCTTGAATGTGGGCGTAACTGCTCGTTATATTAAAATTCGTGTTAAAACAAAAAATGAAATTTGTTAATTTGAAATTTAGCTTTATTGCTCGGTTGCTACTGTAGTAGGTAGCTCTACACTGATGTTTTTTTAAGGTGAGCGCCATTGCTCGATATATTAAAAAATTTGCTTCTATTTAATAGAATTTTGAAACTTCTACAGTATTTAGTCACAATGAAATATTCAATATTTTAATATTTGGAATTCGGAAAAAATGCGAGATTTTAAAGCTGAAGTTCGAACGCGATCGTAAGAGGTTGACTGCTATCGCACGTAGTGACGTAATTTAGGTTGACGACAGATCTATAGAGTTCTTGGCGTGAAAATTTGAAATCGCGCCAATCTTGTACAGGTCGGTCATCATTTACCTCAAAATAATTAGAATGTGTGAAATAATTTAGGAACAAGTAGGCCCATCTATTGGCCATCATTGCAACTTTTTTCGTTGCCAAGTGGCGCCGAAAAAAGTAGCAACCCAGAATGGGTACCACTCGGCATAAGAAACCGCGTTTTTCCCCGATTTCGAATTACCACACCCAACACTACATAAGAAAACAATAATAACTATTTAAATAAAGCAGTTTGTTCTACCACTCCGATTTCAAATTGCTCAACCTAACAGCATATAAGAAAACAGTAATCGTAATAATAATTGGTTAAAGATTCTATTTAAAATTATTTTAGAATTAAAATTGAAGGAAGTAAAGTAACAAAAATAATTACATTTAATAACATGTGATTAAAAAGAAATATAATAAATTTCAGTGATTTAAGATAGTATCTTATAAATCATTAAAATAGACTAATCTAGAATAATTCCAAAAATAGAACAATTCTATACTTTCATTTATTATTGGAAATTTAAATACTTAACATACAATTCTAGAAATTCTATGCCTGCAAAAAATTAAAATAAAATTCTTATTTTCATTTTTCATTCGGCGCTCTATAAGTGCAGCAAAATCCAATATCATACAATATACATCAGTTTAAAATCTGGCATGATATCCATAGTGAAATATAAAAAGACAGGATCGAAATTTTGGTTCTTTATCCATCGCAAAATACAAAACGAATATAAAAGACAGTATTGAAATTCCAGCACTATATCCACAGCAAAATAATATATGTGAATATGAAAGACAATATTTATATTCTGCACTACACCTAAAGTAAAATAATAAATAAGTATGAAAAAACAGGATTTAAATTGTCGCGCTTTACATCCAATAAAAAAAAAACTTGTGCAGCGACAAGAAAATTGAAAACTAAAAATGTGATATGAAACTAAAAATACTGTTGCCACTCAAAAGAAGCATATATTTGACATAAAAATGGTGTAAAGCATGAGAAAAACAAAATCTGGCTACCAAAAAATCTGGAAAGTAGCAAAACCTGAATTTAGCAACACTGTAATAAAAACAAAAATTCAAATTGGCAACTGTGCAATCAAAGCAAAAAGCGCTAGATTTGGCAAGAAATCACTTAGAGGGGATATCGTACTTACACCATAATTTATAATTGCACACATTTATGTATATTCTATTTCTTTTAATTATATTTGTATTTATTACTAATTTTTTTATTGATTTTTTTTATTTTTACTGAAAGTTTTAGATTTTTTTGCTTTTAGTTTGATAATGCTTTCACTAATACAATATTCACATTAATACTAAAATAAAGAAATTTATTCATAATCAAATGCATAACTTATAAAAATGGTTACTTTTAAAATATTAAAATACCATCCTCAGTATAAATTATCTTTCATTTTATTTTTGTATTCCTAAAGAAATATGCAAGTAATTTGTTTTTCATATATGTATAGCTGATATATATCTCATTTGTGATATATATAATTGTAGGATCATAAAACTTTATTGGTTCCAACACCTCGTCTAAGAAATGGGCTGTTAAACAGAATAACACCACCAATAAATGCAAATAAGCAAATTTTACATATATGTTCTACATCGGAGGTAATGTTAATTTTCAATATTTATTATGCAAATATATTTATTTAAATTAGGTAATATATTATGATACACTTTATTGCAGAAATATTTTTTATAACTTTATCTTGAACTTTAATTGTACTTTTTTCATCTGATTATATTTTCTTAAAAAATTTTCTCCTCAAAAGACAATGAGTTTGATGTATCTACACAAAGATAGCAATTAGTAACTTACTGCTAATGAAAAATCAGAACAATCGTTTTGATTATTAATACATGATTATTTGATGTGGAAGACTATATTCTGTCAAATATGTGGGAAAAAATTACACATATTTGATGACAAAAAAAATTTTTTTTTACTTGTAGAACATGAATGATAAATATTTCTATGGAATATTATATTTAATAGGGGATGTGATTTCTTTGAATGGCCAGCAACATTGAACAATTTTTGAGCCATGGAGTCAATTAAGCTATTAGTGAATGAAATAGTATAATGTTTCACCTCTTCAGTAAAGTTCTTCCCATTTCCTAGAAATTTTGTGGGGTTGATAAGTATTCAGCACTTGGTCTGCTTAGAATACTCCAAACATTGTTGAGCTATTTAATTGCTTTAAACATGTTTAAGACTATTTTGAGACTTCATCATATTTTCTGATGCAATCATGTTAGGAGAATATGATAAAAATTCTATACATATGAATGCTTTGAAAAGGCTATCTGTGAAGTAAGTACAGTGTGGTCTTCATGTTGATGCAATTGTCATCCATTTATATAAAGTCGTCTCCAGTTACTGCAGCTTAAAAGACTTGGATGGGTCTGTGAATTGCATCTTGTATCTCTGATCAATTAGAGTTCCAATTTAAATAATACAGGAGTCAGTTAGCCTGTGTCAATGAAAATGCCAGTAGAAACTGTTATGCCTATACAATCAAATCTGACACTTATTTGCATGAATGCAGGATTATTTTTAGTGTCATGTTCCTTCTATATGAGAATACACTAATTATTTAGAGGAGTAAAAAATGGGACTTATTAAAGGAAAGAAAAGATTGTTGTGGGCCATTCATTTCTCGTCTAGTTCACATGTTAAATTGCCCATTCTTGCAGGTACCTTGCTGTTAACATAGCATATAATTTATCTGTAAGTTTTCTGTTCTGTAGCTTGGAGCGAATTTCAAAGAGTTTGAATTAAAACAGTGGCACCTGTAGCTGTGTGAAGGTGTCATGTTCACTTGAGGCTGCTGTGGCATGTTAAATTAGTTGTGGTTGCAATGTCCTCCAAGTGAAATGATATCTGTTGAGGTGGCAGACCAAGTATTTGGGGTCTTCTGCTCGGTCCTTTGCTTCAAAATCGCAGACTCCATCTGGTTGCTTTTATTTAATTGATAGAGCTCAACTCAGTGCTATGTATGGAAAAAATGCTTGTGCAACTACACTACAAGCTTCTTGTGTTGAAACATTGCATTCATCGAAACTTTTATAGAATGTCATAATATCAGTTTTGTTTCATAAAGACAGATTTACTTACTGTTGCTAAACACATTGTTTTTTTTATGTCAGATTCATAATTTACATACCTTAAAATTTGTAAAAATAAATATTTTCATTTGTGATTACATTGATTAGTGTATTAAATAATGAGCTACATGTTAAAGAATGTTAGTTGATTTTTAGTATATGTTTATTATGATTAAACTCAGTCAAAAAGTTGTTAAAAAAGAAATGAGTGATTTACAACAAAGATCTTTCACAACAGAGACTATTGAGGTTCGCTATCCTGAAAATGAGTGGTTGCATATTTTCACTGATGGTTCTATGTTAGAAAGAACACATGGTGCAAGAGCAGGTATCCATTGTGAACTTCTCAGTTTTTGTTTACCAATGGGTCCTCTTTCCACAGCCTTTGATGGTGAAATTGAAGCTATTACAGTGGCTATCCAACAGCTATCGGTTCGCAGTCACTTTTTTAAAAGAGTGGTCATTTTGTCAGATTCCAAGAGTGTTCTTCAAACTCTTTATAATAATCAAAATAGTTCCCAAAGAATTTTAGAATGTAGACCTATGCTTAAGACTCTGGCACACAGAATTTCTTTCCAGTGGATCCCTGCCCATTGTGGTATTTTGGGCAATGAAAAGGCTGATTCACTGGCTGAAAAGGGAGCCTTGATAGATCAACATATGAATCGCCCTCTTTCATTTCATTCAACTAAATTGTTTGTTAACCTGACTCTCAAGAAGACTCTTAAACAAGTTATGGTTCAACATTCAATGCACAAGAGATGGAAGATTTTGAGAAGGAAAGAGCTGTTCCCGTTTTCCCAAGAAAGACTGCAGTGGCCCTTTTTAGAGGTCTAACTGGACATGATTGTTTGTGGGACCATCTCTATAGGATTGGAGTGGTAAATTCCCCAGACTGTGTTTTGTGTGACTGTGGTCAACCAATGACTTTTGAGCATTTAAATAATTGTGTGGTTCTTTCTCAGTATGCATTGTTGAAAAGTATTGGAGAGCCTGTGAACTAATGGCTTAGGCGCTAATGTTCGGCATTTGTAAATATTAATAATGATTCAACTCAGGAACTAAAATATAACAGGTATAAAATTAATTGTATGTAACACATTTTCCTTTATTTAATCTGCTGATTATGTGTTAAATAATTTCACATTCTGTTGTGCATATTATACACTGCTGCAAATAATCTGATAAAAAGGATTTTCCTTCAGAAAAGCGTGATAAAGTTTTGAAAATGCTGTTTATGTTTCCTAAAATAAATAACAGAAGACACCAAAATTCATCTAATGTTTCATCTATAATCAGCTTTATTTAATTATGTTTAAGAATTATTTTTGAATTATCTATTATTAATTCATCTAATTGTGTTAAGAATTTGTAGCATTAGTACAGTTGCTATCATCAATTCACATTTCGTCTTGACCTGAGTTGTTTTGCTTTGAAAATATTCACACTTTTATATCATCATGTGGAAGCAAAAACTTTTTAGTTACATGAAAGATTTTAAAATAAAAGCCATAGAAAAGGGGGAAAAAAAAAGGTATCCAATGTGCAGTTAAAAAATAATCCATTTCTTTAATTTTATTTTTAAAAAATACGTTTAACCTTATTTTAAAAGTTACTAAAGAATAAAAATCAGAAAGTTTTACTAACTTCTCGAAATTATTGATCTTGTGTTATCTCGGTTTATAGCACTTTGCGATGAAATTTTGGATCCAAACAGATCTTTATATATCCATAATATATGTCTTTTGTGTATAATTTATTATATTTTTAATTATACTGTGTATAGTTTCATTTTATGTGACACCCTCATCAACTATAGTATGTTTTTATCTATTCGATGAAAAAATTGCTGCGGATTATGCAAAACTTTTTTTTTTTACTCAGAAAAAATGTCTTGCAGATAATACTCTTCTGCAGATTATAAAAACACTAATTAGTATAAACACTGATAATATTTCATGTTTTAGAGTTCTTGATCATACAACTAAAAATAAAACCTACAATTTCTGGAAAAATCACCCAGAACCAACATCTTGTGTAAATTCTGAATCGTCTCTGAAAGATTACAATTTTTAAATGTTTTTACAATTAATCAAATCTTATATAGTTTAATATTTATTTACTTTTAAATATGTTATATTAATATGCTTAGTTGTAAATATATTTTTGTCTAAATTTGCTTTTGGCAGTTAAATTAACTCAAGTTTTTGTATTAATTATACAATTTTTACTTTTAAATTTTAGGGTGTAAAACATTACAGTGAAAGAGTTGGTCTGAATAGTAAAATAAAAGTTGATGTTGTAATTCTTGGTTCAGTTGCAGTTTCTCCTACTGGTAAGATCATTTATATTTTTAATCCATAGTTGTAAGCTATAAATTAATAAGAGTCTTATGTGCTGTAATCTTAATGATATTTCTTGTATACATTCTTTTTATTATCTGGTCAACTTTTGTTTTAACAAGACATTTTAAGCACATCCATTTGTAAAAACAAAAGTTGACTAGACAATAAAAATAATCTCTCCAATATACACTTACCTTTAATTATAGCAAATATAATTAGAAAGATTAGGTAATCACGTTTATTAACATCGTAATATTTCATTGACAATAAAAGAATTCATAAAAATAAAAAAAATATTAATCATGTAAAATGTGAATACATCCTTTGAAGACAAAATACATCACAAAATTTATTTAGAATTATAGGAGTCAAACTACTGAAATTCCGAACTTAAAATATAGCATTATTTCATTGTTACAATTCTAATAGAAAAAGTAAAAATAGTATATTGCCACCAATTACGTACATTTAATTGTTTTCTTTTCTTTTCATATTATTTATTAATTTCAAAATGTATTTTTAAATATGTACATATATATTTCTATAATTAATAAGAATGTTACTTTGGGTTTCTTAATTTAAGTTGTAATGCAGAATAAAACAACGCAGGAGTGTGTAACACTAGTACGGATTCATGAGTAGACAGAAAAGTATAATTACGAAATTTTTTAGACATAATTGTTTCTCTAATTTACTGACATAATTCTACTTCCTATTTGCAGAAAAAAGTACTGAAAGTTTTTTCTTTGTCATTTTCTTGAATACTAATTTTAGTTTAAATCTGTCAATTTATTTTGGAATCTCATTTAATATTGATAAAAAAAAATAAAGCAAGTGAATGATGGATCAACTTGTGTTTTTATTTCAAATCATAATAAATAACTAGTTCTATAATGAGATAATTGTTAGTATTTTGATTAAAACAATTCTTTTAAAAACGTTTTGTTTTCCTTTGAATTTTTCTCAAGCCATTCATTTATTTCTGTCATAAAATTTATTAATGTTTTTCTTCCAAAAAGAACAATCTCAAATATCTTAAATGAATGTATTTTTACAAATAATTAAGTATATTTCATTAACGAACATGGCTTTTTATTTAATAGCATGTTTGTCACATAAATGTATATGATAAGAAATTATGAATAAAAAAACATTCTAACTAACATCATTAGAATAACTTGAAAATATTGTCAAATATCACTACCTTTTCTTAAGTTTTTTTTTTTCCTTTTTTAAAGGCAGACGAATTGGCAAAGGTGAGGGATTTGCAGACTTAGAATTTGCCATGATGTCAATAATGGGAGCAGTCAATTCAGAAACTCCAGTTATAACATCTGTGCATGATTGTCAAGTATTTGATTTACCAGAGCATTTGTTTGGACCCCATGATGTACCTGTTGACATTATTGTGACACCAACCAGAATCATTCATTGCGAGCCTCGTTTGCCTAAACCTAGTCGTATCATATGGTCTTTATTAACTGAGGAAAAAATAAGTGAAATACCTATACTTAGAGTTTTAAAAAAGATAGAGGAAGAAAAAAGTAAAACATAATTCTAATATGCTTTTGTCATTATAAATTTATGTTATATATAAATTCTTTATTTAAATATATATATTAAAATATGTTTTTAAAACATTCAGCATATTTATCTAATATAGTTATATTTAAAATTTATTGTTTAAATTAAAAAATCTATTTATTGGTAATTTTTAGAAAATTTTTAACATATTATTTTGGGATTCATTTTTAAAGTGATATACTATGCTTAATAATTAATCAATTTGTAAATTATACTATGCTTAATAATTAATCAATTTGTAAATGATGTGAATGAAATTATTTTCCCTTTACTTAAAATAAGTAAAATTAAAATTATTATTAGTTAAATTTGACATGTCTTCATTTTAGATTTTAAATATGTATTGATGATCATAAATTTGCATGTAAAGCAAGTTTGTAATCATTTGATTTATTATTAACATAAAATGTGTAGTTTTTTGTAATCAGAATATATTAACTTTTGATATTAGAATGTGTATGAGATTTGATACAAGTACTGTTTTATGAATTCGCTAAATTGTAACAATTGGCCGCTTTAAATTAACTTAATATTAATTCTAACAGCTTTCAAAAAAATTTATTGGTTTTCAATAAGTAGAGTTTAATTATTTAGTTAGAAATCATGTGTTCTTCCATAAAATTTCACTAAATTTTATAATAAAAATCTGTATAGCAATTATAAAGACATCGACCAGTTACCCATTTATACATATTTCTTGATTATACCTTACATTTTCCTTAAAATTATAATTTTAATGATAAGTAAAAAGATTATTTATGAATATTATTCTAATGTGCTTATTCACAAAGGTACATTTTTGCATATTTTAGTTAAAACGCTTTCTGTATACTCATCATTCTTTTATGACTATTTACCTGGTTTTACAACTCTAATTTATATTATAATTAAACAAAATTATGTCTCTTTAAACAAATATGCTTTAATTACTTGATTATAAGGAAAAAAAAACAGAAATAATCACTTTAAGCAGAAGAGATTACAAACTAAAATTGAATAACGCAGGCCTACAAAAAAAAAAATTTTTTTTTTGGTGCTTAGGATTTTAGAGCAGATTTTAACTATATTTTTATTGCTGAATGTAAATATGAAAGCAGTTTTTCTGTATCAGCTCTAGATTTTTAGATAAATTCACTTATCTATCGATGCTTTTTTTCTATTTAGTACTTTCAAGTACAAGTGTTGTAAAATTTATACAGGGAAAGATTCTTGTATATTTGCCCTATTATCAGTCTTCTTTTGTAACCAATTGAATTTAAAATAATAATATTTAGGAAATAACTAATTATTATTTTAATTCATTTATTATAAAAAGAAGACAAACAATATGAGATATATAACTGATTAGTTGACAAATTCTTAATAAATGGGATTGAATCCTACTTATTAGTGCTATCCAGTTAGTTCCATAGAAATCCGATAGATGGAGATGTCTGTCCACTATCTGAAGTGACCTTCAAAGCTTCAACCGCAGTTGAGAGTTGAGAATAGTTCGTGAATAGATAGAGGTTAGCGTCATATGAAATTTCTCTTTAGTAACGAGTTGTTAAAAAGTAAATCTAAGTATTTGTGTTGTTGAATAGAAATAACATGAGTTCAAGTAGAAGAAGCTGTGTACATCATCCTGATATTTTTTGTTACATATGCGGAGAATACACGCTACTGGAAAACAGAAAATCTATTAGTGACTTTGTAAAGAGGGCTAATCTTGGATATTTTGGTGTTAAACTTGGTGATCAGGATAAAACCTAAGCACCACATATTGTCTGTAAAACTTGTACACAGCATTTACGACAGTGGACTACAGGGAAAAGGAAAAGCCTGAAATTCGGTGTACCAATGGTTTGGAGAGAACCAAAAAATCACTTTGATGACTGTTATTTCTGCCTAGTAAATATTACTGGAATCAATTGAAAGAACCGTAATAAGTGGACTTATCCAGATTTAGTCTCTGCAAGACGCCCTATCCCTTACTCAGAAGTGCCAATTCCAACTTTTCACCAGCTACCAGAACTCTGTGAGGATGCTTATTGTCTCTGTGAATATTACTTCAGAATTCTGATACTACTGAAGGTGACAGCGATTTTGAAACGATATCATCAATTCCTCAATGTTTCAACCAAGATGAGTTAAATGACCTCACTAGAAACCTCATTCTGTCAAAAGAAGCTTCTGAATTACTTTTGTGGCTTCCAGGTTGAAGGAAAAAAATTTACTTGAACCAGGAACGAAAATTACATTCTATCGCACAAGGGAGAAAGATCTGCTTTTTTTCTCTGAAGAACAAAATCTTGTATTTTGTCATGCTGTTAGAGAACTCCTGGTAAAAATGGGTCTTCCTGAATATTTTCCAGATGATTGGCGCCTATTTATTGACAGCTCAAAGCGAAGTTTGAAATGTGTTCTTCTACATAATGGGAACAAATATGGCTCAATACCAATTGCTCACTGAACGAAAATGAAAGAGCAATATGACACCATAGCTTTGGTCTTGGAAAAAATAAAGTATCATGAACACCAATGGGTGATTTGTGTAGACTTAAAAATGGTAAACTTTCTCCTTGGACAGCAAAGTGGCCACACAAAATATCCTTGTTTCTTGTGCCTCTGGGATAGCAGAGACAAAACGCAACACTGGGTTAGAAAAGAGTGGCCTAGGAGAGAAAACATGGATGTTGGGGAAAAGAATATCATCAGCGATCCTTTAGTTCCACGAGAGAAAATCATCTTTCCACCACTGCATATCAAGCTGGGTCTAATGAAGCAGTTTGTAAAGGCTCTTGATAAGAATAGATCATGCTTTGCATACATAGGGGAAAAATGCCTCAGCTGAGTATGGAAAAAATTAAAGCAGGAATATTTGATGGCCCACAAATAAGACAGCTGATTAAAGACCCTGATTTCATAAATTCAATGAATGAGATTGAACAAAAAGCCTGGAATTCATTTGTTTCAGTTGTCCAAAATTTTCTGGGTAAACACAAAGCTGAAAACTATGTTGAATTAGTCAATGAAATGCTGAATAATTTCAAATCCCTTGGGTGTAACATGAGCATTAAGGTGCACTATTTACATAGCCACTTACACCGTTTTCCTGATAATTTAGGAGACATTAGTGAGGAGCAAGGTGAAAGATTTCACCAAGACATAAAATGTATGGAGGATCGCTATCAAGGAAGATGGGATACTCACATGATGGCAGATTACTGCTGGACTTTAAAACGGAATTGTTCCAAAATACATTCAAGAATGTCACACAAAAGAAGTTTCCGAAATGTTCAGTGAGTAATTTGTTTAAATCATGACTTTTCTGTTTTCTTTTGTATTTAATAAGCAATATCTATGTAAAATAATAAAAATTCCCTGTTTAATTTGTTTGTTTAAACTATGGTTTTTCTTTTAAAATAGTGTAATGCATGATTCATTAAAATGTTGATATCTTAAAAATTCAAGCTGATAGGCAAAAATTAATGGCATATTTGGATTCAGCGCATCAAATTCATATAAATTCACCTCCAAAATCTTTGGCACCAAAACCACTGTTGACCAGTGTAATAATTGAAGTGAAAAAGGTCCCTTTTCAGGAATTCTTAATATATATATAAATCATATGAATAGGATAGCTATAAAAATTAAATGATATTTATTTTATTTAAGATTATTTTCATTAAAATAATAGCCCAAATATTGTTTTAACTTATCATTGATATGAAATTTAATTTTTGTAAAGATTAAATGGAATTGTTGAAGCTAAAAGTAAGTTTATTTAAAATCCTAGAAAAATGTTTTTCTGCTAGGCTAATTACGTTAATAATTAATTGCTGTTCTCTAACTTGTATGAAAATAATTTCTGCATCTAATTTTATATAAATTGGAACAAACATATTTATAATGTCAACTTTCAATTAATAATTTTTTTTTTGGTTAAATTATTTCTCTTTAAAAAATATAAAAATAAAATTTTAAGAAGTTGTTACTGCACATTCTTAATAAAACTAATGAAACAAAAGAAGTATTTAAGTAATCTACTCTAATAACCCTTTTCTTCTATTGTTTATACATTCCACTTAAATGCTTCTAAAATTGTTTCATGTAAACTTTAACATTCTAGGAATTTAATCAAAGAAAAGTTATGCAAGTTTCATACAACATTCTTTATGGGTGCCTTTTTTAAATCAAATATGAAATATTTTTTCTTCTAAGAAAATTATCTGAACTTCAGGCATATTTTTTGCAGTAAATAGAAATACTTATTACTAATATTTTAAAAACTGATATGGGCGGTATAGTGTCATTTAGGAAACAATTCCAATTTATATGCATCCTCAGTCTGTTTAGTGGTGAAGAGGATCTTTTTTTAAAATTCAAATGACAGGTAGAATTTGAAGTGAGTTTTTTTTTTTAAATTTCTATATTTGGTTGTGGATTTTGTTTTAAAGGAAATACTAACAATCTTAACTATGTAAATTATATGTAAAATAATTTAAACATTAAGTTACAATTTGGTAGCTACGAATTGGACAAATAATGTGTAAAATTTGCTTAATGTTTACAAGCAGTGCAGATGGTGCATTTTAAAGTTTAACAATTTCATGCATATGGTGCAATCACTATCAGAACTGGTCAAATTTGCTTTAAAATCAGTAATTTCAGAAGATTGCTATATGGCCTTAAATGCACAGCACTAAAGAGTTTATTATTGCTTGGCAGCTGTCTCAAGACATCAGTATTGTGCTTGGAGTAAAGATTTTGAGACAAACAATATATAGAGAATTAGCTAGGGAAATCTTTAACACTTGGAGACTAGTAGCATGTGTTTCTGACTTGCAGTTTCAGAAGACAGCCTCTTTAGGTGCGAAATGTAAGTACCATTCTTTGACAAATCAAGATTGCAGTTGAGTAATCTTCAGTACACAGAACAATTTTTGAAGAGAATTCGGTAGAGAGGTACTACTATCTTACAACATCAGAAAAATTGATCACTTTGAGAAACAGGTGTCCTTGTATGGGGAGGGATGATGTTAGATTGGTTAAATATTTAACCATCTTTGTAAAATACAAAGATGGTTTCCTTCTTCAACAAATGTTACACAAAATTTATTCCTTTAATTGAAACAGTAAGGAAATAAACCAAATGACTAATCTTATTTTGATTACTGTTATTTTTAGTTGTAACAGTATTTTTAAGGTACTAATATATAAAATTTTCATGCATTGAATCCATTTTTGTTGTTGGTATTTCATTTTTTTTATAAATAACCTTGAATTTGGAGGCCAGTGTTTCATTAATTTTTTTCCAAAATTACTGGTTCGAAATTTTAGAAATGTTATAGATTCTTTTTATATATATATATATATTTCATGTAAAATAATTTCATATAGTTTAAATATATATTTTTAATGTATTGATTTTATCATTAAACAAAATTTCAAAATTATACAATTTCCATTATTTTATCCTTTAGGAAATTTTAACATATTAAATAAAGTTGTTTTAGTACTTTACATATAGGAATTTATTACTTCATTAATATTTATTTTTCTAAAACTTCCATTCAGAAGTACCATGTAATGACATCAGTGATAAAATGATAAAAGAAATATTTTGAATAAAATCAGGTCTGATAATAATTAATGTAATAAAATTGTTTTTCTTTTGCATTCATAAATTTTAGGGGGAAATAATGAATTTGCTTTATATTATTAATGGTGATATAAGTGTGTAAAATAAAGCAAATATTTTATTTTTATATTTAATTTGTTCAACTGTATATTGAAATCTATCAAAAAGCATTTCAAAAGAGTTAATTTAAATTTTCATAATATGATTCTTAATATTATGGTACTCTCTTAAGTTTTTTTTTTTATTTTTATTCAGTGTAATGGATTTCATTAGTTAAATATTTTGTTTCCTCTATCAGAGTTGGTATTTTGTTTGTGCCAGAAAAATTAGCTGTTTATATCTGAAAAAAAAAAAAAAAAAAAAAAAAACAGAAGATTGATGTAAAAAAAATTTATTGAAACAAATGATTAATATATGCATACAAAAAACTTTTTAAACAAACATTTTGATTTCATTTTAAGTAATATAAATCATTTTATACAATAAAATAATTCTTACCCTTTAAAAAAATCATCTTTTCCATTTAAAGTATAATAAACATTCGTAGACATATTATTTCTTGCAAATATTAACATTTCTCTGCAAATTAAAAATTTTATATCTAAACATAATTTCATGGGCATTATTTCTCAAAATTAAAATAAACATCAATTACGAAATAACGCAACATGTACAACAATCCATTTCATTATTCTCGTCACTGAAATAGGAGGGGTTATTAAAATCTTGCTGAGGTGTAGGTGGAGTTTGTCTTTGTGGTTGTCTCTGAATTGAAGAATAAGGTTGTCCTTGATATGAACTTGGGTGATACATTTGTTGTGAAGATGGTTGTCTTTGACCAGTTATCAAATTATCATTACCTGCTGCCTGTGGGTAAAAAATATTCTTGTGAATAGCCTTAGATCTATTTTCAGGAAGGTCAGGAAAATTGACATTTGTATAATTAATGTTTGTATTGTTAATATTGTATTGGCTGTATGCATATTTAGTTGATATATATTTATGCGCTGAGGGACCACCAATGTAATGCGAATCAGTTAATGGCTCATTGACGTTAGGCTTTCTCCATATGTGAAATGTCACTTTTGTCTCCCAGCAAGGTGTATAACCAAATCTTTGTGTATTAAAATGAGAATTAGTATAAAGCTGATGTTTTAATGGCCCAAATATAGTAATCATGTTGTATTCATTTGCACATTTTCGAATCACCTGATGAAATCCTCCACCAGCATTGTCAATGTATAGGATTAAAGCACCTGGTTTAAGTGATTTAAAGATTTTCTGAAAAGAAATAAATATATTAATTCAAATATATGAGTTTCTTTTTCTATCAGTATTTAATCAAATAATTCATAAATGATAAAACAAAAATAACGAATTTTAAAATATGTTTCAATAAACAGGTGTTAAGTTTTGTTTATTAATGTAAATGCTATTGAAATGGTTTAGTAATAATCTGTAGTAAAATTTAAATTTCTTATGTTTAAATTATTTAATTAAATTAGAAAAAAATTTTTTAAAGATTCAACAAATGATTTACTATGTGAAAACATTATGATTTTTATGTCAAATTAAATGTGCTGCAAATTTTAATAATAATCTATGTCAATAAATAATATCCGATCAGAAAATATTTAACAATTTTCTACAAGTGATGCATTGAAAAATTTAATCACAGTGAAGTCAAGCAACATGTAACAAAATCTTATTGCAACTAGGAAAAAAGGCTACAAAGGTTTCTAAATTTCATGCTGTTTACACATACCATTATTTAAAAATAATTATACATAAAAAATGAGCAAGTTACAAAAACATTACACTCTGCCAGCTGTATTATCAATTGGTATAAATAACATTAGAATCTAGTGAGAGACTCACGAACAGGATTCAAATGTCATTTTCTGCTGTAGAAGCATAACACAAGTTTCTTGAATTTCTTCCTTAATAATAGGGTTTAATTTATAGATTAGTACTCCTATTTATTATTAATTTAACATTTATTGCTCATTGAATGATTTTTATAGAATTATAACATAAGATGTTTTCTCTATACCAGTGGCACAGAAAAGTGTTTTTTGTTACATGTATATGATTAGTATTTTTGAATGTATAATATCCTAATTAAACTGGATTTTTTCTTTGTAGACTTTTTTTCTTAATTTTAAAAAGCATTTCTTATAAAAATGTTTCTAAAATTAACTATACATTTATAAAAATTTGACAAGATATATGCAAACTGTGAAAATTCCATCTGCTCCCATTAAAAATGATAAAACTGGCAAAAAATAAAAAGGGAATATAATAGAATAAAACATTTGATGCATCTAATCTGGACATATGAATATTGCTTAACTTTTTCATAAAACATTTCCTAATGTTATTACTACCACCATTTACTTGATTCACTTGATCATTTATGATATGAATTTGATTGAAGTATAGAAAATTTTTCATTTTGATACATAAGGTTATAAATACAGTACCTAGAATCTTTTTCTTAAACTTGCTTGAAAGGAATGTGTGTTTTCTTCTTTTGACATACTAACATTTTTGTTGCATCTAAGTTGAGTACTCTAAAAGATTTTAAAATATTGATTGCTCAGTGGTGATTGAATGTGTTTATTGTGTGAATGAATAAAGTGTGTCCTCTCTCAATGCTGTTAAAAAAAAATTAATTCAAATAAATATAATTATTTCAAAGATAAAGAAGAAATTACTCTATATGTGAATACACAACAAAGTTTTCTCTGTTCAGAAATATTTAAAATGCATAAAAAATTAATCAGACATTTAAAATGTGTTGATACTGAAAGTGCATAGGAAAATTAAAATAATGTAACAGAACTCTTCACAGTCCAATTTATATATTTTTCTTAGGCAAAACTATATCAAAATTTAATTTTGCTCACAAATATTTAAACAAATTAGAACAAATCTCAAGATATACATTCATCTGTTTTTCTACATTTCACAATCTTATCACTAAGTTGCTAACCCTATTATCAAATGACAGAATCTATTAACCCTTGGTCCACCAAGCTGAAATGGTAGCCGGATGGTTAGTGCTCTTGCCTTTGGTTTAATGTGGTTACAAATTCCCCCTTGGGTTTGGATGTTTGTAGTGGTTCGGAATCCATTTTAAGCTGTAGATCTTGGTGTAATTAGTTCTCATATGCAAAAAATGACTGTCAAGATACAAACAAAGCAAAACCTGGAGCTGCTAAAAGTTTTTGGTAATTAATGTTCAAAAATGATATTCTTTTATTGACTCCTGATAAAAAAATTAAAAGAAACTTTCTGAAATGATTTATTTTATTTTGAAAATGTCAAATCTTGTGCATAAATGCATGAAAAAGGTGTGCTTGGCACTTGATATATTGTTAGCAATGCCTGTTCAAAATTTGTAAGTTTTAGTCTCAATTTGTCTTTGAACACTTCATCTATTCTTTTGTTAAAATAAAAAAAAAAAAAAAAATTTTAAGATTCAAGAACATGGGTTTGAAATAAAATTAAAGAGAGGAGTGATGCATTACAAAGTTTTGCATGTACTTTTGTGTATTAATTTTCTTTGTTTGAAATAAAAACTATTAAAAATCATCTTTGCTTCAAAATCAAATAAGAACTTTGACTTCATCTTTCTAATGACTGTTAATACTTTCAACTTGAACAAAAAGTGGCACAATGATCCATCCATTTTAGGACATTTATATTTTTACTATCTTTCAATTAAAATCATCAC
The DNA here is from genome assembly GCA_030067965.1 of Latrodectus elegans. Lineage (NCBI taxonomy): Eukaryota > Metazoa > Arthropoda > Arachnida > Araneae > Theridiidae > Latrodectus > Latrodectus elegans. Next base: position 53,213,130 of record CM057814.1, on the reverse strand, counting down.
TTAATTTTTGGAAATAATTTGAATGCATTTTGAGTTCTATCTCTGTTATATCCAATTATCTGAAATTTAAAAATATTTACATAAGCAATGAAGAGTTAGATGTATTAAATCTAATTTGAAAGCTTAAAATAGTTGCCATGTTTGAATTAATGTAACATCTTTTCTTTTAAAGCATGTTAGATTAACATTGAACTTTTCAAATACATCTGTCAAATAAAAAGTATTCTGTAATTTGTCATTTAGGGTTGAAATTCAGCAGCTATTTAAGAAGTTTTAGTAACCATCCGTTCTTGCTAATCATAATATTATAGTGTGTGATAATTAGTTTGAAAGTTCATCATTTTCATTGCAAAGTTTAAAAAAAAAAACAGTATTTGTTGTATTCCTCATTAAGTTTAAAAGACACTAGTATTCAGTTACTGGTTTCTTACAATAATGTGGGTTGACAGAGCATTTTGGGGATCTATGCTGCACAGTAGACTTGACTGTGCAGTTATTTCAGCCATTGACCCTGTTTTTTGTTTCAATTCAGTGTTATTTGAAATAAAACACTAAAGAGTCAAACTACTCTGCAGCTTATAGTTAAAGTTAAGTGTTAATTAATTGGAGTGATTTTGCGAAACTTAATAATATACTTGATTTTTAATTAATAAAATAAAACAGCTTAACCTTATAATTTTGGCCATTATTTAAAAAATGCAATATTAATATTTACTGAATGATGAAGTTTCTTACAATCACAAATGAGCATTGAGTTTCAATATAATAGTTAGAAACAAGAAAATATCAACAATCCATTCATTTGTTTAAAAATTCTTTAACAACAGTCTTTCTCATAAATAATGACATAACATCCATCTTGAATTATATAATTTTCATAATTTGCATCTTCATTAAAATAAAAACAATTTATGCTACAATTCACTGAACGCCAAGGCCTATATTCTGTGGATTACCTACAATGTTCCTTAAGATGTTAGATGCCCGACTAGATTATCAGTTAGTTAGCTATTAGAACCTCAAAATGTTTACTCTAAAGGACAGTTAATATTTAATATTAGATTATTTTAGTTTCTATAAACTGAAAATATACTAAAAGTTGAATCAAACTTGTCTAAATTATTATATAACTATTAAAAAGCCATAATTTATAGAACAGCTTTTTTCTACAAAAATTTGGAAGTTCATGCATGTTTAACTTTCATATGGTGCCTATTTTCAAAAATCACACTACATTAAATATAATAATTATTTCTGGTTTGCAATTTATATATTAAATATTGGTTCTATATTTCAGTCATACAGTTGGTTAAAGTTTAATTTGTTATATAGACAATATGAATTTCTATGTTGAGAAATATATTAACAAAGAATAAATTAATAAATTTCCAATTTGTTTTAAATATTTGATTAATAAGAATTATTAGAACAAATTGAAAATTCACTATAAGATAGAAAAAATCAAGAATAAATTTGAATTAAAATTTAAGAATTTCTAATTATTGATAAAAATAAGATTTCATTACTACATAACTAAAGTTTATTACATAATAATTTTAAATTATTATTTTCCAAGTTAAAATTATAGGTGTGTTAGACTGAAAACCTATAAAAACAATATTGGTAATATGATTCTAATATTAGCACACTTAAAATAAAAAAGTATAATGTCAAATAACTTACTTTTATCATAATAGGTGTATCATGGCAAGCAGCAGCGGATACGAATTTCACCATAGTAACCAAATGAGCTCTTTGAATAGCTTTGTTCACTTCATTGGACATTTGCCCTAACAAATTATGTCCTATGTATCTCCATTCGAAATATTGTGGTTGGACCATTTTTCCCAAATCTCCGTAATATCCTTGACGTAGTTCTTTTATTAATGAATTGAAAGTTATTTCCCACTGCTCCATGTAATCCACAATCGTTGCAGTTAGTTGGAAAAAGCCGAATTCTGCTATCAGAACTAAAATTACTCCAAAAACATCACTGCCTGGTCCTCCTCCTAAACTGCAAATATTAATCCTGCCTGCATTGTCGAGAATTTTTCGAAAGATGGATTTTAAATTCTGTTCTTGAAAAGCGGCAGTTAGCATATCGGACACTAGAGCCGTATGGAATGGAGCATACTTATGCAAATATGCACATCTATGGGCTGGATCATTGTAGTTTGCTATATCAAGGTACTGAGAGGATAAACTATTCTTATCGGGCTTATAAACTTCTTTCATATTTTGAATACCTGTCCTTATATCAGTATGACTGACATGAAACCAGCGCATATCTTCATTTAGAACAGTTGAGAATAAACGACTGATAATTTCGTTTTGAGCCATCATTATAAATTTTTAAAGTAAAACTATTCAAAAATCATTATTTGTACAGAAAACGATAAATGTGATTTTAGTTTAGTGATATTGCTTAATAAATAAATTTTAGGCATTAATTTATTTAAGTTAAATAAATTTTGCTTTTAAAAACTTGATTGAAAGCAAAATGAAACGAAAAAACGATATTTGCAGCACGATAAAGAGGGTACAGCTGCTTGACAAGACTGCCGCCACAGATTAGAAAATTATTTCTGACATTTATTGTAACCCTAAAATCTCTCTTTTTGGCGAAGAGAATGATCGTCCGCGGAAAGAGTGATTTAACATAGTTCTGCTTTATTGTAAAGTTGAAAGTAATGAATCTTTATTATATATTCGTCTATACTTAAAAAAACATTAAACAATTTAGTAAATATATAACAAAAATGCTACTTACGTATTTAATTTAATAATTCTGGTGTGTTTGGGAAATTTTGATAGTCCTTAAAAAAGCATTTAAAAAATAAAGGTTTTAGAAATAATTATGTGCGCAGATAGGAAGGTCCATTCATCTTCCCGAAGTATATTAATAAGAATAAATAAGTATTTTCAAACCAAAACGTAAAAATCTTCCCTCAAACGACACTTTTTTTTTTCCTATTACGTTCAATAAGATTAAACGTAATAGTTCTCATAAAATATATTTTTTATAATAAAATGAATACCACAGTTAGTCTTAGAATGTGATTTACTACTAAATGAAACCTTTTGTTTGTGTATATACAGGAAATATATTTATGACATAAAATTAACTTTATTTCACAGTTTTATCATTAATATTTATGTATCATAAAAGAAGGGATGAATTTAACACATTTGCTTCACTTAAACCCAAAGTCAACTAACATCCGCGTCTTAAGTGATCATAATGAAACTTTTCCGATATTAATTGTTTTGCATATAAACACGTAGTAGGATAAAAGAATGATTTTGGAAAAGATGCATAAAAAATCACATAAGCAACTTATATTTTGATAATTGATTTTAATTTTCCATAAATATTTTTTGTAAGTAATGCAAAATAATTTTGGTGCGATTATGTTATTATTGTAGTAGTTAGAATTTATTAGAAGTGGAAAAACTGAGCATACATTCTAATGTGAACCTAAAAAATGAATTAAACAATTTTTAAGTAAATTTTTCTAAGTACTTGTTGTGTAAGGGCTTACCGTGACCTAATCATAGGACATCGCTTTTCGGAACATAAAGTCCTAGCTTTGATCCTAGCCGCTGTTGAACAAAGGTAGGCTGAGAACGAAGTCAAAACCTGCGCTTCATGCATGCCTGTCGGTGTTAGGGTGCATGCGAGTTTCTCTGGTTTTCTCCCGTCCAAAACATGAGTCCATTTTTGAAATCCCTTCCCGGAAGATATTTTACGCGGTGTATGTTAAAACTTTTACTATGGCCGTCAGCCTTTAAACTGTCTACTGCACGGTCTCATCAAGAGATGACACACTTTTGACATCGTGTATGTCATGTAAATTACTGATTTCTTAATCTAATTAATACAATGCAAGAAAAAATGTAAACAAAATATAAAATACGCTTTTGATTATTTTTATGCAGCTGCATACATAGAAGCAGTGTTCAAAATCAAGAAATGGACTCAGTATTTTTCGGTCCTCTTAATACTTCTCTTTAGATATTTTTCATAAAAATAAAAAAAAAAGTTAATTTGGAAATCATATTTCATTAAAATATCACTAATCAAGTTTTTAGTCAGTTATGTGCATGAGAAAAGGTGAGCAAATTGAGAATTCACGTAAAATTATTTTCTCAGCACTTCAAAAATTAAGAAAAACTCATTTTTACAGTAGAATCAGAATTCCGTCAATCGGAATTAGAATTTCCGCTATTAGAATTTCAGAATAATAAATTAGAGTGGCGAAGAAAAGTTCAAGGAAAGGTAAGGCGAGAGAGATATGTGTCACTTTTGAAGAATTCAGAAACATTCTTTTGAAAATTCATGGATGTTCAGAAATTATTGCTGAAGGTATAAGAGAATGGATTTATGAATACGACCCTGGATTGCAAATGATGGTATACTAATTGACTGTGTCAAGAAAAAAAGCAGAGAAACAGCTTACTCAGACCGAGATGTTCAACAAAAAATGACTTTCATTCATAACGCTGTACTAATGTACACCAATTGTACATACATACTGTACTAATGTACACCAATTACTTAACATGTAAAAGTGTCGCCTTTTTTATTTAATTGATTGAAAGTTATATTTTTCTTTCAAAATTTGTAGTTTTTCTCTCATTTTTCAGTATTGTTGTTGTTATTGCTTATTTCCAAGGGTCTGACGGAGTCAGACCAAATTTAGGATTCCGTTGACTGAGAAGAAATCGATGACAAGGAGGGGAGAAATGTAGATTTCGTCCCATGGTATATTCATACAATTCAGGATATGCTCAGGAGAAGCTTGGTATCCATGGCATTTAGGACAGAAGGGGAAGGTTTTGTTACCCGCTACAAAAGTGAGGCATTTCAGGTGGCCAGAGGCGAGACGTGCAAGGCAAGTGCTGGATTTCTTTTCACAGGAAAGAGCCAAAGTCCCGGCTTTCTATCCTTGTAAAAGTGGTGAGTCACAAAGGTACCTGCCAATCGGTTTTAATCTGGGTTTTTCTCAGGGAAAAGAGTTCAAGGTAGATAAGTGCGGAAGAAAGAACAGGACCTGAGCCCTCCTTTGCTAATGTGTCTGCTATTTCATTGCATCCAATATCCATGTGAGACGGGATCCATTGAAAATAGATATTATGCCAAAGGGAGACAGTTTTAAGCTTGTGTGGAATAGAAAGGCTTGTGTTTGGTCTCCCAAGCAGGTCCAATTTTGCAGATGTTGAATTGAACTACGGCTATCAGTTAATATCCAGACATCACTATAATTAATTTCACTCATGATAGATTCCAATCCAATGTTGATGGCTATTAGTTCGCTACGAAAGACTGAACAGAAGTCGGGATTATGTTGACTAAGAGAGAGTTTGTCATGAGGAGTCTCGATGAAAATTCCGCTACCAGTTCGGTGATTTATTTTGCTCCATCAGTGTAGATTTTTCTGTCATTTGGTGGTATATTATTAATGATTTCCAAGGCTAGTTGTTTTAGCAATTCAGGTAAACAATTCCTCTTGATGACTGCCATAGAAAGTTCGAGCCTCAGCAGGGTTCAGACCGCATTGAAAGGCATGTGGTTCGATATTGTTCTCGATTAAGTGTAGTGAGTTAACCAGACTGAAGGGACTGTGTACACTTTTTCAGCGTACAATAATTAATCAAAATGGACGCTTTTTTTCGAAAAAACCTAGTTAACCAAATTTTTGATTAACCGAATGGGATCCAGTCCCAATTGATTTGGATAATTGAAGCACCTGTATTTATAATTGGTGAAAGTAAAATATCCATTTAAAATTTTATGGTTTCAAAAAGATACAGCAATAAAATTGCTAATATTCTGAAAGGGAACAAATCCATTTAACCAAATTTTTGATTATCTGAATAGGGTCCGGTCCCAATTGATTTGAATAATTAAAGCTCCTGTATTTATAATTAGTGAAAGTAAAATATCCATTTAAAATTTTATAGTTTCTCAAAGAGATACAGCAATAAAATTGCTAATATTCTGAAAGAGAACAAAGATCATTTATTTTTAATTTCCTATTGCTAAATATATATTGGATTCAAATGAAATGAAAAATAAACCAATTTCTTTTAAATCTCGACTTTCAAGAACTTCTCCATATAAATAAAATTAAGCAGAAATTTTTGTGGTATGGTAAAATAAAAGAAAAATCTACATTTTTTTAAAAAGAAATATCTATAGGGAAATATAATGAGGTGAAATCATCCTATTTACAACCACCTACACAATACAGCGAATGCTGCGTAAATTTAAATAAAAAAAGTATGATTAACAAATAATTAAATTATTAATATTTCATAAAAAAAACTTTGCGCATGAAATTTTTAAAAATTGAAAACGTATGGCTCGGACGCCAAATGTAGCAAGGGAAACTACTTTTAATCGCCAAATCTTTGTTGTCATGCTGAATTAAAAGGGGAAGTTCCCCGCTTTCCATAATAATGGTATTTTGTACTATGCGTGCGCAGTGGTTTATTTGCTGTCTATTAAAGTTACCCAGATAAGGGAATCACCTATATTTGCATATTTAAGAGAGTGAAAATTTTTCACTTCTGTTAAACTAATATTAGATTTTTCAATCCTTAACATTCTTATAATGGAAATAAAAATTTTGTTCTTTAATTTGTGTTAATATTTCTCTTACTATACTTAAGTTTAAAGTATTTAATTCTTTTTTATCGAAATATAATACTGGGGTCTAGAAATTACAATTATTACATGAAGTGTATTGGTATTTATGTAATTTTTAGATGACTCATTAATTGCAATTTTTGTAATATTTAAATGAGAGACTCGCGCTAATTCACATATTTTCCCCTAACTTACCAAAATGATAATAAATCATTAATAAATTCAATTAAATTTCAAATTATTGATGTTGTTTATTATGTATGTTTAAATATATTTGTATGTACATGTTTTAAGCTTTAAATGCGCTTTCTGTTTCAATTATAATTAGTTTATACAATTTTCATCTCCTCGTCATTTCAACTTCAATTTTAAATCTTTCAAGTTTCAAATATTAATATATATCAGTGAAGGACTTATTACAAAGCAATGAGCAATGTTTCTGATTTTGAAATTTCTCTGGTATTTATCTTAGCTAAAAATCTTCCATTGATAAATAATTATCAGTAAGAATTTCTGGCTGAAGCAAATTCCAGAAGTCACAAAATCAAAAATAACACTTATTCTTTTATGATAATCAAGAAGCATAACTATTTGTTACTAAGGTTAGTTTATCATGCTTTATAAGTATATGAATTACTTAAATGTATCATTTTTCTACATGAAGAAACAAATTTAATTGCTGAGAGTTAATTTATTAATTTAAAACTTATCTATTTTATTATTTTAAAGATACAATAGATATGATTAAAAAAAAATTCTGCTCCTAGAACTGGAAAACCACATTTTATAAGAAGTTTATAACTATGTGTATTTGTGATACTGATAAAAATTACAGAATAAATTTATCTTACTCTCATGAATAAAAAGAATAAACATACAACTAATATAATAGAAATGAAAATGTTGAAATTTGTATTTATTTTGAATAATTCCAAAAATAATATTAAAAAAAGTATGTTTCTCAAAAAGGAAAAATCCACAACAAAATTATAATCTGAAAAAGTTTATGAAATTTTACTTGCAAAGTAAAATTGAAGAATCATAAGCTTAATATTTGTTAGCTCAAAATAATATTTACATGCTTTTTTTAAGAAAATTTAAAGCTGAAATCTTGAAGTTTGTACTTTTTTCTTGGAACTGAATTTTCTTCTCCTGAAAATTCAAATGCAAGTAATATATTTTAAAATTATTAAATCATATTCAGTTGACGCATATTTTGTGATAAAAATATGAGTAGTTTTTAAGTATTAAGTATGTTTATCTATAAAAGCGAATGTGATCGTATACTCACCATTCATTTGTGATTATGCCGTCTACTGTAGAGCTTACTGTTATTATTTTCGCCTTTATTACTTTGTGTGCATTTGTTTCTTTGGTTTATATATTCACAGAAAATAACAAAGTAGCGATTGACTTTACATTACATTTCAACGAAAGCGTGAATTTAACTTTTCGTAGATAATCATGAGATTTAAAATAAACATATCAAATAATAAAGTTTTATGCTGCAATGGAGGAAACGTATCAAGATCCAAGTCTGCCGGGAAGCTTCGGTGGATTAAATGCATTATATCGTGCTGCTCGAGGAACAGTTCCGAAGAAAACAATTCAGAAATGGTTGAAAGGAGTCGACGCCTATACTCTACACAAACCAGTTCGTAGAAAATTCCAAACTAACAGAGTGATTGTATATTCTATTGATCAACAATGGCAATGTGATTTGGTAGATTTGATTAAATTAAGAGAATATAATCAAGGCTTTCGCTACATATTGACATGCATTGATATTTTATCAAAGTATGCATGGGCCATACCGTTAAAAACTAAACGCGGTGATGAAATCGTAGAAGCGTTACGAACAATATTTTTAGAGCGACAACCTATCTCTCTGCAATCTGACAGTGGTTTTGAATTCAAGAATACTAAAGTGCAAAAATTTCTGAAAGAGAATGGAGTTCGATATTTTACTACAAATAATATGACAAAAGCATCGGTAGTCGAAAGATTCAACAGAACCTTAAAAACGAAGATGTGGAAATATTTTACAAAATATAACACAGATAATTATATAAATATACTCGATAAATTGATGTTTAGCTATAACAGAACTTTTCACTCAAGTATAAAAAGATCGCCTATTGAAGTGAACTCTAATAACGAGAGTGTTGTTTGGTTCACATTATACGGAGAAATGGAAAATATAAAATCAAAATCTCCTAAATTTAAAGTTGGTGACACTGTAAGGATTTCAAAAAACAAATTGACGTTTGAAAAAGGTTATGAAACGAATTGGTCAGAAGAAATATTTGTTATTACAGAACACGTTAAGCGAAACCCCACTGTTTATAGAATGAAAGATTTGATGGATGAACCTGTTAAGGGTACATTTTACGAACAGGAACTTCAAAAAGTGAATTCAAAAACGGTATATACAATAGAACGTATTTTGAAAAAGCGGAAGAAAAATGGGAGAGAGGAATATTTAGTAAAATATAAAGGATATCCACCAAAGTTTAACCAGTGGATAAAAATTGATCATTTGTTGTCCCTATAAATATCGATGGTTGATGCATATGAACTCATTTATCAAGATGAGTTTCTATCTAACACTTCCGAGTGATAGCTCGATGAATTTTTTTCCCGACAATAAAATCTCTCATTTTATTACGCGTTTACCACAAGGTATTGAATTAACAGATCATTGGGAAGTCGCCTTAGTTCAATTTATGTACCCGCACACTTGGTATAATGTAAATAATCAAAACAATTTAATGGGTTTTGATTTAGGCGACGGTATCATATTTGGAAGAAGAATACCACCTGGGTTTTACGAAACAGTACCAGATATTTTAAAAGCAATAATCACTGAAGAACATTTAAAAAAAATATCTTTTAAATTTAATGAGGTAACCAAAAGAGTTACTATTAAATTAAAGAATAAAGCACGCGTCATATTATATGACGGTTTGGCTCAATTGTTAGGCTTTGAACGAGGAGAAATCGCCTCTGTGGATTCTGAAAAAAAGTTTGAGAGCAAATATGTGGCGGATCCGTGTGCAAACTACAAAGTATTATTAGTTTACTCAGATATAGTGGAACCTCAGATCGTTGGTGATGTATTAGCACCTCTATTACGTATCGTGAATGTCACAGGAAATGATGGTGACATGATAAATGTGCAGTATGATAGACCCCATTATTTACCGGTTAACCGAAAAGTTATTGATACTCTGGAAATATTTATAAGGACGCACACTGGTGAATTAACTCCATTTGAACGCGGACGATCATACGTGAAACTTTACTTCCGTCAGAGATACTTATCATAATGTATGTTCCATATCAATGTTGCCAAAATTCTTTTGAGGACTATTATGTAAATCAAACGGGAAATGGATTAAACTATTATCATGGTGCCGCGTTTCAGAGAGGATATGGTTTAGGAAGTTTATTTCGTTCCTTTTTTCGCGCCGCCGTACCCATGTTAAAATCAGGTGCAAAAGCTGTAGGAAAACAATTATTTCATAGTGGTGTAAACGTTTTAAATGATTTATCGAAAGGTGATGATTTAAAGGTGGCAACGAAACGCAGGTTAAAAGAAGCCGGCCGCGAATTAACTGATAAAGCTGCTCATAAAATGAAGACGCTGATTGGTTCTGGAAAAAATAATAAAAAGAGAAAGCAAAGTAAAAACCACATCAGTTCACGGAAAGCAAAGAAAGTTAAAACACACGATGTATTCTCTTAAGATGTCTACCCTCATACACAAAGACTCTGTAGCATGTGCTAAATCTGAACTGGATTTATTTGTCATCCCACCTACCCAAACGGCTATTGAAAACGGACATTTCATCGAATATCATCCACTGTCGAATATTCGCGATGGTGCGCCTTTAGAATTTAATATTTCTGGAAATGGACAAGATTATATAGATTTAGCTTCTTCCCACCTGTATGTGAAAGTGAAAATACTGAAGAATGATGAATCACCCTTACCGGAAAATGAACCTGTGGGACCCATCAATTTATTTCTCCATTCTCTCTTTTCACAAATTGATATCAGTTTAAATGAAAGAATGATATCATCGTCTAGTAATACTTACCCGTTCAGAGCTTATATAAAAACACTTCTAAATTATGGAGAAGATGCAAAGAAAAGTTTACTCTCATGTGAAGGATTTTACAAGGACACAAATTTGAAAGTAGTTGATCCTCTCTTGGAATCTGGGGGAACGACGGATTGAAGAAAAGATATGAAATGTGTTCTAAAAGTAAAACAATAGACTTAATAGGACGGTTACACTGTGACATTTTTGAACAAAGTAGACTTTTGTTGAATATGGTAGATTTAAAAATTAAAATGATTCGTTCCAAATCTAATTTTTGCTTAGTATCTTCTAAAACAGACACCGAATATAAAATAATGTTGGATCATGCATCATTTTTTGTTTGTAAAGTAAAAGTGAGTCCGGGAGTACTGTTGGGACACACCAAAGCCTTAGAAAAATCGACTGCGAAATATCCTATTAATAGAGTGCTGTGTAAAACATTCTATTTCTAAGGGAAGCTGGTCATTCATGCAAGATAATGTATTTCTTGGAATGCTACCGAAACGTATAATTATTACTTGTATCAATAATGGAGCTGTCAATGGGGATTATGCACTAAATCCCTTCTTTTTTCATCATTATAATTTGAATTTTTTTAAGTATTTATGTAGATGGGCAGCCTGTGCCAAGTAAACCTTTGGAATTGAATTTTAATGAACAGAGCTATATAAGATCCTATCATCGATTATTTTCATATTTCAATAACGATAAAGGAATTTACTTGACGAGAGAAGATTTTGCAGAAGGTCACACCCTCTATGCATTTGATTTATGCGATGGTTCGCATTTAAACTTACAACATCAAGGGAACTTACGCTTAGAAATAAAGTTTTCCAAAGCTTTAACAGAAACTATCTCCGTATTGATTTATGCTGAATTTGAAAATGTCATTGAAATAACAAAAACACGTCAAGTATTATGTGATTTTCCTAATTGAATAACATGAATACTAAACAGCTTATGAATGCGTTATCACGTGATAAATTTACGAAAAAAATATTCATTGGTGTGTTTCCAAGTAATTTAATACCTAAAAAAATTGCAAAGTATCCTGTTTGCTTAGTGGTAAATGTTGATCCATCTAACAAACCTGGAAGTCATTGGGTGGCATTCTACTCCCCTTCTTCAGAAGAAATTGAATTTTTTGACTCTTATGGAAATTCTCCAGATTTTTACAATGGAAATATTTCAAGTTTTGTATTAAGATATCAATATGTTAATTTCAATTCTATGATTTTACAAAGTAATGTAACTGCTGTTTGTGGACAGTATACTATAATGTATCTTTATTTTAAAGCTAGAGGGAAATCCCTCAAGAAATGCTATCTTATTTTGTAAACAAACATATTTGTAATGATTAACGAGTTTATAATTTTGTATCTAAACGTTTTCATGTAAAAACACCTTTTTATCAATAAACATATATTTAAACTATATATAATTTGTGTCTGTCTTCATTTCTCATGGAGTTTCCAAAGTTACAGCACCCTTTTACGATGGTTCTTAGTAGACCCACTGGATGTGGAAAGAGTTATTTTGTTCGTGATTTATTAAAATATAAACACGAAATGTTTTCTACTTTACCCGATAAAATATTCTGGTTTTACGGGATACATCAACCGCTATATGATAATATATCAGATACAATATTTGTAGAGGGTTTACCAAATAATCATCATGAATATTTAGGAGAAAACACATTATTTATAATTGATGATTTGATGAGTGAATGCGGAAGTGATAAGAGATTAACACATCTTTTTACTCGTGGCAGTCATCACTTGAATTTGAGTATAATTTTTATCACCCAAAACTTTTTTCATAAAGGAAAAGAAATGCGTGAAGTGACTCTCAATGCACATTATTTATTATTATGTAAAAATCGACGTGATGTTAGTCAAATCACACATCTAGGAAGACAAATATTTCCTAGACATGTTAAATTTTTTCATGAAGTTTATGAAGATGCGACTAAAAAACCCTTTTCTTATTTATTTATTGATTTACGTAGTGATACTCCAGAAGAAATGCGATTGCGTACTCCGATTTTACCCAATCAGATTCAATATATTTACCAAATAAAACATAGATGATGCATTAAAATATATTAGTCTGCATTATGACGTTAAGTCGAGAACAACTAAAACAATTAAAACTCTTAAATATTTGTCCGAAAAAACTACGCAGGAACTTGTTAAAGAAATTACCTATTTCTTGTATTAAAGCCATATGCGAATGCACTTTGAATGTTTTACAAGGAAACATTCCCTTATCAGATCAAGAAAAGAAGCGACTAAGAAGATATAAAACTACTCTTCGAAAAGTGAGCGATAAGAAGTCTTCTTTATTTACAAAGAAAAAGTTAGTCATTCAAAAGGGTGGATTTCTAAACATATTGATACCAGCAGCACTGAGTGTTTTATCATCAATAATCAATGGAGTTTAAGAAATTCGCCTTAATTCCAGAAGAAACGTTATCTAGACACGTACCGAATAATAAACACATGTCTCAATTTAATAAAGAAATGGAAACTATATTAAAAAGCACATTAAGTGATTATGAAAAGATCAAAAAATATAACGAATTATTACAGAAAATGAATATGCAAAATTATAACTTACCTTACAAAGAAAAAATTGAAGAAGAAAAAATAAAAAGTCCTCAAAAGTCTAAGGAAGAAAGTATTTATTATACAGACACGATATTAAATTCAGTTCCAAGTTCTTTCAAGAAACAAGCTCAAAACTTGTTGCGGTTATTACAAGGGGATTCTTCAAAAATACGTTGGAATCAAAATGGTGAAATGATTTACAAGGGACATATTTTTGCTAACTCTAATTTAGCAGATTTGTTTAACTTAATATTTACAAACCGAAAACCAAATAATGTTGTTGGACTGCATGAATTTTTAAATGGATTATCTGAATTAAATATTCCCAAACATTATATTAAAAACAGATATTTGTTATCATCTCCTGCGAGAAACGAAGTTGTAAAACAGGAAATTGTTAAAAAGAGTGTCTCTACTAGAAAGAAATCTCCAGATGTAAAAGCATGGATATCTTGGAAATAAATAATGTATTTTATTTGAAATGTGCTCTTATTCTTAAAATAATTTTGATATATATATAATTTTACTTTAATATAATTTACTATTATAAAATATTTTTTAAATAGTAATATTCAAAATAATTTACTATTATAAAATAATTTATTATTTAGAAACAATTACCATAAAATAATTGATAAACACATGAATATAAAATAATAATATTTATTAATATTTACATTCAGTTTTTAAAAAGTCATTTGTAACATATCTGCAATTTTACCTTTTACATACATTAGTGACCACTCATGAAAAGTGGAATTATTCAAATTACAAATACAATACTTTGTACAAAATTCATTCATAACATTAAAGAGATTAACAATTAATAAAATATTTTCTCCTAGAGTTAAATATTTATTGTAATCATCATAATTTAAACAATTATGCTGTCTCTGAGAAGGGTGATCTATCTTACACCCATAACATTTAAATTTTTCGTTCACTAAAGAATGAGTTTCTGATAATATACACTTTAACACACATTCTATAATGTCCTTGTTGGGACAATCATTCACTCCTTTGCATTTTAAATTCAATTTCGATTTTTCATTTGATAACATAGTTGGAAGAATTTCACAAAATTGAGTCATTAATATACACTCATTTATTTCATAAATGAAATCTGTTAATTTGATAATATCACATTGATATAAAAAATTTTACTTTCCTCGACATTGAATTTATTTTGATTAATTTTTAATAATTTTAAAATGCATTTTTCATCTATATTCATCACTAGCAGTTCATTATTAGCCACAAAACTTGTATCTTCATATTTTAAAGAAAATTCGGTAAATTTTTCACAAAATTCATACCAAGTTCTTAAATTTATAGATAATCCATTTTTTGTGGGTAAAAGCATACCGGCATTCTCCATAAATTCACGAAATTGAATTTTCAAATTATTTTCATAACAGTTTAGAGTGATAAACGTACCGAATCCCAAATTCCACCGACGAATTTCTTTGAAAGAGGGTTTTTTCTTTTCGATTAATGAAGAGTCCACTATGTACTTTTCTAACCAATCTCCGCTAGGTAATTCATCACAAGATTGCTGTGAAAAAAAAATATTTTCAACATTTTGATCACAATAAATTTAATACACAATTAAATTCTATGAAATTAATACTTACATTTATTTCTCCCAAATTGTGAGACCCTTCAGTTTTAAATCGCTTAGACGGTGGAATACAATTATTAGTAGTCTCTTCTTAAATAAAATTAAATTCATTTTGAATACTTTGATATATAAAGAGTTATATAATATACAATAATATTCTATAAGATTAATACTTACATTATGTGTTTCCTTATTAGACTCCAATCTTCGTAGTTTTCTGAAAGTCAAACTGACTCTCGGACTTGTAATTTCAGGTTGAGGGGGTATTTTGTGACAATACATTTGATTCGTAGGAGGGTACATCACATAGAGATCCCCATGCGAACTTGAAATACTTCTAATTTACCGTTTTGATAAAATTCCACGCTTCTTTCTGCTCCGAAACTCACACAACAAATTGGTGTTGATGAATCCAACTCTTTTTCGTTGTCCTTATGCAGACCAATCGCTGAAGAACCATCAGGATACAAATTAATTAAGCAGTAGTTGAAACTCACTCCGGTTTCAGTTTCAATATCGTGTTTAATTTCTAACATGAATGGTGTCCAAGGCTCAGCAGATAGAGTCATTCCAGAAAAAGAATAATTGACTCCTTCATCGCCGTAAGCTAAACATTTACGTTCCGGAATGCAAATTCGATTATATATTTTTAATTTCAAATCGTGATAATTTAATTCCATTAAAGATTTAAAAATAATATCAGATTTTTCAATGGGATAAAATCTCTTTTTTAATACAACATTTAAATTCGACATAGCTAAGGCTTTGGATGTTACAGTGAAAATGAATCAAATGTGATTAACGGTTTCAACCCCTCAGTCTTATCAGAACCACGCTATCATTATCTATGAAATGCGCATGACGAATGAAATCTGTTCTTGGAAATAAGATATCAGTTATTTGCATAGAAGCTGATCGAAACTGATAGAACATGGTAGAATGTTTAACCCCTCACTCTTATCAATAATTAATCATGCGGGCGTTATCTACTAAAAGATTGTGTCTTCTGTATCATGAGACGTGTCTCACGTGAAATCCGTTTACTTCCAGAAGCATTTGCTCATTAAATTTTGAAAAATCAGACATATATTCATAGGGATATACTCCTTTCTTTAGCAGTAAATGAACGTTAGAATGATTGAAATTTTGATTTAAAATTTTGAATTGATGAGGTTTTAGGTTCGATACTAATTTTTCAAGAGTACAAGTAATAATTATACGTTTCGGTAGCATTCCAAGAAATACATTATCTTGCATGAATGACCAGCTTCCCTTAGAAATAGAATATGTTTTACACAGCACTCTATTAATAGGATATTTCGCAGTCGATTTTTCTAAGGCTTTGGTGTGTCCCAACAGTACTCCCGGACTCACTTTTACTTTACGAACAAAAAATGATGCATGATCCAACACTATTTTATACTCGGTGTCTGTTTTAGAAGATACTAAGCAAAAATTAGATTTGGAACGAATCATTTTAATTTTTAAATCTACCATATTCAACAAAAGTCTACTTTGTTCAAAAATGTCACAGTGTAACCGTCCTATTAAGTCTATTGTTTTACTTTTAGAACACATTTCGTATCTTTTCTTCAATCCGTCGTTTCCCCCAGATTCCAAGAGAGGATCAACTACTTCCAAATTTGTGTCCTTGTAAAATCCTTCACATGAGAGTAAACTTTTCTTTGCATCTTCTCCATAATTTAGAAGTGTTTTTATATAAGCTCTGAACGGGTAAGTATTACTAGACGATGATATCATTCTTTCATTTAAACTGATATCAATTTGTGAAAAGAGAGAATGGAGAAATAAATTGATGGGTCCCACAGGTTCATTTTCCGGTAAGGGTGATCCATCATTCTTCAGTATTTTCACTTTCACATACAGGTGGGAAGAAGCTAAATCTATATAATCTTGTCCATTTCCAGAA
Source organism: Latrodectus elegans (assembly GCA_030067965.1). Classification (NCBI taxonomy): domain Eukaryota; kingdom Metazoa; phylum Arthropoda; class Arachnida; order Araneae; family Theridiidae; genus Latrodectus; species Latrodectus elegans. The sequence continues at coordinate 53,196,206 of CM057814.1, read as the reverse complement.
ATATTAAATTCTAAAGGCGCATCATCGCCGATAAATTTTGAAAAATCAGACATATATTCATAGGGATATACTCCTTTCTTTAGCAGTAAATGAACGTTAGAATGATTGAAATTTTGATTTAAAATTTTGAATTGATGAGGTTTTAGGTTCGATACTAATTTTTCAAGAATACAAGTAATAACTATACGTTTCGGTAGCATTCCAAGAAATACATTATCTTGCATGAATGACCAGCTTCCCTTAGAAATAGAATATGTTTTACGCAGCACTCTATTAATAGGATATTTCGCAGTCGATTTTTCTAAGGCTTTGGTGTGTCCCAACAGTACTCCTGGACTCACTTTTACTTTACAAACAAAAAATGATAAATGATCCAACACTATTTTATATTCGGTGTCTGTTTTAGAAGATACTAAGCAAAAATTAGATTTGGAACGAATCATTTTAATTTTTAAATCTACCATATTCAACAAAAGTCTACTTTGTTCAAAAATGTCACAGTGTAACCGTCCTATTAAGTCTATTGTTTTACTTTTAGAACACATTTCATATCTTTTCTTCAATCCGTCGTTTCCCCCAGATTCCAAGAGAGGATCAACTACTTTCAAATTTGTGTCCTTGTAAAATCCTTCACATGAGAGTAAACTTTTCTTTGCATCTTCTCCATAATTTAGAAGTGTTTTTATATAAGCTCTGAACGGGTAAGTATTACTAGACGATGATATCATTCTTTCATTTAAACTGATATCAATTTGTGAAAAGAGAGAATGGAGAAATAAATTGATGGGTCCCACAGGTTCATTTTCCGGTAAGGGTGATCCATCATTCTTCAGTATTTTCACTTTCACATACAGGTGGGAAGAAGCTAAATCTATATAATCTTGTCCATTTCCAGAAATATTAAATTCTAAAGGCGCACCATCGCGAATATTCGACAGTGGATGATATTCGATGAAATGTCCGTTTTCAATAGCCGTTTGGGTAGGTGGGATGACAAATAAATCCAGTTCAGATTTAGCACATGCTACAGAGTCTTTGTGTATGAGGGTAGACATCTTAAGAGAATATATCGTGTGTTTTAACTTTCTTTGCTTTCCGTGAACTGATGTGGTTTTTACTTTGCTTTCTCTTTTTATTATTTTTTCCAGAACCAATCATCGTCTTCATTTTATGAGCAGCTTTATCAGTTAATTCGCGGCCGGCTTCTTTTAACCTGCGTTTCGTTGCCACCTTTAAATCATCACCTTTCGATAAATCATTTAAAACGTTTACACCACTATGAAATAATTGTTTTCCTACAGCTTTTGCACCTGATTTTAACATGGGTACGGCGGCGCGAAAAAAGGAACGAAATAAACTTCCTAAACCATATCCTCTCTGAAACGCGGCACCATGATAATAGTTTAATCCATTTCCCGTTTGATTTACATAATAGTCCTCAAAAGAATTTTGGCAACATTGATATGGAACATACATTATGATAAGTATCTCTGACGGAAGTAAAGTTTCACGTATGATCGTCCGCGTTCAAATGGAGTTAATTCACCAGTGTGCGTTCTTATAAATATTTCCAGAGTATCAATAATTTTTCGGTTAACCGGTAAATAATGGGGTCTATCATACTGCACATTTATCATGTCACCATCATTTCCTGTGACATTCACGATACGTAATAGAGGTGCTAATACATCACCAACGATCTGAGGTTCCACTATATCTGAGTAAACTAATAATACTTTGTAGTTTGCACACGGATCCGCCACATATTTGCTCTCAAACTTTTTTTCAGAATCCACAGAGGCGATTTCTCCTCGTTCAAAGCCTAACAATTGAGCCAAACCGTCATATAATATGACGCGTGCTTTATTCTTTAATTTAATAGTAACTCTTTTGGTTACCTCATTAAATTTAAAAGATATTTTTTTTTAAATGTTCTTCAGTGATTATTGCTTTTAAAATATCTGGTACTGTTTCGTAAAACCCAGGTGGTATTCTTCTTCCAAATATGATACCGTCGCCTAAATCAAAACCCATTAAATTGTTTTGATTATTTACATTATACCAAGTGTGCGGGTACATAAATTGAACTAAGGCGACTTCCCAATGATCTGTTAATTCAATACCTTGTGGTAAACGCGTAATAAAATGAGAGATTTTATTGTCGGGAAAAAAATTCATCGAGCTATCACTCGGAAGTGTTAGATAGAAACTCATCTTGATAAATGAGTTCATATGCATCAACCATCGATATTTATAGGGACAACAAATGATCAATTTTTATCCACTGGTTAAACTTTGGTGGATATCCTTTATATTTTACTAAATATTCCTCTCTCCCATTTTTCTTCCGCTTTTTCAAAATACGTTCTATTGTATATACCGTTTTTGAATTCACTTTTTGAAGTTCCTATTCGTAAAATGTACCCTTAACAGGTTCATCCATCAAATCTTTCATTCTATAAACAGTGGGGTTTCGCTTAACGTGTTCTGTAATAACAAATATTTCTTCTGACCAATTCGTTTCATAACCTTTTTCAAACGTCAATTTGTTTTTTGAAATCCTTACAGTGTCACCAACTTTAAATTTAGGAGATTTTGATTTTATACTTTCCATTTCTCCGTATAATGTGAACCAAACAACACTCTCGTTATTAGAGTTCACTTCAATAGGCGATCTTTTTATACTTGAGTGAAACGTTCTGTTATAGCTAAACATCAATTTATCGAGTATATTTATATAATTATCTGTGTTATATTTTGTAAAATATTTCCACATCTTCGTTTTTAAGGTTCTGTTGAATCTTTCGACTACCGATGCTTTTGTCATATTATTTGTAGTAAAATATCGAACTCCATTCTCTTTCAGAAATTTTTGCACTTTAGTATTCTTGAATTCAAAACCACTGTCAGATTGCAGAGAGATAGGTTGTCGCTCTAAAAATATTGTTCGTAACGCTTCTACGATTTCATCACCGCGTTTAGTTTTTAACGGTATGGCCCATGCATACTTTGATAAAATATCAATGCATGTCAATATGTAGCGAAAGCCTTGATTATATTCTCTTAATTTAATCAAATCTACCAAATCACATTGCCATTGTTGATCAATAGAATATACAATCACTCTGTTAGTTTGGAATTTTCTACGAACTGGTTTGTGTAGAGTATAGGCGTCGACTCCTTTCAACCATTTCTGAATTGTTTTCTTCGGAACTGTTCCTCGAGCAGCACGATATAATGCATTTAATCCACCGAAGCTTCCCGGCAGACTTGGATCTTGATACGTTTCCTCCATTGCAGCATGAAATTTTATTATTTGATATGTTTATTTTAAATCTCATGATTATCTACGAAAAGTTAAATTCGATTCTACGAAAAAGGAAGGCAAGTTTATGTGTTTTCTTAGAATTTGAAGATAATTAGCTCTTGCTCCCCTCCATTTCTATTCCATGAAGGCAATTCCCTAGAGGGCATACTGTAATGCTATTTTATGAAAAATTTCCTCCTTTTCTTTGAAGGTCAGTCTGGTGCCGGACACAATATTCTTCACAAAGGGAACCGTTAACATGAAACACGTTTCAGCTGGAATTTTCTCACGAGTGTAACGCGACACTAGACTGAATGGCTACAGCAGTATAAGCCTGAGATAAAAAATATACAAGGGTTTTAATTTTATTTTGGGATGTTGAATAGTACTATATCACGAAGTCTCAATAACTACTGAAACGGATCTTTCTATACCGTTTCTTTATAACTTAAATAAAATCTGACTTTTCTGTTATTGTAAGTACATTTAAATTCTTACACAAGTTTTCATTAATAATATTTTAGTTATATGAAATTTTCTCTCTTTTTTTGCGCATTATTATTTATGACGTTATTTTAATCAAAATGAGATTAAATTTTCATATTTCTATCATAAAAAGATAACAAAAATATTAGTGAAGTGCTGCTTGTTAAATAAAATGATTTAATCTGTTACGAGAAATTAAAAATAGTACGTCAAAATAATATTTCAAAACACTGAAATTTCGAGAAAAAACTTTTAAGTTTTGAATTTTTGAATAATAACATCCAGAAGGGTCCAAAAAAATAATATTCATTGAACGTTTTATATATATATATATATCTATCTATCTATATATATATATATATATATATATATATATATATATATATATATATATATATATATATATATATATATATAAATCGAGTAAAACAAACGTATTTGTTTTCTTAATATTATTGTGCTGACTTTTTTTTAGTATATAACTTGACTTTGATAACCTGTATAACAATTTAGTCATAAAGGGCACTATGAATTTTGGCGTATTCACAAAATTAAATAGGTTTCTTTCATGACCTTACTCTTCTGTAATCTCCTTAAGTTAATAGATCCAAAAATTACCATATAATATTAACACAAATAATTTGGTTAATATTTTTATACTTAAATGAAAACCTTTCATATGCATTAAAATGGAATTGACCAATCTAATATTCCAAAAATTTTATATGAAAAAAAAAATCAAGATACTTTCGTTATTTACACATTTACAAGATTTTTAGCATAAAACAATTGTAACACAAACTTTGAGCAAAGTATGAAACTTAAAAAGAAAAGGATTAAAAGAATGAAAATCGATAATCTAACTAGTTAAGAAATTAAAATTGAAGTATGGTTAAAAGAACAAACTTTTTAAACGGAACTAATCTCTGCAAAATTATTAATAAAGAAATATAAGTGTAAGGGTTTCATTTATAGCAAGCTCCTGCAGCTATTCCTCATTTTTCATCAACAACCTCTTCTCTTTCCCAAATCTGATTCCTCTCTGGAGCTTTTTTTATTTTTCCCTGGACATGACACATTAATTATAAATTGCAAATTTTTTTCTCAGAATAAAATTAATATTACAATAAAACTAAGATTGAAATTTTCTGAAAAATTTTGCTTAGCTTTGAAATGATTTAGCGCACCTCTGTAAGCTGCGCCCGGGGCATGATAACACCCCTTCCCCCGTCACTACCCCACTGCCAGGAACAACTGAAATTGAACCATAGAAAATTTTTTTAAAGAAGATTTTCCTTTGAAATTTCTTACCTTTTTATGGCAATATTTGTCTTATGTGATATTTTATCGTCTGCTGTCAAAATTTTCTTTTTTTTATTTCAACTGATTACACGTTTATTTCTTCTACAACGTCAAATCCTCAACGGAATCAGCTTAATTTTTCTTGATAAACGAAACTTCATAAATTGTGTAATTCAAATTAAACGAGACTTACTATAGAGAACAAGAGAGCACTTTAAAAAAAGTATTTCCTCTTTCTATGTTCTAATCATGGGGAAGAGAGATCGAAGTTTTTCCCATTTCCCGCGTCTTTACGTACGGGAACACAGAAGTTGAATTTCGTACCACAGTTCTTTCTCATCAAATGACTGATATTCGTGTGTTTTTGATTATCGTTTTCACAATGTCTGGAATGCTTGATTGTGTTCTTTCGTTTTTCACGAATGAATCAAGTTTTCAGGCTTTATATAAAAAAGAATCAAATAAAAATGTGGAACAATATCAGATCATAAAAAATAAAAGAAAACTATTTATCAGAATCAAAAGTTTGCAAAAAGGAAAAATTTTAAAATTGAAGCTCGTAAATAAAAGTTAAAATTATCATTATGTCCATGGTGTCAGGGTAAGGATTTGCCATTAGTTCGCAAAACGTGAGTGTTTGTAAATTAGAGATTCGTAATAATAAGCGCGCGCGCCTACTATATAAGTTATCAAATGATAACTTATATAGTAAATGCTTGTTTACCGTACTTATACTGTTATAAACTATACCGTTACTTATATAGTAACGGTATTGTTTACCGTTCTGCCAACATCCAAACGGTTCAAAAGTTCATGAATTCCTTTGGTCGTTTTTTTTTTTTTTTTTTTTTTTTTTTTTTTTTTCTCCCTGGTTTGAATTTACTTTAAACAGTAGGTTTCAGTCAGATTAACCTTCCTATAAAAAGAAGAGTATCAACTATCGAAGGTTGTATCGTTATGAAAGTATCGGTCTCTAACAGCCTAGAGAATTAAAGTCTTCAGCGTATTTCAAAATGTGTGATAAATTTAACCCAATTTTTTCAAAGTTTCGACTGCTAATTGAGAAAATGTAAGTAACCATTTTTTAATGTGGATAATTATGCAGTACTCATTATAGTTATTTATGAAACAATTTGATAAAAACAAAAATTTACTTTATACAAATTTTCATTGTGAGATCTTGAAAAAATGCAGTGCCCTTACACTACTCCTACACGCTTATTTTCATAAAACTTAGCATTATTTAATCTTATTGTGCGATGATAACGTTGTCACTGTGGAGATATTTACTTCATTTACTTATATATCTGGAAATGAGAAAAGTGTATAGCTAAATTGTCGCTTGATATTTTTAAAATAAACATTATAAGGTCATTATCATCAAAATTTTATGATTTTTGGCGAGTTAAAATGAGAATAAATACGTTAAGAGTTGATATAAAAATATATGAAATAAAAAAAGATGATGTTGTAAATTTGGCTGCACGCGCGCTTGGAGCTCTGATGTTGGATACCTGGAGTTCTAAAAATTTTTTTACAAATGAAGAAAATTTAAGAAATTTGAAAATGGTATGTACATTGAATTTAGATGAAATGTAAGACCTTAAACTATTTTATGACATTTCGAGGAATGAAATATTCAGAACATTTTGTAATGTTTATATGATTTTATTGAGAAACACATTCTATTTTATTTTGTTGAGAGGCTAAAAAAAAAATTTAATTCATTTGCTTATTCCCAAAGTGAAGATTATTTAATTCTTAAATTAAAAAGGCCCTATTTTTCTTGAGGGGAATTCACTTCTTCAGATATGAATGATGATATCGCCATATTTGAACTAAGAAGTATGGATTATGTACTAAGGTTAAACTGCTTTTAAATTTTACTTAGAAATATATCAAGAAACAACGTCGAGATGCCTGATCTATGCAAATAGAGAGGTAGACTTTCCATTCCTACAAAAATCATTGATAAAAATTATAAACCAAATGTACGGAATTTTCCATAAATTTTGTATCGAAATATTTTATAAAGGAAGAAATGTTAATGCAAAGTTAATAAACTAACTACATTATTTTCTTTCTCTCTCTCTCTCTCTTTTTTTTTTTTTTTTTTTTTTTTTAGAGATAAGAAATTTAACATTTTCGTCCATTTGAAAAATATTTATTAAAGTGAAGTACTTAGAGAGAATCGCAATTGTTTTGCTTTCTCATAAGGTCCATTAAAAAAGAATCAAATCTCGTAAAATCAAAACAAATTGAAATTATATCAAGAAAAATAACATAAGTATATTTTATATTTTTAATTTCTTTTGAACGCTGATATTAAGTTTTGATCATTTAATGAATAATAATAACGAAATTCTTCGATTTTTTTTTATGCATCTGTATAGCTTTAAAGTAAATAGAATAATATTTCTTCTCAAAATCTCCGAGCAGATTTTTTTCTCTCACTGCTTGTTTAAACCCTCAACGGGCATTTCCGATGTCAGAAGCATTTGTGAGCCAGCCCCACTTTTTCCTCACCCATGAGATTTACAGACATACAGTTATAGGAAGGAATTTCCTGAGGCGAGAGGGGACAGTCTTCAAGACGAACTGACTACATATGCGGAGAAAATCTACGTCGGAACATGCTAAAGAAAATTAGGAGATGCAGGGGGGGGGGATAATGTCTCAGTTATTCCTATTGCGGTTAAATAGTCTCCGACTAATTTCCCACTTGAAATTTGCTCCCTTTGAGTTAGGAACTATTTTTTCTTTGTAAACAGGTGCTTTGGCACGGCTCATGAATTTAAATTCACTAATTAGTTTTTTCATTCTTTGTAAGAGGTACTGCCCACAAACAACGGCGGTAGATGGCGCTGAAGCTCGTTTCTAGGTTTATTTTGAGAAAAGAGTCCCCTTAAACTGTAGGTCTCAGTCAAATCAAACTTCCTATAAACATGATCACAAAGAAGAATATCAACCGAACCGCTTTATCTAATAAATTATCAACCGTCAAAGGTTGTATCGTTATGAAAGTACCAGTCTCTAACACAGCTTAGAGAATTAAAGTCTACAGCGTGTTTCAAAATGATAAGTTTAACCCAACTTTTTCACAGTGTCGACTGTTAATTTAGAAAACATGAGTAATCATTTTACTGTAGATAATTATGCAGTACTCATTACAATTACTTTGATCTTGAAAAAACACGGTGCCCTTATACATCATTATTTTACTCCAACACACTTATTTTCATAAAAATTTGCATTATTTAATCTTATTGTGTGATTACGTTAGCGCTATGGAGATACTTAAGCAGATTTGTTCACCACGCTATCGTCAATCGAGATAAATTATGGGTTAATCTTTCGCTGAAGGAAAAAGAGAAAATTGATGTATTAAAGCAGTATGAAAAATCGAAGAGTAATAGCTAAGCATTTATACTAATGGCATAATATTAGCAAACAGTTTTTTGAAATTTAGAAATATTTAAAGCAATAAATACCAATCTTGGTTGGCTATCAATAGATGAATCCTGATAAAAAATATAAATAAAAATGAAGACTATCGTAAAGGAGATAGAATCGCGGAGCACAAGTTTATCTACTTTAGCATATCAATCCTCTAGGGACAAAATCTAAATTCCGAAAAGTTGTAGAAAACTTCCATTTAAATCGATGGAAGTTTTCTGCAGTGATGGTAGTTTGTGACAATAAGCTAATTCGCTTATTGGATGAAAGAAGCTTTAAACTGAATTAATAACCACAAAAGGAAGAGATTGAAATCCGTGCTGGAATTGATATGCAGAAAAAAATAAAAAAGATTTGCGAGTGATATTCAGCAGTGAAAAATATTCACCTATTATGGTCTGTATGACATAAATTAATGCTATTATTATAAGTATTACAAATACACAATATGCTTAATGACAGATATTGTCATAAAGATTAGCTAGTGAGGTTTCCATTGCAATATTTGCCATCTTCGGACATGAAGGAAAAACTAATGAAGCATTTATAGACAATCGTTTGAAGCCTGCAATCTATCAACGATTACTCGAGCAATATTTTCTTTTCCAGCAAAGAAATCGTAGTTCCATTCTTAATGTTCCCACAGACCAATGTTCTTGTGTATATTGCTTCCTATTTTGAAAGATTTCTGGGAAATAGTGAATTCGTTATCGATTAGCTATATTTGTCAGGCTCGACCAGAATTCGGTAGAAAACGTGGACATTCACACAACAGCAGTGTGCATAGATGGAAAGTACAACAGTACCAAAGACTTCAAAAATAATGTATCTTTCAATGGGTAAAATTTCATATAAACTATTTGGAAAAACTCATCGAAATTATCTCGTGATTTATTATTTGATTTTGAAAAAAGGATGAAAAAATTCTAATAGAACATAAGTTTAATTTTCGGCTCAACGGTCAATTTTGGCTATTATATAAATGTGTGTGTCTGTCACATAGTTTTTGTCATTATCAGAGCTCCTATGATTTTTCTATTATTTATACGGTATTTTTTTTTTCGTGATAATAAGGAATGTAGCTTATCAGATAATATTTTATCAAAATGAAACTTTTTCCAAGGCATAACTCTCGTTTTTATTGGTAGAGTTTTCATTTCGAATGTTATTATTACAGTTGAAGTTTTATCAACCTTTTTTAATATCTCGCAGTGACTATTTTTTTCAATTCATGATAAATATTTATGAATAAAAAGTATACTTATGTCATATAATAAATGCATCGTTTCCAGGATTCAATTGCAAAATAGGTTCAATTTATAAATGGAAATAACATTCATATTTCTAACATTAGCAACAAGAATGTATATATACTTTTTAAATACGATTCATGCAATCCAAGCAGTTTATGGGCAGAATTGGATTATATAATTCATACTGAGTTATAACAGCAATTGTGTTACGATAAAAAAATAATTGCAATTAAACCTGTTATTCGAAAAAATAATCATTGGTAGAATATTAATTTTAAATTCCACTCATTTTTTTTTGAGCAATGTTTTTTATTTGTCCAGAATTTTTAATAGCGACTGCATACAACTCTAATCATTAATCATACTTACTTACAAGTGTAATCATTCTCAACCATTTTCCGGTTCACGGCAAACTGTTTCAAAATACACTTATGTCCATAAATTAAGGATAATTCAAAATCACACAGAAATGAAACTCTAAAATAAAAATTTCACAAATAGAATTATCACACACATCTTGAAGAATAATGTGCATATTAGAAGAAACCACCTGATGGCGCTGATAGTACGTCACAATGACGAGATTGTAAGAGAGGGGTATATAAGGAATGGTTTCAAAAAAGTAAAATTATTCGCAACACTTTAAAAGCCTTTCAGTGCTATAACCGCATAGTTATGGCACAAAGTAAACATTTGGATCATATCTTACGTAGTAGATTTATCGGCCACCTAGAATGTGGACGTACCCAGCTGGAAGTATCCGAGGAACTTGGAATCACCCAGAATGTCGTCTCCAGACTTTGGCAACGGTTCCAAGATGATGATAATGTGAATATACGTTACAGCACAGGTCGCCCCCCGAGTTACAACGCTGAATGAGGACCGGTATTTGGCAGTTATTGCCAAAAGAAACAGACGGAACACAGAAACAGACCTGTCTCGTCAGCTGCCAGTACGACAGTTTCAAGGCATACCGTGTACACACGCTTAGGGCACATTGGTCTATAAGCTCGATGCCTGTCAGATGTGTTCCACTTACAACTCACTGTCTCACTAATCTGAAGGAGAGAGCATGCATTGTGAACACCGCAACAGAAGTCTTGTGTGATGTTTTCCGACGAGTCCAGGTTTAGCTTTCAGTCTGATTCTCGCCGGACTTTCATATGGAAAGGGCATGGTACCCGTTACCACCAAGAGAACACCATTAAACGACACCGTTACGGTAGTGCAAGATTGTCGTTATGAGAGGAATTATTCTGGATTCTAGAACTAACTTGCATGTTCAAATTGTAAACATGACAGGACACATCTATCGGGATGTCATTCTGGAACAACATGTACGTTTGTTTCGGGGTGCCATGGGTGCTGAATTCCTGTTTATGGATGACAACGCCCGTCCTCACCGTGCAAACATTGTAGACGGATACTTTCAATCAGAGGATATCACTCGTATGAACTGCCCAGCATACTCGCCAGAATTGAATCCCATAGAGTATGTGTGGGACATGCTTGGCCGACGAATTGCAGCCCATCAATCCCCTCCCACATGTCTACCGGAACTTCGAAGAGCATTGCTTAATGAGGGGTGTAATATTCTCGAAAATCAGATCGATAATTTGATACTCAGCATGCCTAGGCGTATGTATTGCATCGTCTGGGATACATACTATGTATTTTAACCATCATACTATTTTATACTGGTTTTTGTAAATGGGTTCTTTTTTGAAATTTGCTCCAGGGAGTAAAAAATCGCAATTTTTAGTAATGATGTCAAAGATATAGCTTTTTTGCTCTTTATCTTTTGTTTAATAAAAAGACTTAACAAACAAGTCGCATTTGTGTTGCTTCTGCCTCTTTCTTTGCCTTAACTTGCATTATTCGTAATTTATGGACACGAGTGTATAATGGTTTCCTTTGACATTTTATGAAATCTAATTAAATAAAATTAAGTATGTAGATTTCGAAATTAAACTTCCTTAGTTTTGAGACAAGTGTCGAGTTTTATGAGCTATAGTGACTTACACACATATTATTTAAATCCATTTACCATGAAATTCTAAAATTTATATTGTGATACAACAGTCATGTTAAATTAGTAGAATAAATGTTTACGCTAAGATTATTTTTGATTCTAGTATAGGCTTATTTTGAGTGTTCAACGCTCGCGGATGCATTATTTTATTTTTCTTAATACATTATATACTATTCTTATAAAATATTAGCTTTATTCTTTTATTCATCCTCAATTAATTTTTTTATTATTTCCTTTATTTTCATTGTTGTATTTCTCAAAATCTGGCACTAAAATATATTATTAATTTCAGAAGATAAAAATAGCAATTTATTTCATGTATATTGCTAAAATTACAAATTGAAAGGAAAATGATGCAGTTTATTATTTTTTAATGAACAATTTTCAAAGTATTATAAAAGTGTATTACGCATTTCGCGTAGCAGTGGAATTCTTTAGCATGAACGACAACGATGTCATTTTGATGTACAAGTGCAATAAGACCCATACATATCAAAATAACATAATTATCGTTCATTCTGCAACATCACTCCAAGCATAGACTGACAAGTGCTTGTGTCTAGAATGTCAATTTCATAAAGTGACTTCAAGTCACGATCACTCCTTACAAAATTATTTTACGATATCTGCTCATTGAGATATTCGAAGTTACTGAATTCAAATGATGGCTGTAAGACGGGAGCTTGATTATGAGGGAAAATTTTACACGAGTTGTTTATAAAAAATCGATTCAGCATCAGCTTTTATTTGACTTCAATTCTATGGACTTATTATTCTCCAATAAAAGCGGTGACTTAAGTTTCTCAACCATAAAATAAATGCAAATGAAAAACTGAATAAAATTAGATGATAAAATTTAAACGCAAGCAAGAAATGTCTGAAAATGAATTCGCATAATAGAGATTTTTCAAAACTAAGTTCGTAAATGGGAGTTAAAATTATCATTGCATCTATGAGGCCTGGTTATGGATCAGCTACTAATTCGAAAAATGAGCGTCTACTATATATATATATATCTTATAAAACAAATATGACTTTAAAATAGCTGAAAAATTTATACTTTCAGTTATTAAAACTTAATATTTTGATACAGCACATAAAATCAACGATATCAAATCTCATTGCTCTTCTAATTAACAAAAAAGCTGAAATTAAATTTCACCTGTTCAACTTCATTTCAGTTATAGGCTCAAGGACAATTTCAACAATAATTCAAAAACCAAAACGGATATACTAATTAGATTTGTTGCATGGCATCTGAAGAACTCTCAGCCAGCTCTATGCCTGTTTTAAAACTAAAAAAGAGAAATTCAATCTCTTATTCATTTACTTATTTGAAAAGCTTTCGCTTAAATTTACATAAATATGTTTTTCGGACAAAAAAAATCTTATAATTTCAGTTTAAACATTTAGATTTGTCCAAATGCTTTGAAATAGGTATATCGTGAAAACTTCTGTAATCCTAATATATAGTTTTCTGATCAAAAGACTATGGTTTGAAGTTATAAGCAAGATTAGTTAGCTATGCCATAGTGAAACTAACTATAGTGCTATCTTAGCAATTCTAAGAAACAACAGGCTATATTTAAAAAAAAAAATGCATTTTTTACTATTTACAGTTACCACACACCCAAATTATTGATTTGATGTATCGTTTCATGTTCTTTCTATAATTCCAAAGAAATAAAACTTTCCCACTTAATTTTCTTTCATCTTTCTTTTCTGTATAGTGTTTTAGTATATTTTTTCTTGTTTATTTTTTTCTTACTTGTTGCGTTTAAGCTCTTGTAAGTTCATCCAAAATGGTTTCCCTTAATTTTTGCGTACTCTTAACTTTCTAATAACGAATGGGCTTTATTTTAATGAAAAAAAAAGTGAATTCGTTGTCTACAATTTGAAATGCTTATCAATCTTCTAAAAATAAAAAACACGTAAGTTGTTTTAAATTCTCAGAGAGTCTTTGTAATCGATTATTTACTCCAAGCAGACCGCTTTTTTAATCAATATTTAAAATATGAATTAAGAAAACATAATAATAATCGCAAAGCTAGTGGCTAAAACCCATACCATTCTCGATTTTATTTGAAAGTAGCAAAAAACAAAGCAATTAATCTGAATAAAAGGAAATGGGAAAGGAATGGTCTTGGTCAATATTTATTAGATAAACGAATGAAAGAAATAAAAAAATGTCATTATCGTCTGACTTCTGTCTGGCTTTGTTAGGAAAATAGGAATGCACGCGATTTAACCATTCAAGGTCCAACGATAAATAACTGTTTAATTTCTATCGAGAGCATTATCAACTCACGGGGAAGTCTGTTGATAATGATCTCGATCAACAACGGTGAGCATTATCAGCTAACAGTGAAGTAACAAAAAATAGATTATTTACCTTTGTAAAATTAAAATTGAAAAGAATATTTTATATTCCTCATAATTTTTAAATAGTTGATTGAACAAGAATTAACAAGACATACAAAATATTCCTTTATGATGACATTTTTGCAATTTTACACTCTTTTTCCCCCTATAATGTTTTTTTTTTTTTTTTTATTTTATAAAATAAAACTGTCATAGGTATGAAAACATTTATTTTTATTTTTTAAATCAGCTTACTTTTTCATTCACTTTGCGTATTGCTTTTTTGGGTAAAATTTCATTGACCGAAAAAGTTGTAATAGGTATCGCCAAACAGACACCAAATCATTTGATATAATTCTTCAGTACATTTTTGATGAGAAATTAAAACAGAAAGTAGAACATGCGATTTAAAAAATGAATAAACATAAGTATAATTTTAGTGTTTTAACAATAAAAAAATTATTTGAATGAAAAACCTAAAAAGAGAGAGAATATATATACATATATATAACCCATTCGCGATAACTGTGAGTTAAAGATTTTCATCAACAATAAATAAATCTGTGTGGAGTAAAAATAGTAATAGGAAACCTTCCAACTAAATTCCTTTTAGAATGGATAGTTGTTTTTCATATTTTTAATGTTGCAACACCACTGATTGCCTGACTTCTAATAAATTACATAGCGAGCTCGTTGAATTTTTTGAATGGCAGAATCACATACCTTTGCAAATATTCAATCACATTCTGCTCTGTAATAGAAGCCATGAATTCGGTATACAGTTTTCTACTGTTGGCGAAAAATCGTGTTTTTTGGCGATATTGTTCCTTCTAGACAACGATATTTTACATATGACAGTGTGTAATTTTATATAAAATATATAGCTGAAATTTGATTAAAATTAATTCTTAAATCTACGAGAAAGAGTTTCGCTGGTATATTTTTATGAAAACTATTTTGACATCAAAATTATGTTTGTTCAAGGCCAAATCCGCAAGTTAGAATTTTTAGAATTAAGAAAATAAAAAATATGTTTTGCTTAAAAAAAAGTACTGTCCATAAAACTAGATATACAAAAAAAGTTACTTTTTGCAAAATATTTATAATAAACAGTGAGTGAAAAATTCAACTGGAAGACAGTTTCAATGAAAGTAAAAAATAACAATATTTAATTTCAGGATTATATAAAAATGATATCCTTGAAAATAATGCAAACTAAGGATGAAGATTCAAATATTCCAAAATTAGAAACGAATAACGAGGAAAAGGAATAAAATGAGTTGTAAGAAAGTCTCCAATAAAATGCAGAAATAGACCATGCAAGTTTTATATAATTACGAAATGTAAGACGACATAATTAATGTTATGAGTCGTATTTCTTTTTTTGATGCGGTACTTCTGTTTGATAATACATTAAATTACATGAGAAATATAATAGACACATGTTTGATTCACATATAAGATAATGAATTCTTGTATAGTGTTTTAGAAAAAGTTTTAACCATAATGACGAAAATTCAAAATATTTAATATTAAATGGTATAGGTAACTGACTAAATTGAATATAAAACTCAAATCCTATATTTTATTAAAGAATAAACCAGTTTTTTAATCTGATTCTTTAAAGTATGGCCACTGAGTTACATGTCTTAGGATATCCAAGCACATAGCTTTGATTCCAGCCCAAGTCTCAATGGACGTAGGCAAAATTTGCTTCCTTGGCAGAAGAAATCCAAACTGACCTTTGTCGCGGAGTTCAACCACGTAACTGTAACTCGCATTCAAGACATAGTGCACCCAATCCCTAGCTCCACCACTAACAGTATCTAAAAAAAAAAACTTAACATTTAAAAATACAATTCTTTACATATTATTCATTATTACGATTAATGTAAAGTGAAAATTTGCCACAGGGTATAATAGTATATATATTCATATTTGTATACAGAACTTTGAATTAAAACAATAAAAATTATGCGAATTTTCGATAATAGGAATAATTTTTAATCCTTTAAATTATATTTTTCAATGATTTCAAACTTGTGTAGTATCTTAAGATTTTTAAATTGATTTTATTCTGTGCTTAGCAACTATGTATAAGACAAATTCTTACCCGTCATATGTTCGTTGCGGGTTCACATCTTAATTTATAATTCTCAAATTGCAAGCTATGTTACTTTAGATAAGAAAATAAGAATCAGGAAATATCGCTGTGTCAGGTCTTCTCTAGATTAGAATTATATTTTTAAATTTAGCTTTACTATTGCTAGTAAAACTACATTAATTTACGAAAAACTATACAATGCTGGAACATATCATAACCCTTAAGATTGTAAAATAAGACTTTAAAAATACTAGGAAATTTGTGTACATGTTATTTTCAAAGTAGTTTGTTAAGGAAGTATTGTATATATAACGACATATACAGATTAACACTCAAGTTAGAACAGAAAAAATTTGACAATTTAAACTTAGAAACTTTAAATTGAGAATAAAATATGTATTTTGACTAGTTATACTATTATAGAAACTAAAACAATAATGTTGAAGTTTCTGAGTTAAGAGAGTCAAAATTCTGACTTTTACTGAAAACTATATCACAGAGATTATGTCATGTGACAACTGATATGACAAGTTATATGTATACTTATATTCTCTCAGAATGTATTTCAGTCGAGTATCACATACATGTTCACACAAAAATAATGTAGATATGAAATATCATTTTATTTATCAAAAATTTTTATGTTTTTGATTCAACAAATCGATAGACTTTAAGAAATAAGAAAGCATATTTTAATTTATCTATAGAGATCTTTATGTAAAACTATGAAAAAATCTCATACTATTTTAATCAATGAAATATTTGCTTTGAATTTTAAGTAAAAATATATGGTCGAAAAAATACATAAAATTATACATAATATCATAGTATCAAAATTAAACAAAATTGGTTATTCCTCTTAAAAAAATAACCTCTAACAAATATAAATTTAAGATTATTTTTTTAAATTTAATAAAAACTTATATCGTATTACATACATGAATTTATTACATTTGTAGTTAATAATATTGTCAACTTTAGGAACCTTTTATTTGGTATAGTGCTAATACTTTACCTTTTTTGGAAAATTACACTCATCGCTAAATTAAAGACATTATTGTAAGCTCTAAACTTTTTTTTTTATATACATAAAATTAATTTTGTTGAACATGGAAAAGTTAGAAATTCGGACTATTTTATAATAGTGCGAATTTCTGGCTTTTCCATGTTCAACAAAATTAATTTTATATATAAAAAAAAAAAGTTTAAAGCTTATGCGAAACTGTGGCATCACAGACAGCGCGAAACAGTAATAATCTATTTAATTCTAGTGTTACTGAGCAGTATCAAATTGTTTTGCTAAATGTCATAAAGTTAACTTTGACCTTATAAATAAACCAATTTGATGTTGAATGATTGTAGATACACTAACGCTGGAATTCCATGGAATTATGTTCATTCATCCTAGCAGAAATGCATTATGTACCAAGCTTCGGGATTCGTGTGGATTGAGAGTTGAAGAAAGCAACTACTCGATGAACAAAAGACTTTTAATTGTAAAAATTCCCACTAGAAATACCAGCTGTAATAATCACAATTATACAGCTACAATTCGTCAGATACGATAAGTAACAGCTTCCAATCACAGGTCTCAAACACCTCAGGCAGAGAATAGCTTCTCTAAACTAGCAATCACGACTAATCGTCTTCACAAAACTGACTGTCTGTATAAAAACTGACTGTCTATACAAAAACTTGCCTAACTATGTTGGGCTGCGGTATTTATACCTGACTTGGCGGAGAAATCTACTAATTTCGCCAAGGTTCTGGAAGCTTCTAGGCTATCTCGCTAAATATTGGTCCTTTAGGTGATGGATGTTTCCAAAAGTATCTATTTCTCGCCAAGTCGCCAAGTTTTTTCGCCAAAACACCGCCAAGTCACCAAATCATTAGAAAACCCGCTTTTAACGTATAACACGTCTAAAAACCGCAATTTTGCCCAAAATGCGAGTATTTTCGTTCTGTCTGAGATATTTTAAGACATATACAATAGTTATATATAAATTTGTAACAATTACAACCAGATGAGAGAAATAACGCAAATACTTATGAAAAAATAGATCAGGCTAATCCACAGATCCATACCCATCTTTTTTTTAATGATAATGCTGGACCACACGTTGCACAAATGGCTGTGGTAAAACTATAAGAATTGGGGTTGGAACTTATATTATCTACGGAATTTTCCTTTTCTACAAATTTCTCATTTTTGACCTGATTTGTGCATTTTATCAAAACTGTGCAAGGCTTGGAAAAAATACAAATTCTGCTCGTTCTTATTATCAACAGTACATGTCGCAAAATTTATAGATTACAGAAAATTAGCTTCCTGTGTCTGTCAGTGCACTTTATAAAAGAAAGCCTCCTTTTTTTGCCAAAATTTAAATCATTTGAATGATAATACTCTTATAAAAAAGTCGACTAATGTGACCAATTTCAAAGCTTTATGAATTCTTTTATTGAAATAAGTTATTTACTTAAAAATTTGAATGTGAATATTCTTTCAGAATAGTAAATATTACTTAAGCATTTAGGCCAAGCTAAAAAAAGGATATTTTTTAACTTCCTCTTTGATTGCTTTTTGCTCTTCAGGTGCTTTTTATGTCTACCAAAAATTGTCTTTAAAGTATCCCCTTAAAAATAATCCTCAAAACCAATAGTGGGATAATGGTAGACATTTTTTATTTTTCTCATGATAAATGGCTACCCTCATTTCCCGATTGGTTTTATCTTTTTATATTTTAAATTTTATCTTTATAGTTGATTTTGTGTGTGTGCAGTATGACTTGGTGCAGAATCTTGCTGAAAAACATCCCAGAGGGTAAAGAGGTTTAATTTCTTTGATTATGTACCTTAAAACTATTTTGATTGTATTTAGCATCAATTTTATCTTTTGGTTGAACAAAAAAATGATTTTGCTATAGCTTGGGGGTACATTTACATTCATAACAGCTGATGGATGATTACCTCTTGCAAAATAAATGCATCTTTGCGACGCTTTCCACGTGAAATATATTGTATTTTCGTTTTTCCAATTGATGCTTAATCCATGTTTTGTATCTGCCTTTGTGTAACATTAAATGTAGAGGTTAAGAAAGTTTTATTCGTTTTTCGCAAACATTTAATGACATACTGGTTTATTCACTTTTTAATAGCTAATTTACTTTATCTGACGACAAACTGTCAATGCCTATAGTTCTTTGCTAAATTTTTTTAAAAGCCAGAAGATGTTCTATAGCGTAAAATCTTTTCAGGTTCCTTTTTTACGAAGGACTTATTCCTTTGGTTCACATTTTCCTCATGGACATTTGATTGGTATCCAGATTTTATTTCATTACAAAGTTTTGATAGTAACCCTTTAAAAAAAACGACTAATCTGATTATTGATTGCTTTATTTACAATAGAATTCGAGAAACCATCCTTCAAAAACTTTAAAATTTCATTTCCCCAGAATCTATTATTCAGAGATATAATTAATTCCCATCCATTGGCTCATATGCTGATGCTGAGGTGTGCAGCAACAAGCCCTTGACCTCTTTTAGAATAATGACTATAAGTATTCATAATTAGACATTAAGTTTCTCATTTGACATGAGTTATATTTTGAAAAATAGACTAGAATTCTAAACAACAACTTGGTTAAGTACTCCCAGAATTAATTTGCGTGGCAGTTTTTTTAGATATCATTTATTCAAGATAGAATAATAATAATGGTAGAGAGAGTTATAATAATAACAGTGATGACAATAGTGAAAAGTATTATTAAAATAATAATAGAGGTTTAGGAATGAACTAGTAACATCATTGTCATTCGTGCATAATAGCTGTGAGGGGTAAATAAAATAATGTTGCTTGCTTGTGCACGAATGGTTTGTTGATGAACAAATGTGTAGTCCGTAAGCAATCGGTTTGTTTGTAAGCAAACGTCCTGTTTACAAACTTATGATTGGCTACGTCTACCGAGGTGCCCGGAAGATAATATCACTAAAAGAAAGTTTTCATTTCAGAAAAATTTATTTAATTATTGGTTGATGGGTATAATCTTAGAACCGATCTAGGCCTGTTAATATTTTGAAGATCATATGGGTCGTAGCTCTCAATATGTTGAGTTTCCGAATTGTTTATTTTTCGTAATTTTTCATAGAATTTGAATGGTAAGTTTTTCATGCAATTTTTAACTGTTGGCATTGCCATATTCATCCTAATTAATATATTTCTGAAAAGTAATTCAGAAGTGCTTATTAAACTTAAGATTTTATTTTGCTGCGATTCCAGCATCTTTAGGTTCGTAATGCACGCTCCTCCTGCTGGAGAAGTATATGTTATGATAGGCCATTGCATCGTTTTATAAACCAGCAGTTCACTTTTAAGAGTTAATCACGAGCCATAAGAGGGTATAGTACAGTACTAGCACCCATGAGTTTGCATTTGATATCGTGTACGTTTCTTTTCCAAGTTACGCGTTTATCGATTGTTAGTACCAGGTATTTAACCCTTTCTTGCCAGAGATGACGGTTCCAGCAATGTTGATATTTGGGCAGCTGCTTCGCTTCCTTGTGAAGATCACTGCCTTGGATTATGTTACATTAATTTTTATCTTCCAGACACACAACCAGCCTTTAATTTTAGATAGGTGTTCATTGAGGTTGTTACTAATTTTTTGGTGATCTTGATCAATGGAGAGCAAAGCGGTATAATCATCGAATAGGCATATCATATTATTGCTATGTTGGAGGATATCATTGATGTAAATGTTAAATAGAAAGGGGCCCAACAGGGATCCTGCACAAATGGGTTTTTCTGCAGAGTATGTGTTTTTCACTCTTACGGCAAAGGTTCCACTACTATGATAATTTTATATTTGCCTAATTAGATAAGGGAGATCATAATTTATTAGTTTATCATGCCAAATTACGTTGAAGGTCTTCTGAATATCAATAAATATTCTCCAGTGGAGCTTTTTTGATTGATATTCCTTCAGATAAGAATGGTTAGAATGGTATAATTTAAATGTTTCATTTTTTAAAATTAAAACTGGTAGTAAAACGATTAAAGTTCAACACACAGTTATATGTTTTGGTCATACTAATTTTTGATCAATCTGTAAACAGGTGTCTAGAAATGTTATCTGATTTTTTTTTTTTTTCCATTTGATATTTTGTTTCAGTTTTTCAAAAAATACATTTGGGTTTGAGTAAAAACTTTGCCAGCTTAATTCTTTCATCTTTACTACATCGAACATTGCACATTTGCTTTCTAAATTACTGTTTAACCAATATAATCTTATTTATCAACGTCATTCGAAAAATTCATTCAGTTATAATTTAATATTTTTAAATTTAGTTGAAATATTTTTGTTTTATTATTGAATTCTGGAGTTATTTTCAAATTTGTTTTCTTTAAATAAGGCATCTAAATTTTTTGTCCACGATTTTTTAAGATTTAAATTGTGCAATAATACACACATTTAATAACTTTCTTGCGTTTCTTGACATCTTTAAATGTTCTTATTCGAACTTATAATGAGATCAAGAAAATTAATACTACGAAATAAACCGTTCCAGAAATTATTGTGGTACAGTTTTACGAATTTTTTAGATTTTCTTTATATTCAGTTGATTATAAATGAGATTAATTACTTAATAAAGTTTGCGCCAAATAATGGGGTGGTTTTTCAATGGTTGGTCTTTATATAAAGGACAATTTTGTACATGTTTTTTGATTTTTTGGTTTTAATAATCATAATTAAAAAAAACTTATTTGGGAAGTGTTTACAAAATGAATATAAAATTTTACACGAGACTCCTAGACATAAAGATGGCATTTCAAGGATTAAATATAAATCAAATTAGTTATGCTTAACGTTAATTGTTTTTTCAATAAGCCTTTAAATCCGAGAAATAAAGTAAAAAGCTAACTCTACCTGTTTTCTATTGCTCTGAATTCACAATATATGTTTTACTTTAATCAGTCACATACAAGTATGGTATGGAAATAATTTCTCTCTCTTTGAATATAGTAAGTTAGGATGCAGGAATGGCATATTTAAGATACTAAAGTTATTTTTATAATATGTGAGTTAAGAATACCAACAGAAAGATCTTTTTTTACACTGGTGTTTATAGTTATAATTTAATTTGCAATAAATGATCACTTTTTTCATTTTTAAGACACTCAATTTCTTCTGATCAATTTGCATTCCCATAACTACTTTGTGCAATTGAGTATACAGAAGTATATAAATATTGAATTTCCAGCGACAAATTCTATTCAAATCGGTGATTTTATATATGAATGTACATGTTAAGGATTCTTTGTATGTTAAGAACTTAATAATTTCTATTTCTATTTTGCATATTAATTATATTAATAGAGAATTTATTAAACTCAAAATTTTTAATAAATTCTGAATTAAAAGTTATTGTTAATGTTATCTTCATAATATTTAGAAATTATGAAGTATTGCTTTTACAATATGTAATGCGTTCCACATATCGTTTTCTTAAGGATCAATGTAATTAATCTAATTACATAGCAACCATAACCACAAGGATAAGGGTGCTTCATTTGAATTTTACTAGATTTTCCGACAAAACAATGAATATACCACTTTTGATCCATGGTATGTTACTGCATTAATTTTTTTTAAACAAAATTGCTGCAGTCAATGTATCTGTTAAATTCACTAATTATATGCAATAAATTAATTTTTTTATATTAATTTTATGAAATTAATAATTTTGCCGGGTCACTTGGGCCTGCATTTCAGAGCAAAGTTAAAACATGTGGAAGAATTAATGCTGGAAGTAAGCATTTAATATCTAAATAGACATTAATTAAAAGATAAAAATAAGGATAAGTCAATAGTAGTAATTTTCATTCAAATGTAATTTTTATAAAAATATATCATTAAGAATTTTATCAAAACAACTTCTAAATATCTACATTGCAATAAAGGAAAAAACATTTTCTTACACATGATGTTTCCAGATGAACCAACTGAATACTGCGTCCCACTCACATCTCTCAATGACGATGTTGCCATTTCAGCCAATCGTTTCTTATAAATAAAATAAAAAAATCAATAAAAAGGAATTTGAAATAAGTTCACACAAAAATGGATTTCATTTTCTCTCCCGCATAATACATTATTACTCATCATTATAAATATAATAAGCCAAATTATAATATTTATGGAGGATTAATGAGAAAAATTATTTGGTGTATGACTCAAGAAACAAAAAAATTAAAAATTCAAATTGGAGTTCCAAAAAATTTAAGGTGGGATTCGAACCCACGAACTGTTGAACCGAAAGCAAGAGCGCAAACCATTTGGCTGCCCGCTCGGCTTCGAAACTCGTGATACCTTTGACGACTGAACAGAAATTGAGTGCGTATTTCCATTAACTGTATTTGTATAGGAATTGTTAGAACAAATTTATCGATGCATAATATATTATGTATATATTGTTTTCATTGTGTTTGCATTTCTTTAAAAATACTAACTACACCAGCCAAAGTTAACTTCTGTTGTTACAAAGAAACCTCTATTGATGATTGGGAAAAATGGTCAGTTTGCAGCTAAATAAAAGTATTCGAATTTGCTAAATAAAGGTATTTTATATTTATGATGGATCCAAGACTCATATTATGTAATGCATCAAGTTTTCTCCCAAGGTAATAAATTTAAGAAAAAAGTATATCAATAAAAAAATTATTAAATTTAATGTTCCAAAGTTTAAATAGGCAATAATTATTTATCTTGGAAAGATAATTAAATGTTCATAATTCTTCTTGTCTTGCTACATCATTGTCGATCAGTTATTTTATTCCAAGATTCTTAAGCAATTCTAGAAATCAAAAAAAGAAATATTCCAATTCTTAATGAAAAAACCACGTTTTAAAATGTTATTAGATTTCTTTTTTTTTGTGATATATATAATAAAATAAGATGAGAAATTGGCGATCATTACGAACTTGTGTGATCAAATTTAATGTGATGGGAGTGTGAACCTTAATCAGCATAAAATGATATTAAAATTTATATCATATGTAATGTAGATAACACTTGGGCATGTATTGAAATTAAAATCCTATTAACCTATAAGCATTCTCTATAACTAGAAAAAAAAATTCAAGATATACAATAAAAGTTCTCTTACATTTATATATTTGCGAGCTTTAAAATTTTCCAAAACCAACTAGTTATGTGTTAGAAATCAAATAAATTTAAAAAAAAAATGTATTAATGATGAAAATCTAGTAAGTTTTACCTGTTCTTTATAAGTGGGCGGCAACTGGGAAGTGAATCCCCAGGGTGTTAACCATCGTTGCGAATAACTATGGAAATCAACGAACAATACAAAACGTTCTTTCAAATTCTTCTCCATAAATTCACTGACTGTCGCCGTTTCTGGTTCCGAAAAATATGATGGGCCTGCATATGTGTGAGAACATGGCTTAGGACTTGAGCCAGTATCTAAAATAGAAGAATATAAAAATTAATTAAAATAAAAAAAGCAAAATTTTATTATTTTTCAGTTAGATTAATCATGCTGGTTTATTTTTTAATCTGTTTTACATGAATAGTTTTACTTCAATTAAAAATAAGAATGTAAAAGCAAAATTACTATTCCATTTTATATTCCAATTCCTATTTGCATCAACACCAATACAATGCTTGTTGCTTGGATGTCTTGATCGAGTTTTTCTCCACAACCTATCCTGAAAACAGATTTAACATGTATAAAAATATTCTAAGTGTTTTCTAGAATTTGAGCTCACAAATGAAATATTAAATGGCGATAAATTAAATATTAAATGCATAAAATAATTAAGTATTTAACTCATAAATAAAATATTAAACACACATTTGAAAAGGAATACTCATATTTATACGGAATACGGAAACACTAAATATCTATATTGTCACATCGTTGAACGGATTAACTGATGGTTTTAAGCATTTATCACTTTAAATCGCGTGAATTGCAAATGAGAATTTAGTTGTATGTATTGATAATGTTGGATTTTCGTATAATGCCAGCAAACTATAACTATAAACTATTTTCAATTGGCTCTATACAACTGACATTTCTTGAAAAAATTGAATTGTTCAACTGGCTTATATAGAACTTTACTATTCTCACTAACTAAAAGTTTCATGAAAGCAAAATTCCTAGTTGTACATCAGGACAAAACTGACATGTTTCGATGCATATTAAATGCAACTGTAAAAAAATTCTATTTCAGACTCATATAATCATTTTAAAAATATTTTTCAATTAGGCACTTAATTTTTCTCACTAATTCCTTGTGAGCATTAGTTAACCAGGTTACAATCCAAAATTTCCTTAGTTTTTAAGTATCATAAATATGTTACTTTTTGAAATCAATTCAAATATGTGATCCTCAGAAAATATTTATTAATGGAAAATTTTAATAAAATATTCAAAATTAAAATTCGGTTAGATAAATTATGAGTTCACATCAGGAAAGGAAAAAATTGATCTCTTATATAAATATTTATTTTCTTACCTTCTGTTGACAATAATTGTACCCATCTGGATTTAAAACTGGCAGAAAATAGAAATCAAAGCTATTCACCAAATCATACACTTCGTGGTTGTTGTAATACGAAGTAATAAACTATATCAAAAATAAAACAATTCATTATATATATGTAAAATTATTATTCAAAAAAAAATATATATTTGACGTGTAATGCATGGCACAGGAAATGCTTACGTGTATCAATATTTCTTAAATTAAGGATATTAAAATAAAGAATTTATTAAAGTACAATCGTAATGAAATTCGTTATTTTTTTTTTAAAAAAAAATAATGCAATCTTATTAGATAATAAAAATGTATAGCATTTATTAGTAAAACGATTTAAATCATTATTTTATGCATTGTTTTTAAATTTGCACACGAAACAATAGAGCAATTTGAAATATTTCTCGTGTAAATCATATCAATTATGCGTTTACATGTAAGCTCTTTACCAATTATCCGCTTTCTATTAAAACAAAACACATTTAATTATTTTCGTTACTTTTATTACTATAATTGCTTTTCCACATTATGGAGTTATTATGTGAACAACTTACACATTTCTTAGAATAAAAGCATCGGCTCCCCAGTCTTTGCCAGCTATGTATTTAAGAATTTTTACTCTTTTTCTTGCCTTTGAGACAATATGTTTAACATGCTTATTGCTTATCCATTCAGGATCTAAAAATATCCCAAATATTTGGAATGATTCTTGTAAGCAAAGTCTTTATTATCCAATTTTAATTTTGGCTTTGAGGTCTGCTCTAAATGTAAAACTAAGCAGGATTCTCCTAATCACATCCTGGACTGTTTAGGACTTTCCAAAGAGGATATATACTCACATCCCCCCCCTTTCTTGTCCTCGATTTCCTTAGGGTGAGTGGTCTGATGGACCTTGTCTGACTTCATCAGACATTTGGAGGATAAGCCGCAACAATAATTTACATATTTTATAAAAACATAAAAAAAATGTTACAAAAAATTGTTTTTTAGATAAATCTACAAATAAATCGTAACTTTAACTTCAAAAACAAGAGCTAAATATAACCATAGAAATGACATGTATAAGAAAATCATCCAAAAAGCAGACGTTATAAAAAATAGTTAATAATATTTATTTGGAAAAAAAAAAAAAAAAAAAAAAACAATTTGCACACTAAAAACTTTCTTTACTTCGCTATATAACTATTTTTTACATTTAATCATTTGATCTTGTAGTTCATCATGTGATACAGAATTCAAACTTAATATTTTTTACCCTTAACCATTAAACCAGGTAGTCATTGGAATGTCAACAGACCCTAATACCAAAGCAAACATTTAATATCAAAGAGAATCCCTTGAGAGATTCTAGCAAAATTATGGCGAGTCTCTTATACTAGGAGACAAGGCAGGCTTTCTTGAGGAACCGTACTTTGTCAGGAATTTTGAATGGCCTCAGATTATTGCCACAATTCAAACACTAATATATGATTCAAAAGCAGAATTTTCAAGAGTTTGGATTTTTTTCTCTTGTAATTCTTATGTTTTCGTAAATTAAAAGAATTTATTCGTGATGAATAGTTTGGGGTAGAAAAATTTAATATTCTCTTAGCTTAAATTATTTGTCAGCGGAAGACTGTAGCATGAGAATTCTGAAGCTTGAGACCAGATGCGACAGGCCAACTCTATTTATAAGAAAACGATCGTTTCTCTCTAGGCTTTTCATAAATGAATATAACTTTAAGTATACAGATGGGAGAAAATTGGAAACCTAATCGGCAATCATACATAGAAAAATATGGAGAAAACGCGTCCCATCAGAAAATAATTAGAGATAAAGATATAAGAAAAACAGAGAAGCTATTAGAAAACAAAAAATGTAAAATTACATCATCATCAAAGATACTCAAGGATATCAAAGATAAACAAAATTCTATGCTTTAATACTGATGCAAACTTGACAATTAAGCAGCTTATACTGACGAGTATTCTTAAAGATCGATGGTATTTTGTGAATCTTATCTGCGGTGATGGAGATGCTTGCTGCCAAATTAATATTAGAATTTATTTATGCTTTGTCAATAATCCTTTTCAAGAAACTTTAGAAAAAATTAAAAAAATTGCGATTCAAATAATTACTTATGTATATGTGATAATGAAATATAGCCTCTTAATCATACTCGAAACACATCCTTCAGCTCACGGGGACCTAGGATTTTTGTCTTGTTGTTGAGATTCAATTAGCGCCTCATTGAGTATCTTTTCAAGCTCTCTCTCATTTCCATTGGTTAGGTCATAGGTGACAGGAATACCCACACCAACTCAGTGCTCATGAAATAACTTGTGCTAATCATTCTTTATGAGTGTCTACAACAAAAAAGTCTCACGTACCAATTCTGATACCTCGAGTACAACGTCTTCCATCTGTTCCTATATATTCTTCCGTACATTATCAATATTCATAAAGATATTTCGCAACTCCCCATCAAATTCACTAAAGCTTTCGGAAATACTCCCACATACGCATACATATTTTATATACATACCTTACACTTATCTCATATATGTGTTATAGTTATTTTAATACAATATAAAACAATTATGCTTTAAAAAGAACTTTATAAGAACACCTAGAAAATAATGTGGTTAAAATGTCATCAACAAATGAGTAATAGAGATAAAAATATAAAAAGAATAACAGAAAGCCATTTATTAGACAACAAAATATAGAAAATTAAATATAATCGTGACTCATACTTCAAAAAAACATTTTTGAAGCAATTATGTTAAAGAAAATACGAATAGATCAGATATAAGCAAATTTTTCTTATTTATGTTTTACTTATATTAGAATTTTCTTACGACCCTCTTAAGTATTATGCATCACATGACGTCTCTAAATACTACCTAATACTACACTATTTTTAAATAATAAAGTTTATTTTATTATTTATAAATACATATGTTCCACTAATTTACTAATAACAGTTGGTGAAATCCAAACTTGCCTCTTGGCTATAATTAAATTATTAGCACCCAAAGACAGTTTTTTTTTTTTTTTTTTTTTTTTTTTAAAACAAGTTAATTATCCTTGATTTAATCACATACTTCCATAATCCCACGTGGTATTGATTGAGAAAGAATCACATTAGGTACACACTTTTCAATTAACTGCTGTTCAAAAATGTGATGCGTTTGAAGTTGGGAAAAATTAACCGTTAATCAATGGGTACTGCTGGTGCTTCTTTATGCATCATTGAGTATGTATTATTACGATATAACGATCACTATACATTGAATGGATTCTTAAGAATAAGAATTATGTTTCAATACCTATTACAAAACGAATATGAAATACATCGTTACCGATAAGTGTCATATATTTGAATTCGAGACAAATTTGAGCTATACGAGTAAGTCTTTAGCAAGTTTTATTTCTATAAAATTTACATTTTAATCCTCTTAACATTACCTTCACAATAATACTTTCCTTATGGAAAAAATTATCTTTAAAATTGTTGTACAAAGAGAAATATTACATTTATTGTATCATATCTATTGATAAAATACACAATTATCAATATATATAAGAAATTCCTCTGATATTTTTCTAAAGAATCAAAACGTTTAAAACTTAATGTTTAAAAATTTACTGGCTAATCCAGAGTGATAACGTACTTGTTCAGCTATAAAAAGTACAACAGCCGGTCCAATTTGTTCGCGAGCATGAACTCCACCCTGAATCCAGATAGCAGGCTTCAAGAACGCTGGACCCGTTGAGACCTGTTTTCAACAAATGAAAAAACTCTTAAAATTTTAACACACTCTTATTTCTTATTGTCTTGATAAATTTACATAACAACTGAATTGAATTTTTTGCTAATATACATATATATATATATGTATACATATACACACATACATAGATATTTAGATAGATAGATCTTTTCCCCGAGTTTCAAACAAATTAAAAAAAAAAAAAAAAAAAAAAAAATCATAAATTATAATTTTTTCTATTGCTGAACAATAAATTGCTAATCAATATAATGCATTAGCATACCACTATACTGTGCCTATTAATGAAACTATTCCAATAATTTTAGACAATGATAATGAACTGTTGAAAAAAAATTAATTCAGTTTCATTTCGGAATTTGAGTATTACACAACACATATTCTGAATAACATATGAGTTTTGAAATTATCATATTGAAATTTTTTTTGTTTCCTCATTTATACAAGCGAGATCAAATAAAGTTGTAAAATTATTTCTCTGAGAATATATTTTAAATAAATTCTCATTTAGAATTTATAACATATATCAGAATATTAACCCTTACACCTAGTAAAAGATAAATCCCTATTAAAATTTTTTTCAAAATGATTTCACAAAGCAATTTTTTCAAAAGTAATATCTGTAACTATCGTGCATACACAAATTTAAACTTACCAATAATTTCTCTAGAAAGATTTACCACTTAATATCAAGAAAGTTTTTCAAACAAGCGATGCCATTAATTACTATACGATGTAATTCGAACATGTGATGAATCTCCTCTTAGTTGTCGATGAAAAATAAAGCTTATTTTAATATAGAAAAATTTTTTATAAGGGTCCGTAGCTTTATAGCCACTTATTCACATGTATCATAACAACCTATACCAGGAATAATGTTTTAAATTGACTTTTATTACACATATGAGGAATTTATAAGCTTTAATTAATTTCGAGATAATTTTTTGAGAGGAAATGTATTTCTCTTCAATTATAAGTCCTGATAGTGTAATATGATATAGTATCAAATAAAGTTAGGGATGAATCAAATATAAATTTTATTTATACATTCGGTTCTCATATATAATATACATTATTTATATACATATATAAACACATATCGGTACCGGTGATCCCGGGACTGTACCTTAAGGTTAAAGGGTTTAGAATATTCGTTCGTCACCAAACGCCTCTTACTTTTGAACCACGATCAGGCGATGAAGTCAAACGTGAGCTGGCCACCCTTCTCTCCACATCCACGCCACATCAGCTGTAGGACTTTAAACGTCACAGATTAATGTGGATACCTCCCCAATCCAAGTTTGAACGTACTAGCATAAGAGTAATTAAAAATGCCTCGTTAAGCCATTTAATTAACAATCATTTCAAAGTATTTTAATTCGTACACTTTTTGAAAGACATTCAAAAACTTTTGCTTAAGACCTTCGTTATCAGAAACGAAGAAAAATTGTTTATTACTGCGCAGTTATACAATGCTGGACAATTTCTAAGGACGGATAACACTATGATTCATAGCAACCACAAAATGAAAGGAAGCAAAATGTGGAAAATTAGAATAAGTGCGGGATATAGTAAGAAGAAGTATGCGTATGCAATTTTTTTCCCCACATCTGTTCATCTCGTGATAGCGTTTATAAGAGCTTTAAAGATTTTGACGCGTGTGGACAGTTGTTTCAAGTCAAAGTTTTACAGGAAAAATTTAATAGACGAATTTGAAATTTTTGGTATGTCTTCCCGACATCAGTTAGATGATTTTATGGTGACCGAATTATTGGAAAGATTAAAGAAGGGTGAAAAAAACAGATGTTGCCAGGGAGTTCGACATCGCTCACAACGTTGCTTCACGGCTGTGGAAGTCATTTAAAACTACTGGAATGTGTAGTAGGTGGCACGGGGGAGGTCTTGTTAGAAGTAAGACTCCTGAAGAAGACAGATATATTGTCCTATCAGCAAAAAGGAACAGGCGCACCACAGCTCAGATGGTGGCAAATCAGTTTCTTGCTGCCCCAGGAAAGCAGATCTCCCGAAAAACTTTTGCCAGACGTTTGAGGGGAGGAGGACTATACGCCTGCAGACCTGTTGTGTGTGTCCCATTGTCCAGACAGCACCGTACTGCCCGTTTACAACGGTGTCGTGAGCATCGCAATTGGACTGAACAGGACTGGGCACGCGTACTATTCTCAGATAAGAGTAGGTTCAGTCAGTCATCGATTTATAGACGCCAACTGATCTGGCGCGAAAGTGGTACTACTTATCGTCCAGAAAATATCCAGGAAAGGGACCGATATCCGATAGGACTGTTCAGTCCAATTGCTATTCTTGGAGAGGTACTGATGTACTATTTAAAAGTATCCCAACAGTTATTATCACAAATCTTGACAGGGAAAGAAAAACTATTTTGTACTATGACTAAATTTGTGTTTACAGTTTTCCTGACTTTAAATACTTAACATAGTATTGTGAATCAATAATATCAAGTACAATAAAATTTTAAAATTTATCACACAATAAGATAAATATTTTCATTTGATACATCTCAGTATAATATCATTTTCAAACTAGACAATTTAACTAACAGTTTAATCAAAATTATCTAGCAATTGCAGAAATATTCTTTCCAATCAGAAGAACTCAAAAAATGATTGAGTGTTTTGAATGTAGAATGAAGCTAATTTAATCAAACAATAAGTTTAAAATTATTTTGAAACTTACAGAAAATTATTAGAAATCTATACTACAGTTAATTACATGTTTAGTGTAATGTGAATTTAAAATTGCGAAAAATATATAACAACTGGCAATATATATATTTTTTTATTATAAAAAATTTTCAAATCTTCAGAAGACTTTTCCTCATTAACATTTTTCAAATAATCTCAATGAACTTTTAAATAAACCCCTCGTGAACTACTGATCTTTTTTATAAGCTTCTAACACTAGTTTTTCATTTGATAATGCTGTACGGGATAGATATTAACAAATAACATTCAAGAAAAAACAAAGCTTTCAAATACCACAAACTCTATCATTCCCAATTTTAGAATTTAAAAAAAACTAAAGAATGGGTTTTCTAAAGAAGATAAAAATAACAAACAATCTTAGCTCCAGATTCTTATATCTATTACAAAGAATATAGAAATTACTTAAGAAATTAAGTTATATAATTGAAAATAATGCTATTTTATATTATATGTATTTTGCTATTTTCTACACCTTTACATATGTGAATATAACGTCTATTTGGGTGAAAATTTATGAACAGAATGTATATCTCGTGTGTTGTGTTATTGTCCTTAAAAATTTTACTTACTCGAAGGACTTGCAGCGGCCTTCCTTCAAATGAAGTACCAATATCAAGTAGAGACACGTGATCAGGATACAAATAAGCCAATGCTCTAATGTGCTTATAAATCTAATAACAGAGAAAGATAAAAGAACACATAAGTATAAAAAATGTAGAAAAATAGCACAGAATAAATTTACTTTTATTTTTTTATTTAGCTCAGCCAGTAAAATTCAGATTCTATTTTCTTAAAATTTTATTAAACATATTGGTGCAAGCTAAGAAACTTTAAGATCAAGCTTTCTTGAATTATATTTCATTTCCATCACTTTCTACTAACGAGAATGGGG
The DNA here is from genome assembly GCA_030067965.1 of Latrodectus elegans. Classification (NCBI taxonomy): domain Eukaryota; kingdom Metazoa; phylum Arthropoda; class Arachnida; order Araneae; family Theridiidae; genus Latrodectus; species Latrodectus elegans. The sequence goes on along the minus strand of CM057814.1, from coordinate 53,162,939 downwards.
TTCAATCGATTATCAGTTCACTACTTTGCTGTTATAATTTACTTGTTATTGTTTTAAATGAAATTAAAAAAAATCTGCATATGGTCCCTCCCGTTTATTTACACATTATGGAATATAACAACACTAGGTTTATGGACTAACAAAATATGTGACAAAAATTTTGTTAACTTTATATTTCAAGATACATAAAAGTATAGCAATTTTTCATAAATGTAATGAATGACAAGACATGATTTCAAATGAAGCAAGAATTTGTCAGTAAGACATTCAAATTAATGTGATTAATATTAGCAGCATTTAGGAATAAAATATTTAACACATAGTTGCCTAACTGATTATCATGTTATGTTTTAACATTATGAAAACTGATTCTTGTCTGTAGTCTGTACACACCCCTGAAATCTTATCGGCCATTTGAATAGGATCTGCAAGATCCTTATTTAAAGGATGCTTCAATTTTCACAAGTGGGTCGAGATATGTTGCTTAAGAAAAATAAAGATTTGGATAAGGAAGAGAAAATATTAAATTTCCATTATGTAAATACCACATTTTTAATGTCATTTCGTAATGAGAAGTAATCATGTATATTTATCAAAACTCAAAGTCTGATGAATGTCCTTGAAGAAATTCATCCTCATTTTGAGTTTCTAAATGCAATATAATTTTAATCCTTATAAGCGGTATTACTTATTTCGAGAAATTGCTCAAATGGTTTACGGGATACACCATTTTGACGCCTTTAAATAAATTACAAAAATTGATTGCATTTTAATGTTATCTACTGTATTGACTTTTTATCCGTTGAAAATGGTAAAAATGTAATGAAGACTATTTCCTTCAAAAACTTTCAAATTCTCTATGTCTTATTATTATGTCTTCGGATATGTGTTAATTTAGTGCAGTCATAATCAAAATAAAATGTTTAGTAAGTTAGTTTTAACCATGCAAAAATTGCACCAACAAATATGAATAAGAGATTGCTGTTGTCTTGAGATTGCTGTCTCAAATGAAATAAGTTCAATTAGTAAAAGTTGGAAAAACGAGAAGCAAGATGAGAATTGCATGTATCAGAAATGTGTAATTGCAGTAGGAAATTGAATATTTGTGTAAAAGATACGCGAACTGAATGTGGAAAACTAAAGTAATATCCTAAAATACACAATATAAATATATATCCAATATTTTTTTAACAATTCTTGTACAGTTTAATTATATAGCTTTCTCTCAGTGTTTTTTTAAATATATTCTGTCACGCGTCCAATTTACCCATATTCGTAGAGATGGATACATGAGAAATGTTCGTAAACCTAATGTTAAAGCACCTAACCTGATAATCGCTTATTTCTTACGGTATGTATACACTTCTTAACAATTCTCCATGGAATATATGCAGTAAAATTCTTTGCCCTTTGAATTATCTTCTAGAGTTGAATTTTTTTTTAATATTACAACAAAAACTCATCAATAAAAGTAATAAGAAATGAGAGAGATCAAAGAATTGAGCATTAAATTTTACAATGCATGTTTTGTTTAACTTCATTCGCTTTTAAAATTAATTTTTATTGAAAATTAATTTTCAAGGCTAAAATACACCACTATTAATTCATTTTTTATAACTAAGGTATTTAGTTATTTCTAAGTAGCGAAAGGAGAGAAGTATTTATGACGCGAATTTTATAATTTACGAATCAAATAAATACATTACATTTAAAATCCCACAAAAATTTTATAGGTTTGAATGCACAATATTAGAATATTAGAGAAACTTACATAAAAATAGGATACATTCTGATAATAGGTGACATTTTTATTTCAGTAAAATAATGGGAACTAGTTTGTATAGCAGTATTTTCCATGGAAAAAAGAAACATACAATCTTTATCAAAATATTAGAAGGCAATTCAATTTCATTTCTTTATTTCAGCCACATTAGTTAACTACAGATATTTTTTTAAAATTTTATATTAAATTTTCCTTTTTCACAAGCTAAAATTGCCCTACAATATTTTGTACAATACTTCCTGACAAGATCTTTAAGAGAACTTACATAAAAAAAAAAAAAAAAAAAAAAAAAAAAGATCTATTAAAAATTTAAAAAAAATCAGTGGATTGAAATCTGACATTTTAGTGACATACTGTTGAAAGATATATGAATTTCAGCATATATAAAAATGTTGATTCATGATGCATTATAAAGTTAAAACTCTATTTAGCAATATATGTTATCAATTTTTCAATAAAGTTAGTTTGAAGTGGAAAATTTTTCTAAAAGATATAGAATCTCAGTACAATATATATTTTTCTTTAAGTTATTATTAGTTTAAGTATATATAGGTGGCTCTTTATGACTAGAATATTTTGTGTATTAGTCTGAAAACTTTTTCATTACAGTTGGGCAAAATAAGACTATTAAAGTTAGAATTATAATTCCATATTAACTTTGATCACTTAATCTTTTTCTCTCTCCCAATTTAAATTAGTTTAAGTTGTAGCAGAATGTTTCCGATTGCCTATTTCTGCCGCTAAACAATCAAAATCCTCGTAATTTAGAATCAGAATTAAAAGTGATGTTTATGTGAGAGATCTACACTTGAGCTGGCCATCTGCTCTCTAGTCTAACACCACAGCATCTTGGGATATTAGACTCGGCAGAGCACATACGCTCTCAACACGATGATCTTCAATAGAGTCAAGATTTGAATCTGCTACTTCCTCAATTTAAATTACATTTTTGATTTTGAGTTTAGAATATATCTTTTTTGTTATATGTTAACAATTACAATAAAAAATATCTTTGTGTAATAAAATTTCTTGTCTTAATTTTCTTGTAATTATGTAATTTATTACAAAATATTAGTTTGATTTCTTTAGAAAAAAGCTATTAATTTACTTAATTTGAATGTAAATTTTTATTTTGAAATTTGCTTTCAAATTGAGTCAATTAATTTTTTTTATATATTTTTTTATTTCAACACTCATCATCTCAAATTCCGGATGACTTATATTTAATATTAATTTACCTTATCTCTTATACTCAATAGGAATTACATATTTTTGTATTTTATGTTAATTTACATGTATTGAATGTCTTCTGTATATTTCATAAAATGCACTGTTTAATTCATTTAATTTTTACCTATTTCAAATAATTTTAAATCGGTCATTTATATAATATTTATCAATAAAAGTATGAAAGATTGAAAAGCCATTGTTAATTTCAACTAAAAAACTAAATTACATTGATGCAAAAAATAATAAACGTATAAAATAAATATTAGACTTCTATGTAATGTTATATAATAAAATTTTATCACACACTTGCTAATGGTTGATAAAAATATGATTAGAATTTTCCATTTTTCAACATTTATGTCTTATAGTGATTATGAATAAAATTTCAATTGTCTCTTTTGAAAGTAACCTTTCAAAAGTTTATTTTTATATTAGTCACTGAGATCACAACTTCAACATTTAAAAAACGATTGATCACAATTACTATGCTCAGGATTCTCATTACTCAGTTTAAAACATAAATAGCTATTTGGTAAATTTACTATGCTCAATATTTCATAATACTTTGTTTAAAATATAAATAACTATATTTGTCTATTTAACAACTTTAATTTAAGATAAATATTTTTATATTTACAATCGATTAAAAATTTTTTGATTTAGATGCATGATTAAAAGCAATGGCACAGGTGCCGTATAATCCATGTGCCAAATTCTGAGATTGGCGATTTTTTGGCGGATATTCATTTGTACCTGGCAACCTGATTATTATTACGTCATACAGATGAATACCAATAAGAATTAAAGTGAAAATTGAATTTTGACAACCCTAGTGTTTACGTCATCGTGACGAAATTTAGAACATTTTGGAATTTTACTAGAAATTTTTGCGAGTTAACTTCGTAAGATTTTTTTTAGCGTGTTTTACAATTTGCTTAACATTTTGGATACTTAAATTCCCGGTTGTATTGCACTCTTTCATTACTTTAAAAATTTAATTTCAATTTAAAGCTACTGTTTAAAATTGTGTCCACACATTCTTTCTTTAGTTTATTTATGGCATTTTTATAATTTATATTATTACTATAAAATACTAATTTGTATATACATTTTTAAAATTATTGTTTCTATATTTAATTTCTTAAAGATATTCTAGTTAACAGTTTAAATACTTAATAATTTATATTTATTCTTTTCCGAATGTTGCTTTATTTTTCGTTATTATTTGTGTTCGGATTCTTCTGGAATTTTCGTTAGAATTCGTATTCCAATTTTCTTAAAACTGATATTTACTTTTTTCGAAGTTTCCATATTTTCCATATTCGTGTTTGTTTCGGAAGTAATTTCGGAAACGAATACGAATAAGGAAAATATTTGTATTTTCTAATGTTTCACTTTCTGTTCTAATGTTTCATTATTTTTTATATCTTATTATTTCAATAATATATATTCACGCTCTTTATTTAGCAGGTTTAAATTTAATACTTAGACATGTAAAGTTTTACAAAAACGATTTTATTACATCACAATTACAACATATTCGTGCCACATTACGTCATAATGACGTCATCTTGGCAACATTTCGTCGTCGCCAAAAAAAACTCAGAGTTTGTAACCTTGGATTATACGGCACCTGTGCCAAAGCAATTACTGCAAGTTTAAAAATGAAACAAAACACACTCAGTTATTACATTATTTTTTCATTATTGCGGATATTTTCTAGGAAAATGTAAATTCATCACTTAACAATTGTTCAAAATTTCAAGATTTAAATTTGTTAAATAGGAATCTATGATCAAATTCCTTAAATCAAGCTTTAAAGCATTATTTTGAATTAATCCCTTAATATAATCTTATTAATGAAAAATAATCCAATAAAACATTAAAGAAAAATAATTAAAAATTCGTTTGCATAACTAAATAGGAGTGAATTTAATATATATTGAAATGATTCCGGAAAAAAACTCGGAAACCTATTTAATCTCCAATATTTTATTTACAATTCAAATTATTCATACTTTATTGGATATTTTTGTTCCTCCTTAATATTGAGCACATAAAAAATTATTTAAATTTTTCTTTTGTAATTGAGATTAAGTATGATTCGCTTACCTTTTCTATACATTGATAATTACTATAAAATTCGAATCCATCAGGAGTAAAGAATTCCGAGACCATGTCATCTTCTATGACTCTATAAATATTTATTAGTTTTTAATAATAGAAATTTATGTTAATATGAATTATATAGTTCAGAAAATTATATCATGTCTTTTAAACATTATATATAGGAGCTCCAAAAATGACGAATGTAAATGAAAAAATGAAATAAAAAGTCATAAAAATGTGGTTTCATGATTCATGTTTGGGAAACATTCTTTCAGACACACAGAGCTTCTATTATTACGAAATTAAAAAATAGAACATAATGTCTAAGACGATGGAAGAGGAACGTACTATGCGAAATTGATATGCATAAAAATGTCAGTCGCCATTTTGATGCGAGTCTGCAAAATTTAGGGAATACTTTTGAGACTTTACTGTCCAATTAGCAGCTTGATTGAAATAAGTTGATTTTTAAATAAAGTGAAAGCAAAACCACAGATGTAAGTCTCTAATCTATCTCTGAGTGATATCCCTATGTAATGCAAAGTGTTGTGTATATGATTACTGTTATTGAATAACAATTATAAATGATATTTTAAATTATAATAAGGTATTATTTTTTTAATTGCGTTGTGTATTTATTATTTTATTTATATTTTTCTACCCAGATCCAATCCTGAAAAATAGAAGCAGAAACTGGCTTTGTTTTAATAATTAGAAATTTCTTTTTATTCACTTATAAAGTAACAAAACTATTTAAACACATATAACTCAATTATTTATAAATCACTTATATTATATCAAGATAACAACTTTGCTACCAACACGATTCAGCATTCACGTAGAGTTCATAATGATACTAAATTGTTTAAAGTTATACTCGTATTATTACTTAAAGTTATAAAACAGGTGGTACCACCTTTGGCTGGAAGAACATTTTAAAAAACATTAACTTACGTACAAACAGTGACTAGGCCGGCCTATTTAGAGGGCTTCCAAAAACATGCTTATAGCTAGTACGAGGAGGCTTCCTTCATCTGGATCGTAATTTCAGTTTCTTCGGAATAAAACTACATTGGCCTTTTTCTTCTTCTTCTTCAAACTTTAATTATATTTAAAATATGTAGGCTTTTATTAACCGGAAATTTCAATTTTCCTGCCACTGAATCCACTAATGCGTCCTGCGGGAATCACACACTCTGAGGGTTCCTTTTTGAGTCGAAGTCTTGCAGCCTTTTTTTCTCCTTTTCTCTGGCGCCGACAAGTCCCTTCTCTCCTCCCCTCGCTTTCGCTTTTCGAAAACGGTTTCCTTCAAGTCCTACGTTAGGGCATCTCAATTCGTCAATATGGGGGGGGGATTATAGAATATAATAAAAAAAAAGGACTTCCAGCCAGAAAGAAAAAAATGGGTTGTTTAATTTCTAAAAATTATCCAGCCAGTAAATACAACACCAATAATCTACCTGAAAAAAAAAAAATCGAAGATTTTTTTTTTTACACATTTACAATCCAATTATAACAGTCACAATTTAGAATACATCTTTAGAGGTGAAGTTGTGAATCTCTTCTAAGCCGAATAGGAATCCCTTCTCTCCTCCCCTCGTTTTCGCTTTTCGAAACCGGTTTCCTTCAAGTCCTACGTTAGGGCATCTCAATTCGTCAATATGGGGGGGGGGGATTATAGAATATAATAAAAAAAAGGACTTCCAGCCAGAAAGAAAAAAATGGGTTGTTTAATTTCTAAAAATTATCCAGCCAGTAAATACAACAAAAGGTTCCCAAACTTTTTTTCTCGTGGACCACTTTCAAAGTTTTACTATTTTCGGTAGACCCTCTGCTGCTACATTTCTACTGTATTCCCAAAACTCCAAAAAATATCATCCTAAATTGAGGGTGTTAGGAAGAAAAAAAGTATCACATTTTCTTGTGTCCTATTTATTAAAATAATACGTGTGGTTATACAAAATTATAAGCATTTATTATTACAAACAATCAACAATTGACAAAAAAATCAACAATGAAATCTGAAATGTAAATCATAATAACATATAGTCAGAATAAAAATAATCCTTCATAATACATAGAATAAAAAATAGTCATACTTTTAATGAGGCGGATGTACTTGATGAATAGACAAATCAAATTCTCAATATTTGGCTTCAGTTTTGTAAGAAGTAATCTCAAAAATCTCCCCGTTCCGTGATGTTCAATCTGCTTTTTTCTTTCTTTCTTTTTTTTGTTAACAGATTGGTAACGGCACTAAAATTTCTTTCGACAAAATATGACGTGGGAAACGCTATCAAAAATTTTCGCGTAATTTCTCACAATCCAGGATCTTTTTCGAAGATTTCTGCTCGCAGCCAAAATGTTAGCCTTTTTTTTAAAATTTAACCTTCAGTTCCTCTCATTGGTGATGAGTTCTAGTAGCTCCTCTTGTAATATCACATTTACCTCTTCCGTTTCATCAAATGGGGTTATGATACGTGGTGGTATTTCCATCGTCGGAATCAAATCTATTTTTAAAGTCATCATGCAGAGTATTTAAATGTTGAACGTAAGTCTGAATATCCTCATCAAGACATTCTATCTGTGACAAGAGCGAAAACTGGGAGAATTCGCGCCGACTAATATTTTGCTTCATTAATTTCAATTTACCAAGAAAAGCCGAAATTAAACCCTTTGTTTTTATTAAATTAAGCATATGCCCTTGTAACTGCAAGTTAACGTCATTGAATCTTTTAAACAACACTGTTATATACGCAATGTTCGCTTTATATTTGATTAGATTTTCTTTTAAATCTAATGCTTTAGTTTCCAGAAGCTCTATCACTGATTCGAAAAGTGAATAAAATCTTGATAAGCTTGCACCTTTCGACAACCAGCGTACTTCAGTATGTAAGAGTAGTCGTTGGTAATCTTCATCATTTTTATCGCACAATAGTACAAATAAACGGGTATTCAAAGCATTGCTTCTTATTTTATTAACTACGTTAATTACAAATTGAAGAGATTGGTAGAATCTATTACTCAAATTTTTCTCTGCAAGGTGTTGTCGGTGGATAACACAGTGAATTGCAATGAGTCCTGGTATTATTTTTCCTGGTATCCTTTTAAGTTGGCTTATATCGTAGAACATAGCACGAAATCTCTCGAACATGGCAGGAGATCCATCTGCTGCCACCGAAATAATGTTTGTAAATGGAATAGAGTTTTCTGTAAAAAAATCAGTCAGAACATTAAATATCGATTCGCCTTTAGTGTCCGACTTCAAAGTTTCAGCGAATAGCAGCTCTTCATGGATTTCTTTGCCCACAACAAATCGAACAAATGCTAATAATATATCTTCATTACCAGGCAAAGTAGACTCGTTCAATTGAGTAGGAAAATGAGTGGTTACACAAGAATCTTTCTATATCAGAGCTCATTTCATCAATACGTCTTAGTACAGTGTTGTTACTTAAAGGAATTCTTTTGAGTACGACAAATGGAGGTTTATGCAGAACAGTTTTTAAAACCCCTTTAATAGCGGGGAAAATTAACTCCTCTCCAATGGTGTGCGATTTTTCAGATTTCGCTATAAGTAACGAAATATTGTAAGATGCCCTCAAGCCATCATCGTTATTTTGAGACGTTGTAGGCAAACATACTATTTACAGTATGTCTCCTTTCATATTTTCCCTTCAATATTTGAAAGTATTTCAGATCTTTACCTATTTTTTCAGGATGACATCTTCTTAAATGGTCTTCAAGGTTTAATGGTTTCATAAAGTCATTCCTCATAACTTTGTTGCATAAAAGACACATGGGTAATCGTTTGTCTGTTGTTGATGCAAAAAATCAAATTTCGAATAATCCACACTGTAATGTAGAGTTTTCTTCTTAGATTCAGCAGTTTTCCATATCCTTTGTGATTTGTAAAAAAAAATGTTTTTTAGGCTGTTTTTCCAGAATATGGCTATTATACACAACACAGTAGAATTATACAATAAAAAAATAAATAAATAAAATGCCCGCGGAAACACCGCTGTTTTAATGAATCGCCGTCGTCGCGTAAATAAATATTTTTAAACAAAAAAATACCAAGGTACCTAAAGTGTAATTTTCCCTGGCTTTTTGTTCTTTTATAGAAGTTTTGAATAATCTCTAGTATTCAATGTTTATTACATAACTACCTACTAGACTCAAATAATAAAACTAATATGACTCTGATAAATTACAATATACAATAAAAATGAGTAAAACAAATAGGCAGATGCTTACTTTTTCCAGCACTGCAAACACTGACATCGATTCACTCAGTCACACTTTTATGTTTAAAATCCCGGAAACAAATGAATAACGTTTTGTTCTTGGCATTCATATTTATACTAATGTAGATTGCAAGCCCAGCGCAATTCGCATTTCATCCCTTGGCAGGTCTAAACAAGCATCCCGGACGAGCGAGAGGCTCTTTGCAAGTCTCGACATGTGGTGTACACTTGTACTATTATCTATTGTTCTATTCAATTCTGTGTTTGAATTGCGTGTCGAATATTTTTGAGTACCTACCTAGTGAATGATGCTACTTACCTACGTTGATAGGTAAATCCAAGCCAAAACTTTTGTTCTTTATTATAAAAACCAGAAAATTTTTCGTACACTCCCACTTACAACTTGTGATCCCCTGTTTTCATTTCACGTTTGCGTGGACCCCCGTGTAGTCTCCTATGGACCCCTGGGGGTCCACATTGACCACTTTGGGAACCTATGATGCAATACCTCTAAGTGGAAGCACTCAGAGACTTTATTTTCTTCAAGAATTCCAACAAAATATGCCTCCGACGGTTTATAATTACTGCACTATCGTGCTATACGTAGATATTATAAGTGTATTTATAACGTTATAAAATACTTTAAAAAATCGGAAACATTTCATGGCTCACCTGAGATGAAAACTAGTTAAATCGTACTAATCTTTAAACTTTGCATGGAATTTCTTTTATTTGTGTCATTGCCTGAAATGTGTGTATCGACATACTTCCCAGTACCAAGCCCAGAGTTGGGTTTTACCAGTTAGATGGAAGCTTCTGGGTGGGAGTCTTCGTAATTTAGAAGAGACCAAGTAGGAGACCCTTTAGTGTTTGATTAACCATCCCCAGAAGTAAGAGGATATTGCGGCCACGATATATTTCAGACCCTGAGCAGGTAGTCGAATGGTTAGCTGTCTTGAATTCGGTTCAACAGTTCGTATAATATGCATTAGGCACACCAGTGGGGCCGTGGTAGCCTAGTGGTTAGGGCATCGGCCTTCCATCCGGAAGGGCGGGGTTCAATTCCCAATACCGCGAAAGACCCACCGAGTGCATGCAATATACGTGCTCGTTAATTCGGTGTAATCGAAAGTCCTGTGGTCGGTTATTGAGCAGCTACCATGTATACTATGGTCTGGTCTGGAGAACATTTCTTCCTCCTTTAGATCAATGTCAAAATTAATGGATGGGATCCTTTGGTAGCGCCATCTATCGGAGGATTTAAAAAAGAGTAAAGACGTACTTTCACCTTCGTGGTGCTCTGATTAAAACGAAAAAAGTTCCCTATTAACTTAAAATTCGTATAGACAAGGCATAGCGAACTGGGCTTGTCCAATGTCATAAGCAACAACAATGAATACTAGTTAGCTATTTATTTTACTTTTTTAATGTTCTAAAAACTCTTAAGTTCTCAAGTTCATCAATATTACCGACAAAAATATTTTTCTTTTCTAATTAATATTGTGAATCAGATTTAATTTTTATATTAAATATCAGCTTTCATTTTTTTAAAATTAGGTGTTTTTTAATTTAATTTTTTTTTAATTTTACATTTTTTAGCAGGAAAAGTACCTAAAAGAAAAATTTCATAAAATCGATTTGCGTACTGAGTTACTTTTAAATTTGCTGTTTTATTTCAAATATTGTATATGGAAGATCAATCCAAAGCATTGATGATCAGAGAGAAATGGATATTGCCTTTCAATGTTATGCACGATGAGTCATCTGATTTAACTGAGTTGTTAATTTGACATTACACAATCTACAGCTAGGCAGCTAAAAGTTTATGTAAATCTTTAATCATCCATAGCAAATCTGCTTTGGGGGAGGACTTTTAAGAGAAATTGAGTCATATTCACATGTCCAAACAGCAAGCCGAAAATCTCTCAAACGTACAATCCAATAAATGTGAATTCAGGAAGTGGCAATCCAATGCTGATCTGCCGTTGTATAACAGTGGCTGGTCTCAAACCTATGACTTTCACCCAGGAGAATACGATCCTAACATGAAACAATGTGAGCTTTGAGTTAGTTTTCCGAATTTTCTTTTTTTTCGTCTTATGAATATGGATTTATTGTCAAAGGTAAGTCAGCGTGAAAGGCAGCACATTCAAATATCTTCCATTGTAAAGGAAACTATGAAAATTGCCACTCTATAAATAGCCCTCCCGGAAGACAGTTTACGTGGCGGGCATTAAAATGCCTTACAGCGGCCTTAGGACCTTAAGTTGTCTCCAATCTGGTGTAAAACTATATTTTATATTGGGCTCGCCGTGTCCTAATGGTATGACAGCGCTCTTAGGAGCATAACAGGTTCGATCCCAGTCACTATTGAACAATGGAAGATGGATGTTTCACTTCTGCCTTCCGCATGCACGCCTGTCGGGTGAGTGCTTGGGAGTGTTCCAGGTTTCTTCTCTACCAAAGTATGAATACGTCCCTCTATATGGAAGAAGTCCTCTCGGAAGGCAAATGATGCTGTGGATACTAGGTGAATGAATTACATCAGCCTTCGGTTGTTCTGCTGTCCATTATGTGGTGCCAAAATATTGTATAAGCATTTGTGAAATTTCTATTAAATATTAAAAGTTAAAATTAATATTAAAAGTCTATTAAATATTAAAAGTTTTTTTCCTCTTGATAAATTCGCATTTGCCTTTAAAAATGGTAAAATGTAACACATTTTTTCTCAAATCAGCTTTTATATATCGATAATAGAATTGTAGAGAAAATGATCAGGGACTTCAAAGCCACCGATCTAAAAAATAAATGTAATGTATCCAAATTAAGGTTTAGGCTTTGCTAGAGAATTTCGTTGAATTTTGAAGACAAGTTTTCCATAAAATCTATTGTGCGCTTTTTGTATCCTATTTTTTTCTCATTCTTTTTCTTTTTATAAAATCGTTAAATTTTTTTTTTTCTGAAGCTGAGAAATTCAAAATAATTACTGATATAATTAACTTTTTTTCTCTTTAAGATTTAAAAACCACCTGCATAAAAAATGCTACGTAAATCAGCAGTTTTATATATTTTGTGTTTTTATTTGTATTAAGTATTATATAAGAATTAAAAATTACTTAATATAAGCCAAGTAAACAAAAATAAATATTAAATTTATTTCATGTATTTAAAGAACTTTTGTTTAAGATAAAAATTCCTTACTCCTATTGAGATTTAGATAAACGCAGTCATTCAGTGTCACAATGCCATATATTATATATTATTTTTAGTTGAACATTATTGATCAGATTATTTCTTGATCCCAGCAATGTTTCAGAGAAAGGCTGTATAAAAAAATGTAAGCGTTATAGTAATATTTTAAAAATGTTTCCACAACTAAATTATACTAAAATTTAATGAAAAAGATCTCTTCATTATTTATATTCTTATCGAGAAAAATTTAATTCTTATAAATTAAATTATGATGGAATTAAAAAAAATGCATCAAGGGTAAAGGAGGTACTGGTGCAAGAATCTATTGAAATCACTTTGCACATTCTATTAGATAACTTTGCGTACTTATTTGAAGTAAAATTTGTAAAAATTTGTACTTCAACATTTTATTTATTTTATATGTTGAAATACGTAAGGATTTTAGTATTGTGTTGGAAAATCTTTTTAACTTTTTTAGGTCTTGAAAATAGTTTCATAGCATAATATAAGAGTCGCTAATCACTAATATAATTAATCAAAGCAAAATATACATTTTTAAAAGAGGCGACAACAGCTAAAAAGTGACGTAAAAAATAAGTTACTGCTTAATTTAACCAAGAAAGGGGAATAGCACAGTTATGAACTAAATTTTAAATCGTGCTGTTATAAACAGCGTATTGGCAACAGCGAAGAAACAGACAGTAATAAAAAAATGTAATAAGAACATTAATATAATAAGAGTATGGAAAAATATGTAATTTGCAAGTTTTATAACACAGTAGAAATGTAAAGAAAGTATAAATTATATACATACATACTATATATGTATATAATTTTTATGCATGCCTTAGTAAATGTTGTTAATGGAATTAAAATTAAAAAAACACTTTCACTTACTTGCCAATGTCTGGTATAAGTAATTCAAAAGGCATACCCAGCGATTTTAATTTTTTAGATATACGATCCCGTGCAGAAGGTGAAATCATTACATCAGCTGGATGGTTAACGGCGGAAGTTTGCAACCAAAATTCCAACTATCAGGAAATAAAATACTTAATAATTTATCCAAATTAATAATAAAAATTTATCACTATGAAATTGGTGACATTTTGATTACATTTTTTAAAATTTGAAATTAAAGAAAATCTGCTCTCTCTCTCTCTCTTTTAGGGATTTTAAAATATTTTATTTTAAATACATTCATAGTAAATTAGTGTAGACGTGAAGAAATATTGATTTCTAATATTGAAAGGATGAAATTCTTTCTTACAAGGCGAAAGGAAAAAAGACTATAAATTATATTATGCCACGTATTAAATATATAATATTTTATCATTTGATAAAAAAAAATAAGAATAGTTTATAAATGAAGTATTTCTCCAATTAACTTGAATTTCATTAAGAATAAAGAGATAAATGCATCAGAGACTTTAGAGAAAAATTACAGGCGTCAAAAACAAAGTTAAAAGTAATATTTGTAAACTTCCAAAGTAAATTTAAGGTAAAGAAATGCTGTTTCATTTCAAGTTGAATTTTAGCCAAAAAACTGAATAAGCGAAACTTACATTTGTGGACATAAAAATGAAAATTTGGCGTCAATGTTTTTATTGAAAATATAACCCAGAATCCATTTATAGCTAAGAGCAAGGAACAATTATTTGTAGGAAATTGAAAAATACCGTTTTTCTATTGTTAAATGTTTTTCAAATACAAATATATATAATATATTTCAATAAGAACCCAGATTACATTAATAAATATTATAAGAGAAATAAATTGTGGTTTCACCAAATTTTGCAACGTCACATATATGATATGATATAATCAGAATCTACAATTTATTATAATTAAGGAGAAATTGTTCCATTTAGGGAGAGTAATGAAAACGTTGATTCAATCATGCTTTTCAATGAAATTGCCATCCATAGCATTTTATATCAATATGAGAAGTGCAGAGCTCGTAATCCGAAAAATGAGTAACATTTACCGGTGTTTGTTTAGGTAAGATACTGTAATACATATTGAAAATAGTAATTTTACCAAATAAGTCCAGTTTTACTTGGGAGGGAGCTTTAAATTTGCTTTGTCGGTTTTCTCTTTATGCTCAATAAAATCTCTTTACAACGCGATGCTCATACGGTTCAAATACAACCCGATTTTAATGTTTGACTTGAAGAGATTGATGTTTGTAAAATAAATTCACATGTTTCAGAGTTGCTTTAAGAGAAACATAATAATCTCTATAACATTATCATTTAAGATTACTTGGTGTAATTCCACCGTTACAACATTGGGAAACCGAATTGAAATTATTCTTATGATCTCCATGAAGTGTAATCATCTCTATATTTCATTTAGAAGATTGTATGTGTGGGTTATGTGGGTGAACGATTATTTAATTTCTTAATTTGATATTCATTTCCTCTTCAAATCTCATAGTTATAAGTGCATATTATGGCAAAAGTTCTATATATAATGACCATCCACTCAGGAAATTCCACTGTTCTCGCAGGGACAGAAATAATGACAACTTACTATATGCTTGGCCACTTAGTGGGTACGCCATTGTTGCTCCGAAGAAAATTGGGTTTTCACAATTTAGAAAAAAAGACTTAGCAGAAGATCCTCAGACTTATGTCCTCCTACCCCAAAGCATACCTGCCAACTTTGGAGGGAAAAAAATTCAGTAGATTCTACTGATTTTAAGAAAAAAATTAGGAGACACTACTAGCAACATTTTGTTTGAAACAGAATGTTTAAAACTGTGATACCGCAAAAAGACAGTTTTTCTCTTTAGATATACATTCTGCGAATGATTTATGTTCAACATATTTTGTGTTAATCTTAATATTTTAATAAAATATTTACCAACCTCATAAAGGAACTATGAAGAATAAAAGAATATACTACATATAAAAAATAAACATCAACCTTTATTTCTCAATATTTGTTTTATAGGACAACTTTTACTACACTAGAGCAATTTATAATTATTAAACTTATAAAATTACATAAAAACATAAAATACGTTACCAAATAAATTTAATTCAGTGACAAAAACTCTTAAGAATTTAGAAATTATCAAATATTTTGTCCATAAAATACATAATACATACAAATTTGAATAACTCATGGCAATATATTTTATTCATATGTTGCTGACTAAACATTTTCTAGAAATGAATTAATAAAGTCTTGTTCAAAACATTTTTCATTTTGTGAATATTTAGCTAAAAATTGAGCTTTCTAAACTTATTAACTAATTCAACTTTCTTTTTCGTTAACTGTTTAAGCTACTAAAACAACTCAATCGACTTTTTTTACGACAAAATTTTGGCTGTTTTTAAGTTATTCACTGAAATTGCCAAAAATTAGTAGATTTTCATACATTATAGGGAAATCGGGAGAAACTATTAAAAATCAGGAGTTTCCTGATAAAATCAGTAGAGTTGACAAGTATGCAAAAGGTATCATTTCAAATGGAGGACATTACAGTCACGAGCTATTTTACATGCCCCAGATAGCATTATTGAAGAATTTTCGGTTATGTTAGCAATGAAACTCACTCACTGCTTTCGTGTTCTGAGAATAGGTTTCATTCCCAACAAAACCACTGCGGAAATGTAAGTAGAGTCTCTCAATAACAAACTTATATATTGAAATTACAAACAATAATGTACTAAAACTGTCAAAAAAATATTGTCTGAAAGTGTTAAAAGAGCTCTTATATTTCTGTATTAAAAGTATTTTATCTTTAAATTTAATTAAAAATACATGTGCATAATAGAATGTTTTAAAATTCATAAAGTTTATTCTTACCCCACCATTTGTAAGAGCAGTTAAATTCAGAAGGTATTGTAGATGAAGTTGACTTTTGGGAGTGATGCGAATCAGGCTGTATCTGGAAAACAATATTAAGTTCACAAAACATATTCTATATTTCTCATAAAAAGATTTTTGCTATATAATTGCAAACTTTCATATTTTTCATTTAGAATGAATTATACTGCAGAGAAATTGAATTTTATTATAATATTCTTTAAAATGCATTATTATGAAATTATTCACCAAAAAATAATTATTTTTCTCAATCTCCTTTCCGCACAATAATGGACTAAAATAAGAAACGTTTTTTAACTGTTATTAATAAGCTTTTAGTTCTAGTAAAAGTTTCTTTTAAATTTTTTTTCATTAAATCTGAGAATATTTTCTTCTAAATACGTTTAAATGATCATACAACTGAAGTGAGTCCTCTCTAACAGAGTTATTAAACTTCAACAGCAGCACGAATTCAGCGTCCATCGAGAGTGGCAACACGAACAATAAATAAAGATTGAACTCCAGTTGCCATAATATAAATTACTAAAACATTATGTTCTCGAATTTAATATTAATTGTTGTTATTCTGTTCTTTTCTGTAACTTTATAATAATTTTTGAGTTATGATGTGTTTATATATTGTGTATCGTGTAATAAATAATATTTAATGATAGACGCCGTTGCATTTATTCTAAGAACTGTTCTAAGAATCTAAGCACCTTATTCGAGGTCCGAATAAATGGTGAAATTTCCTGTTTGGTTCCATTAAGTGCTTTTTCCAGTAATAAATTTTTTTGCTGTAGATAGGCTAATCAGGATTCCTAATCCAAGTAATTATGGAAACGAGATATTGCTATCGTACTGTACCACATGGAATAATGATCAGGCATCTCTCTCACCTCGATATTAAAAATTAATTTTTCATTTCACGTCTAAAGGAGATATATAATAAATATTTATGCTACTGAGTTCTCTCTTTTTTCTACATTTTCATAATGTCATTTAATAACAAACTTGATCACCTTTTTCGATTGTTGAAAAAGTATTGTTCTCGTTATTTCCATCAAATGCATTTCTACCTTTCTCAATATACCTAGTCAGCATAGGCACTGATACATAGATGATTCAATATTTAATTATTTTGTAGTTAAAAAGAGCTTTCAAGCATACATACCTTACTCGATTCGTTTTTACTAATCTGTACACTTGACATCATATTTTTGCTGCATTAATTTAATATTTGTTGCTACAGTTCATAATATAGTCGAGATTCCGAAAGTTAAGATATAAGTTTCTTCCTATAATTATATTTAAATATATTAAGGAAGCGGTATATGTCTAGTGTAAATTATAACTTCATCAAGTTAGATATAAAATTATTTAAACAGAGAACTGTGAATCGGATGTGTTTTTATCTAGTTAATAATAGAATAACTTAATTCCAATTCATTATTGTGAATCATTTATTTTTTTAATTTCATAATTAGAATTACATATCATCCCTCAAATATTATTTCTTCGTTAAGAGTTGTGAAGCCTTTTTAACATTATTTTCACAATGAAATAACTTTTCAACCGATGTTTATCAAGATAGAATACTTAAAATAATATTAAGAAATAGAGCTCTTTGAAACAAAGGAATCTTTAAAACGAAATTAGTTTCTTTGGTGGAGTAAATATTTTGTAATTATTGTTATATTTAATATTCGGGAAAATCACGATCAAAATTTTTTATGTATGGTTTTATTTACAACGGATTTTTCTTTCTTCTTTTTCCATACGTATTATTTTATCTGTAAAATTTAATACTTGTTTTCATTGACATTAAGTTTAAATACATTTATTTTAATTTAAGAGTAATTTAATTTTAAAAGAAATCGAAATATTGAACTTAAATTAGTTTAAAGGAATTGCTTAAATGAACTATTTCCTGTTCCATATGCAAGATATTTTCTTTACAACTGAAAGGTTTCTGCTTAAAATTTTTGCTTACCTTTTAGTAAAACGGTTAAAATAATAAGTAAGAATTGAGAATTTTTTATAAGTTTTCAGTTGTTTATGAAGACATAATTTTAAACCACAACCAAGTCACTACATCGATAAATAAATTTAATCCTTAAAAATAGAATAAGATATTTAAAATTTTAAAAGAATAAGATGGTTGATAAGGTACTTTACAGCGCTTTTCAGTTTCTTAGGTAAACTTGTACATTATCCATAAATACAAATAATTTCTAATGTTGATTATTATTATCTCTTAACTCTTAGAATATAATTTTAAAAAATTAAAATAATTTTTTTAATTTGCTTATGTTGTTTCGAAATTATGTAATAGCCAAAACTATGAATGGAATCATTTTTAAACATTCAACGATATTCTGAGCGTTGTTTCCTATTTGCAGAATGTAAGTCAATATTTTACGTTGAGTCCTATCAGAAAATCAATAAATTTATACTTTTTAGCCATTAAATGAAATGATTAATCTAATATTTAATTACAAATATATTGCTGTTTCACTAATTTATATAGGATTTTTTGCGATACTTGGTTACATTAAAAAGTATTCTTTTATAACACACACAATCACCATTATACTCAGGTAAAATTTCAAATTCTATAAATCACTTAAATACCCAAACATTTGATTAAAACAATGTATCATGTTTAATTTACTTTAACAAAATTTTTATTTACAAAATTGTTTTGATTTATTAACTATTCTATAAGAACACCATTATCAGATTTTTAAAAAAAGTATAACTTATTCTTGATTACTTTAGATATCACAATTTCATCAAACTAATATAAAAAATATAATTCATTATAAAAGATATAGTTATACTTTTATTTAGGTTTAGAACATTCATCCTCAAAATAATTTTTTACCACGCGCATGCGCTGTTTCATTTCGCGCAAGACAATAAGAACGATAAACTCACCCTCGATAACTGGTTTGCTTTTGACTGCATGAGATCTTCACTATGATGCAAGCAATGACAAAAGTCATTAACATCTGTCGTACGAGAGTCATATTTAGAATATTAACAATTTATTAATAAAAGGTTTATCTTAACTGTTCATACGGTCTATAAATTCGCAATTGAAAAATACTTTACTTTCAGACAAATGAGATCACGTGGTTGAAAACTAAATGAGCTGACGCGTTGCTACACTAGCATTATTGAACAACAAACACAGAAGAGATCATTTTATATTTATTTATTATTGGATGCTTTAGATTCCAATTTCATCAAAATAACTTACTGCTGCATTGCTTATCTGAAAATGGACATTATTTGAGCGCGTGTCGAAGCGTCTCGGTTCAACCACGGTCAAGTAGAGGGGTATTAATCCTGTTTTGTGAAGTTGAGGCGCGTTTCCGAAAAATTCCTCCCTCTTCAATTTAGGAAGATTGATGACGTTCCTCTCAACTCAAACTCTTCGGAATTTACCACATTTTTACTTTATTTTTAAGTTTTTGTTTCAGCTATATCAAAATTATTGTGAAATGTCTTAATTATCCGGGATTAACAAGGAATTATACGGAATTAATAATAAATCTCTATTAGAATTAATAATTCGGAAAAGCAATTAATTATAATAGAAAACTATTATATAAAAGTTTTTAATAGCACATTTATACTAAAGAATTTTAATGAATATTTTAGTATATTTAAATTTATAATATAAACAAAAAAATTAAGCTTAAAGTTCTAATTTTATTTAAATGTACTGCAGAAATACATTGTGTTTTAGTTTGCAATATGTATTATTGATTGCAAAAGTTAAAATAATTTTTAAGATATAAATCAGTTTAAAAAATAATATTTATATATACATATATATAGCTTGTTTCAATAGATCGTTTCGAGACAAAGTACTCATTTTTATAGAAATAAAATAATTTCTAAAGCTGCTACAGTTATTTTTAGAAATAAATAAGTATTTTAAAACCTTTCCTTACACACAAATTAGTGTGAAATCTAGTTTAATTAATTCCAATCTAAAATTATGGCATTTATTTGCTGTAGTGAAACTCGTTATAAAAGTATCTTGTAATAGATTGCACTATTTTTAATAATTTGTTATGATAACGTATATCAGAAATTTCTTTATAAAGAAATTTCTGATATACATCGTTACAAAAGCACTTTATAAAAAATTATCAGTTTTTGCCCTATAATAGAATATTGCATTATATCGACATTTAAGGTAACACAAATTCTGAGTAAGAAATACAATAAAAAAAATGGAGAACCACAAAGGCAGTATAATGGTGGCCACAAAGGCCACATTATACTGCCTTTGTGGTTTTAATATATTTGTGGCCACAAAGGCCACAAATATCTCTCTATTTAAATTTAAGGCAATTATCAAGTTTCTCTATCGGCCGGTAAAAATAATTATAAAGGAATTAATATCTTAAAAATAATATAAAACGGAGAATGAATCTAATATTTAAATTAAAATACCTAACTATATATTTATAAAATTTAAATAGAGAGATATTTTATACAAAAAATAAAACTGTATGTATTTTAATTATAATGATGTATAACAAAGTTTATTTATAACTGTGGATCACCCCCATATTTGAATCGTGAGACTTGCAGCATCATCACAAAATTCTTTTAGAAATTTTGATATTTCTTTTATTTACTACAGCAATTTAATAAATGGCAAGAAATTTTATGCAATATATCTGAAAATAAATAAAGATAATACATTATAAAGGAAAAACAAAAATGTTTCTATGCATTTTTTTATAACCGAAACATGTTTTGCATGTGACGCTGTCAGTTCGTGAAAGCCACCTGCCTAAGCAAAATCAGAATGTTCTGATAAAACATAAGAAATGGGCTTTCTTTGCCATCGCATTCAGCAATTTTTGCAGATGTCAAGCAGACAGTGTTGATTATTTAACCCAAATTTGGTTGTATAATTAAAAATCAGTAAAAAAATAAAAAGCGCAACCTTTTCATTTATGTTTAAACATTTCACACATACACTGTTAGAATACAATTTTCTCAATAGTAACCTCCCAAGGCTGTGTTCTTAGATTGATCGACTGTCGTTTGAATTTATCAAATTAATTGGGTAAATTTTTATTGTATCATTATTTTAAATTTGTTACTTATTTAGCAATATGATTAATTTTTCCAATACTCTAAATTTTAAAATTACGCTGTTAATTTTATTCTACAAATTAAAATTGCAAAAAATATATTACAACACAAGTGAAAAGATTGAGTTTCACTCATGCTTGTGTCGGATTTTCGCAATGCATATGGGGACCCACAAAATTTTTCTGAATATTATGGGGTCCTCACACCAAAATTTTAAGAAATGCTGATTAGATAATGGCGTTATAAGATTAGAAAAGGTATGCCTACAGTATAACTTCACAAATTTTCTAATGAATTAAATGTCTGCATAAAATTAATTTATCATGCTTTTTTATATTAATAAATATTATTATTACAGTTGAAATACCACATATTTTTAATATTTAATAGCATTTCAAAGACTGACTTCACTATTTTATGAGCCAGTTAGGTGGAAGTATTTATGCGGGAATCTTCATAATTTGAAAGCGAGGACCAAGATGAATTTCCAATACTTGACATGCCACCGATAGAGTTATCAATTCACTTAAACCTCTGCGACCACGGGCTATTTAGCGTGATCCAGCTGCATTTAATGACCACAACAGATCTTCGGACTTCAAACTCGGTACCTTCCGATAATGATAACGACGCTGTAACTAATCAGACTACCAAAAGCCATATGTCTCATGATGTAAGATAAGAAACATTAACAAAAATTTAAGACAAGCATTTAATGTAGAAACTAATATGCAAATTAGAGCAACATTGGTGAAAAAAATTATGCATCGTCGACGCAATTTTAATTTTTATAAACTTGCAGCTTTTTGCATTAAGTACCTTGTAGCTATATAAAAGTTACACCATTTTACATCTTAGGTGCAATCATGGAGGTAGGAACATTTCTTCCTACACGGGTACAACACAATTCATGCTCATCTAACAATTGTCATTTATTATCTAGATTAACAGGGACAAAGAAGATGGATAAAAAGAGGATTTTTATGCAACGAATTACTTACCCTTTCTCATAGTTAATACAATTTTGTGAGATTATTAGCACAAGAGCCAAGCCCATTATGAATGAGTGACATTTAGGGGCGAATGTCATAAAAATGAGCGAATTAGTCTGACATTCTATAACTCGGTACTTATTCTCACTTGAAAACAGCAGGCTGTTACTCTAATTCTCTATACTTTATCAAAGAAATTTAGTTATCAACCTCTCTCCCGCAGTACAAAGGGTTTTAAATCTCATGTACCTCTGTATGAAAGTGTTGGGAATCTAAAATTCCTCCCCATGGAAAATACTTCACCCAATCGAAAAATGGTGTTCATAAATCTCAAAATTAATTGCTCTTTTTCAAGACTTCTATTTTGATAATAAAACGAATGTTTGATAGAAAGTTTAAATGGTTTACTTAAGACTGAAAGGCTGATAATTTCATTCAGCAGATAATTATATCTTATGGTAGCAATATTGGTTATTTTTACTGACACAGAAAAATTATTTTTTTTTTGCGAGTACAAAATTATTCTTCCTGAAATATTAAATAAATTCTTTTAATTTATAACTTTTTTTGAGGTTAATAAAATACAAAAATAGTTATTTCTATTTAATTTATAAGAATAAACTAGCAGCTATCTTTAAAAGTTTTATTTTTAGTATACCTGGGTTATCAATAAAAAGATATTTGATAATCCAAATACACTAAAAAATATTAATTCCACTTATTCATTTTATAAATATTTCATACACTAATGACACTTAAAATTAAAAAACAAACAAACTATAGTCATACTAATATGAATAATTATTTTAATTACTTAAAAAGCAGAAATGAGAATGCTACTTTTGAAATTTTGCATACTTAAAATCAATAAAAATTAATTCATATAAATACTCTCATTTATAACAAACAAAATACAATGGAAGCATTCACATCCCAATTATTTTTTCACGGAATATGCTAAAATTTTTCAGTCCTCCATTTGAATTGAAAATTCACAAGAATTCCATAGCTAAACATAAAATATAGATAGATATTTGTACTTCATAATTGGAAAACTTCAGCGGTACTTAAAATAGAAAACAAACTTAAGTTTTTTTATTGAGTTTACATTACTATTGTACAGAAAAATTCAAAACACTTATAAGAAATACAAATAATAATAGGTTTCTTAAGGAAAAGATTAAAAACTTGATATAGTTAAAAGATTTTAGTTAATTTTTAGAAACCTCATATGTAAATAAATATACTTTTGCAAATATTTCAATATCATTTGATTCTTGCTGTTTTCTTCAATCACTTTGACAAAATTAATAAACATTTTAGATGCACATTTAAACATTCTGAGAATTAAAAATCTATTTTGGGATTACATAATTCCCATTTTATTATATGATTATATCCATTTTGGGAATTATATATAAATTTCTGGTGTACATTTAAGCAATACAGGGTAGTTTATACATTTTTCTCCACACAATGTTTATAAGTTTATAAACAAAAAATTTTTAAAATCCATGAGAAAGTTTGTCTATGATTACTTTTTATCATAGTAAATGAAAATGAAGTAAAATGCATATTTAATACTTTTTGTCTTATAATCTAAAATTATTTGGTAAAAATTTCTATAATGAATAGAGCGGATGTTGGGCTGTTTTTGCATAATAGTAGAAAAAGTTGAATTATATATAAACTTTTTCTACTATTATGCAATAATATAAATTAAGAATATATATATATATGTATATATATATATATATATATACATATACATATATATACATATATATATATATACATATATATATATATACATATATATATATATATATACATATATATATATACATATATATATATACATACATATATATATACATACATATATATATATAATTTATTCAATAAAAGAAATCATCGAATGACTAGAATAAATTTGTTTCCCATGAAAGTTGTATTTTCTGACATATGACTTTAGGGTAGGTTCAAGAACTGAAATCAGTGTTAATTGTCAAATTGACCAATGAAGTTATTATTTCTTTATAACAGTTACACTACTGCATTCTTCAAACTGAAGAATTTGAGTCATATGAGAACTACTTAGTGTAGAATACACTACTATTGTTAAACTTACCAAATATATTATTTCAATTATATTACTGTTTTAACAAAATAATTATTTATTCTGACATCTAAGGCACATATTTGGCTCTACAGAAGTCTTTTCTGAACTTTAATTCGCTTTTGAGTATGCCATATTGCACTTTGCTGACTAGCAAGCAATATTCTTTTTCTAGAATGAGTTCTTAAGAATTCAAGTGTTCTTGACAACACACTAGCTGATAAACAGCAAGGGCAGAATTCTTTATTGAATCTGTGGTAGCTATAGGTATTTCAGATGAAATGATCAGAGGTTTCAGACTTCTTTAAGAAACAATTTTTGAACTGGTACAACACCAGGAAGCTATTAAATAGCAATAATCATAAAAAGCAAAAGCTATTAAAAAAAATCAAAGAAGCCATTTAAGAAAAGGTGCAGTTTCTCACTAAGCATTACATTCCTAAAAAATGTACAACTTCATCGATGATAAGTGTCCTAATTTGTTAAGGGTGCTAATACATAGAGGAAACAATTCTACTCATCCTTTATCAATATGAAAACTTTTAAACAATAAACACTAAAGTAAGCATTTAAATGAATTTAGGAATTCATGTCAAACATTCACTGAACTTTATTTAGTTATTACTCTATTTAAATAATAACTTTTCTTTATAGAATAGTATAATATGTATTTGGTGGCAATATTAAATTTTTCTATCCACCTTTCCTTAATTATAAGCTACCCACTTTAAGGAGTTTAGAGAAATCAGAAACAAAAGAAATTGAATATAGTAGAGTCAAGTGACAGTATACATACTTAGAAAGGGTTTTAAAATACAAGGGAGAGAGAGAGAATAAAATATAAAATAATATAAATAACTTATATAGCTCTAAAATACATCCTCAGAAATTTCAATCAAGAATATTTTTCTTATCTTGTTTGTAAGACACTTAACATTTTTCTACATTGAAGATCGTAACTATACAACACACTTAACAGATCACAAGAATTAACAATTTGTTTTGTAAAATGTATGAACAACCTGAAATCCAGTTAAAAGCATTATCAAGATGAATATCAATTTAATTTTTATTTATTGACTGAATATTTTTATGCAATGATTTTTATTAACATTTTTATAATGAAATGATCGAATTGTAATGAAAGTATTTTAAAATTAAACCTGTCTTATAAAGATTTTAAAATCTCAAATATATATATATATATATATATATATATATATATATATTTGTTGTTTGTATTTTGGCAGTTGCAGGATTTCATTGAAAGAACTTGGGCAAGAAGTAAAATACTTTTTTGTCAACTAAAAAAATTCAAATATCCACAATAGTTTGTTTCATTATAAATTTTTACAAATAGTTCTGCAACAAAAAATAAAGTGTAAAATGTTTTATGAGTAAACTCTTATATAATACACTAGTTGCCATACTGAATAAGTAGTACTACTTAAGTAAAACAAATAATAAAACAGGTTTAATAATAATTTATTAAAATTCATCAAAGAAGTAAAAATGAATAAATACAAAAAAAAATATTTTGAATAAAAATTAATGTAATACTGATAACAACATATTAAATTATAAGTATCTTACCAACTAAACACATGTTCATACATAAAATATCCAAAAACATTTTTTTAAATATTTTCCAATATATGAATAGAATTAATGATAAAATATAAAATGTTTCCCATGATGTCATTTTTTTTATATTTAAAGCTGAAAACACTTAATTTAAAATTTAAACTAATTACATCTTTTCAAAAAAAAAAAAATAAATAAATAAATTTAATTTATTTACTTCACTGTAATTATTTTTACAATGACTTAGGTGAAAATAATTTTCTAAGCAAAATGGAGAAAAAGTATATTAAGTCTTTAACATTAAAGAATTTCAAATCTGCATGATACTTAAATTTTAAAAAAGTAATAAATATTATATCATTTTGTGCATGTACTTTGTATTCAACAAAGTAAATTTATAAATTTTCTAAGACTTCTCATTGAAATTTGTAAGTTATGTGATCATACAAAATGAAAATAAAAAAATATTTCAAAACTTTTCCTTTCACATAAAGTGAATATGTCAAATAGAAATAATAATATAAAAAGATAATTCTTATGTTTTCTGTTGATCATATTTTATAACTACAAAATAACAAAAATTGAAAACTTCAAATAACATAATTTTTGCTCAGGCTATTTTTATTGTAATCTCATTACAACCAAACTTCCATCTTCATTGTATTTTATGCCATTTTCAGAATAATACTCCCTTTTTATATAAGCAGACAACAAATCAGTTAGTATTAAAACCTATAAAAATAAAAAATTAATTAAAATTTTAAAAATAGTTTACTTTTCTTTGTGTAATTCTAAATCTCACTTACATATACATAAAAAAATAATCATATTTCAGAAAAACTTTTATGGATAAGAAATTATACTGCGTGAAACACAACAAAAAATACACTTGTAATATTTAAAATTTTAATTTAAAGACAAGGATTAATTGCAAATCAAATTTTAACAGTTATTTGAGTACTTAAAACTCAATAAAATTTTAATATGAAGTATTACTTAAAAAGCAACATAAATATTTAATTTCAAATAAATAAAATTTCTCACCTGACCAGTATTGAAAGCTAGAGTTATTCCAAAATAAAAATTTGCATTAGCACTTCCAGAATATATCCATAAATGCCACAGAGTTGGTCCTAAAAGTGTGCAACTGGCTAAAATGCATGTGACAATGAACTTCTGCCTCATAACTAAAAAGCAAGAATTACATACATTTGGATTAATTTCACACAAGTGAAAAATTCTTATAAAAACATTGTTTTAGTCATATTTTTAGCAAAATATAAAACAGAATTTAGAACATTTGTCAAAATGTGAGATTTGATTTTATAAGCAAAAAGTTATTTAAAAAACAAAACCTTTTTAAATTTTAGAAAAATATTGTCTATACAAATATTATATCTGAATCGTAGGTCAATGATTTTTCCTTTAAAAACAATCATATGGAGATAAACATTAGTATTTTGATAGTTAAAAAGTACTTAAAAATATTATTATCTTTTGTGTGTGATGACTTTAAATACTATAATCCATAATAAACTTTAGGTATATGCATCTAAAAATATTGACAATACAATGTATAATAAAATTTAAATTCACCTTCTTGCTGTGTTTAACTAAAAAAAATATTTTATTTTACAATAAAATTAGAAAAACAGGGATATTACAAAGTCACTTTATGAGTTTGCTCAATTTATGATTCAATAAAATATATTCAATTTCTGTGTTCATTGTAATTTAAGTACATTTGTCAAAAAATAGTTAATATACACTGTACCTTGGTCTTTTGGACACTTATGCAAAAATGAATTAATAATTTCAAAATAAGTTAACAGAATTCTTATTCATAGTATGTAAAGCATATACATAAATAAATATAGTTAGGATTAATATATGATAAATTTGCAGATATTCACAATTTAAAGGATTAAAACAAAAAATATTTTAACTCCAAAGCATATGCATTAGTTGATAAAGAAATTCGGTTTCTTTTCACAGAAGAAACTGTTCATTGCTTAGAAATCAATAAAATATGGTATAAGATATTGGATTCTGTATGACAATTAAATCTATTTACACTTGAAATATTTAATCACATCTTGGAAGACTTAAGCCAACTACATTAGAAAGATCAAGGATTTAAGATTGTTTTTGATTGATTGATCTATCTTAGAATCTAAAAGAACATAATATAACACATGACAAATTATTTAAAATTTAATACACAAGGACAGATAGGACTGAAACGAAATATAATCACTTAAGTAAAATTAGTTGAACTAAAAACAAAAAATATATATTCATTACATTTGTATTCATTGATAACTTAATGCTTGTCATATTTAAAATAAATTATTGTTCAAAGGCCTACATACTGAGAAAAAAATCAACACTTCAAGAATGCTGACCATTCGTTGTTTCAAAATACTTTTGTACATACATTAAAAATATGAAGGGTGTTCATGAAATATATACTCACATGGAAATAAATGACTCCAAATGGGAAACAATGCCAAATAAAATCCTACATCTCCAATACAAGGGTACGATTTGAAAATGGTTATGATTATTAAATAAATAAATAGTAGAAAAAATGGTTCTTTTCTGCAATAAAAATAATTAAAGTATAAAAACATTTGTAAAGTGTACATGAGTATATGAATAGAATAAACACATAAATACACTGAGTCAAAAATAATACACATATATTCTATTTTAATTTCAGAAATCATTTCAAATAAATTATTCACTTAATTAAATACTTATAAAAATTTAGAATCATTTATGTTGTTTTAAATAGGATTATCTGAAAAGTTAACATACAGTGATAAAACTAAAAATAAACTATTGTACACAGCACTCTGTTAAATACACAGAATAAAATTTAAAAATGAATGTTTAATTATCTTTAGGAATAATAATTAAAAATAATATTTAATACACACCTTAAGCGAATGGCAAGAGGTGTAACATACATGAACACATTTAATTGAAAGGTCCATAAGAAAAATATTCTAAAATGTTCAAATAATTCTGTAAAAAAGTACCAAAATAAACCTATGTTTGGGGTCAAATCTGGAGCTGATAATCTGAAATAAATGTAATCAAAATATTATAAGAGGTTACTTAAGAATGAACACATGAGTGTTGCTATTTATATTTTTGGTCTTGGCTATAGTAAGTGTTGCTAGATGACCACTGATATTTCCAAATGATAATTTGTGAATTTTAACTACAATTTCTTTAGAACATTTTGCTATTTTGTCATAATTTGCATTGTTTATAGTAAATTGAAAAATTCCTTTTGGGTAAAAGTAAAAATGTCTTATGGACATAATTAAGCGGTTATTTTTTATAATTAATGACATGGACTATCACAAAGCAAGAGTACTTTAATGAACTTAATTCTTTATATAATGATAAAGTACTATCGTATAGCACTGCAAAAACAAAAGTGATATTAAGAATTAAATCATGGTCATTGTCTACTTCAGGACAAATTCAATAAATATCCAAAATCAACTGTTGTACCAGAAAATATCGATGATGTGATTAAACTGATAAAACAAGATTGTCATGTGACAACTATGAGATTGAGACAGTTTACGAGTATTATTATGACAGGTATAAATAAGGCATTTCATAAATATTGTGCTGTAAAAAAAATTGTTAGTTTTGAATCCTGCATAATCTGACAAACGTTTGCAAGAAAGCTCATGTCAGAAATGTTGAAACAATGCATTCAATCTGCATCAAAAGCTGTGTATAACATCTATGTTGGTGAGGAATCATTAATCTATGCATGTAAGCACAAAACAAAACAACAATTGACAGTATGCATCTTCCAAGGTGAGCCAAATCTAACTAAAATTGTCTACAGAATAAATATGACCACTTGTTTCCCAGAAAACATCAGAGAAATTTTTTTTAAAAAAAAGAAGATATGAATTATTACTCCTTACAACAATGGTCTTACACATTAGCTTATACAAAGGAGTTTTTAACTTGCCAAAACATTGCATTGATGTATCATCTACTGCAGAGAGTCCTCATTTGGTACTTAAGGATATTTTTCTTTCCCATACGTTAAAAATAAATTACATGGTCAATGATTTTTGATGACCAAAGAAGTGGTTTATCCATTTAAAATGCATGCTTCAGAGCTGCCTCAATCAGAGTAGAAAAATAGCTTCAAAAATCTGTCCAAACAGATACAAAAATATTTGATATTCATGTAGAATATTTTGAAAAATAAAACCAAATTCAATCATAAATATTTTTTTTTTCATTATTAGGCCAGAAATATAAATAGCAACCACCATATTTATTAAGAAAATTATAGAAACACAAACAATAACTTATCTACCATTCAATTATGTTGCCACTTGTGTAAGAAAATATAGTGCACATGTTTAGTTACCACATAAAACTTCTAAATTTTCAACAAATAATTATAATTTTAAAGAAAAAAGAAATTGTTAATCATATTAATAAAGAAAAAATATTTTACAATTGTTAATAAAAACAGCTATTTAAAAATCCTGTATTAAGTGCACATGAATGAGGAAAATGAATTTTCAGAATCCTTTCCACATTTTTATAGTCAAATGTAAGAAAATATACTTCATTTGGTTAAATAAATTATTTCATAATGAATTATATTTACAAACTGTTATGATAAAAAAACTAAGGAGAAGCAAATATGCTAATATTTATGTTAAAAATTCTATTATTTTATAAATGCATGTAAATTTTGAAAAATATGGTGAAATTTTATAAATATGAATATTCTAAATAATTTGCTAACATTTAAAATAATATTAGTAAGTTACAAAAATCAGTGGTTTTGATTAATAATTGTTTTCAATAAAGTTAATTTTCAATAAAAAGAATGGAAAACTTTTATTTAAAAAAATTAAAACTTATTTAAAAAAATTAAAAACTAATTTTTTTAAATAAAACTTTTATTTAAAAAAATTAAAACTTACATAAAACCATATGTAGACCCCAAAAAATGCCAAGATCCTGTTATTTCATGGAAAAAATATAACACTCTTGCAGAAATTGCAAAAAAAGTTATAACTATAGATATTAACTTGAATGTTTCAAACATTTTGTTCTTCCCATTGTTAGTTTTCTAAAATAAAGTAAAATTATTTTCATTATATCTCACATTTGAGAGTATAGAAAATTAAACAGTTACTATTAAGTCTTTATAAAGGACAATTACATGCGTAAAACATTAATTATAAATAAGTAATTTTATGTATACATGCAACATTTTTATATACAAATTTAAAAAATAAAAATTAATAAGCATTTATACATTGTACATAATAACCCATACCAAACAGGATAATTAACATATTCATGCAACATAAATTTTTAATGATATTTTGTAAAATTTAATGAAAGCAACTAATGTTGAATTATTAAACAATACCTTTGATAATTTATAGAGATTATTAATATTATTTTAAGACATGAAGAGGAGTCAAAAATATAACTAAATTCAACTAATTGATTTGAAAATTCATATGCAAAACAGTTTCCCCCAAATTTTTACATATCCATAATATTCAAGTTACTCTCAAATAAATACAATTATTGTATGCATACCTGATGAGTATACATTATTAATGGTACTAGAAGAGCAATATGATAAAAGGAGTGACAAGATAGAATAACAAGGATCACTGATGCAGAAATCCACTGACCTTAGAAAGAAAATAATATATAACGAAAAAATCCTTTATAGTTTGCAGATAAATGAAACATAAAATGTACTGTAAAACTAACAAATTAGATAAAAAAATTCAAAAATTAATATATTTTTAGAGCAAAGAAAATTTAATTCATTTAATATATGACAATGAAGCTAATAAATATTTTAATTAAAAAAGTAAAAACTTACTAGAATAAATACTGGATTAAAACTTCCCTTGGATATAGTTTACATGAATGTAATAACAAATATTAGAAATTAAGCATATAACTATTTCACTAATTAAATTATACACAGATATTCATAAGAAAAATCAAAACAATATAAGCAGATACCCAATTAGAAAACTAACTGCTTAGCTCTTAGTAAACACAGTTAATTTTTTTTATTATATAGAAATAAAATAATAAAAATTTTGTCCTGTTATAAAAAAGTAAATTCAAAAATCTAATTTTTAAAATGTATTTTTCAACTTTCTAAGAAAACAATTTAAAAAAAAAAGATTAAATTATGATGTGATCCTATTAATTATACAGAGAACGAATTCTTCAGAGTTTTTATAGGTGTAAGCTGCAGATAATACATAGATAAAACATATTAAAGGTGAAGAAATCCTTGTTAAAAGTCCTGATGTTTTACACATTAAAAAAAAGTGAATTTAATGTAAATACTTGATCAACTTGGTGAATTAAAATGTTGATAGAGGTTGAATGCCAACTAGTTGAATAAAATAAGTGAAATAGACTGTATTTCAGTTAATAATTTGTCAAGTAATATAATCAAATAATTCAGTAAGCACTGACACAAACATTGCGCTTGCTTTATAGAAAAATAAAAAAAGTTTAATGTAAAATTATTGCTCTCTGCGACGCAAGACAATCTCTCTTATGTGATAATTTTTTTTCTTCTGAACTCAGAAAGATGCAGATGAAATGAATGCAAGTTATGATCAAATGCACATAGCTAAAGCGTTTTATCTTTTCTATTAGAAATAAAATGTTTTTGAAGGACAAGTGTTTACAATCTTTTTACAATTAATTTTTATCCAAAAAATTGAAGAATATATTTTTACTTTTTTATAAATACAAGCTATCCTCACTGACTTAATTGAATAATATTTCAATTATATTTAATTTCTTTAAAAAATGGGTTTTTTTTTAAATCAAATGAATTTTGAATAAAACACAATTTTTTCACTAGAAACTAAATTTATTAGATGAAAGTTAAAGTAAATGTTTTCTAACAATGTAACTTTGTAAGTAATAACAATTAATAGAAGGTTTCAAATTCACATTTGGATTCATTTTAAAGACTTATATTTTAAACAGAGAAGGAAATGATTTAATGAATTTTTCCAATTAATCAATGCATTAATTAATAACTTAGTTTAAAAAATCAACTTTTATTAAAACTCACACAAAAGCAGTTTATAAATATAATGCTTTATATAAAATAAAAAGCTTGCCACTTTATCCATTAAAAATTTTTTGATTCACTTTTCTTCCAGAACATACACCTTTTTTACATATAACTGAGTAAATAATGTATTAAATAAATTCTTATGACAAGACTGATACAAACCTGCAACTGTGAGAAATAGAAACAAAGCTAAAATCATATTTTGGAAGGTAACTGTAGATTTTCCGCCACAAGACACAACACAGTAAGGGAATAATAAGTACCTGTACACATAAAGAAATTAGAAAAAATTTTAAATTTTTAGAAAGTGAAAATAAAAAATTCTTAAATTTAACTTAAAATGCAAATGATTTTCAAAAATGTTATTCATAACTTTAATACTTACATACAACTAACATAAAATGGTACCCATAGCAAATCCTCTGATTTCAAAAGCACAGGTTTAGCACTTTCTGGAAATTTTGATCCCTTTTCTTTCTTGCTCTGTACCAAGTACAATAAATATATAGATTATTGAGAGATTTTTTAAGCAATCTTTTGTCATAGAATTCATTGTAAAAGTTTGATTGCTATTGCAAATGTTTTAACTGTAAAGTAATATCACAAGTCTTCATTTTTCAAAAATATTTAAAACATTTCTTTCTAAGATGTTTCTATAGAAAAACTTAAAACTATTTTTCTGTAAAATAAATGGTTTTTAAGTTTTTTAGAGTAATATGTATATTTATGTATAAAATTTATCATTCATCTAAAAAGTTTTTTAATTTTATTCTTAAACAAAATTGCATAAAAAATATTGCTCTTTAATATAACATCTTAGTTACTTAATCATGTACTGAAATATTTAAAATAAAAAAGTAACTTATTTAAATTAATTTTACAAAATTATTATATTTTTTAAATATTAAACTATAAACAAATATTCATCAAGTAATAACAATTATGATGCTTCAATAAATTTACAATTATATCAGTTGAGATTTGCATAGATATTTAAAAAGATAAAATACTTAATATTTATAAATTTATTCTCATATTTAATAATTTGAAGGTATAAGAGAAGGAAATTGTTTACATTTAGTATTCATAATGTTATGCAAACATCTTATTTTTTAAATAATAATCTAAGGCAAGAACTAAGTTAAGATTTCCAAAGAGACTTCAAAAGTTTTACAAATCAAAAATGTATACTTAATATTTCAACCATATATTTATAAAAAACATTCAAAGTTAAAAACATAAATATATTAAGAATATTATAATACTGAAATGCATAGGTATGCTAATAAATATACATATTCATATCTAGCATTATTAGCATGTATTACACCAAAGATAAATGGAATTTAAAAATAAAATTTTAATGATGCTTTCTTAAATACCAAAATTAATCTCTATTCATTTAGAAATGAATGAAACAATTTATGAACAAATTGTCTGAAATTTCAATGTGAAACCTATCTTAGTTTAAAATAATCCTGAAAACAATACATAACA
This sequence comes from Latrodectus elegans, assembly GCA_030067965.1. Taxonomy (NCBI): domain Eukaryota; kingdom Metazoa; phylum Arthropoda; class Arachnida; order Araneae; family Theridiidae; genus Latrodectus; species Latrodectus elegans. The sequence goes on along the minus strand of CM057814.1, from coordinate 53,128,099 downwards.
CAATTTCCCTAATTTACATGGAAATAAATATTTTCCTATTATAGCAATTAATTTCAGAATTTAAGTTTTTATAACCACAATCAAAATACAACAAATATGGATAATAGTTTAAAAATTTTGATAAAAGAAGGACGTCAGGCACTTCAATGAAATTCAATTTCTCCAGTGTATAAAATAGAAATGCAGTTCTCCTAATCTACATAGAAATGAATATTTTGTTAATGTAAATAATTGATAAAATGCTATAAGGTGACTAGTATCATTTAAATTTTCATAATAACAGCAACCGAAATATAACACATGGATAATATTTTAAAAATCTCAATAAAAAAAAAAATCAAAAATTTTTTTTAAAAAAAAAAAAAAAAAAAAAAATTAAACTTCTCTATATGTATAACATACAAATGCAGTTCTAATTTTTACTCTATATTAAAAAAAGTATTAAACTCTTATAAAAAATTATTAAATTGCCGATGATCAACAATAAAATGATTTGCAACTGTTAACATTTTTCTCAAAGTATATAAATATCGTGCATTAAAATTTTATTTTTGAATAGTCTACGAAAAATGAAAAGAGAAAAAAATTTTTTAAGTCTCTTTGATTAGTTAAAAATACTGCAGTGACTATTATAAGTGATCATGAAAAGACAAATATATTCCTAACAATTCTGAATCACAGGGTATCAATTTTGATTCTAACTATAGTTTCAATAATATTATTTTGCATATTTACATACATGAAGGGTATCTGAGATGTAAATTTTTGTAGGTAATAAAACAAATTATCTGAGATTTCTTGCAGCAATAATTTTTTTTTATCCAAAGAATCAACACATTAGTTTTGGGCAGTTTTATATTTAAAAAACTTAATAAGAAATAAAAAAAATAAATAAAAAATTAAGGATCAGCTATTTATAAGTCAAAGTGAAGAAAATCAAATCAGTTATATCAAATAAAATTATATAAGAAGAAATAAGAGATTCAATATTTTTTATACTAACCACTTCATTCAGGTATATTTTAGCAGTCACTGACAAAAGAGCAGCAGTTATAATATCACAGACCTAAAAATTTTGAACAAAATAAATAATTAAAGTTTAACAATTAGCTAAAATTTTATAAGAAATATATATATATATATATATATATATATATATACACGACTTTTAATGCTTTTAGTTATTTATATATATATATATATATATATATATATATATATATATATATATATATAACTAAAAACATTAAAAGTCGATTCAATTGGAAAAAAAGAAATTTTCAGAGTAGAATTATTAACATACCCGTGAATCTTAGAGGGGGGAAAAAAAAACAGTAGATTATACTGATTTTGAGAGAAAAAAATCAGGAGAGCAATCACTAGCAACATTTGCATAACTCTTAATATTTTAATAAAATTTTCATCAACCTCATAAAGGAACCATGAAAAATGAAAGAATATACAACATGTAAAAAAAAATATATAAACACATTTATTTCCCAATATTTATTTTATAGGACAACTTTTACTACACTTGTGCGATTAATAAATATTAAACTTATAAAATTACATTAAAACATAAAATACATTACTAAATAAATTTAATTTACAGACAAATGCTTCGTTTGACAGAAATACATTTTTAATTAAATTATTAATATTCATCCTAATTGTGTGTGATCTGCTTATATAAACAGGCACCTGGTGTCTGCTCTAAATGTTAATTATATGCCTGCCAGCTTCTAGGAGTCTTGGTAACCTAGTGGTTAGAGTGATTTTCTCCCATGGAGGAAGGGTTGGGTTAGAAACTCAGAGGAACATATTTAATGTATATATATAATCATTATATTAGTCCTCCATCGTTGACTGTTCAATCTACTAAAACAACTCAATAGACTTTTTACTGGCAAAATTTCAGCTGTTTCTAAGTTTTTCACAGAAACTGCTAAAATTCAATAGATTTTCATATATTATTGGGAAAAATGATGAAAAATCAAGAATTTTTTAATAAAATCAGTAGAGTTGGCAGCTATGTATTGATATAAGTCTCAATTTGCAATTGTAAATTACACTCAAAAGTAATTTAAAAACTTTTCTTTATTTTATTTTTGAATTGAAAAATTTTAAATTTAAATGAAATATTTATCAATATATCTTTATAAATAATACTTATTCTATGAAAGATAAAGGAATGGAAATAATTTCTTAACCCTACTCCTATTAAATTACTTAAGGCTTTAAAAACTACTTTGAGTTCTTTGAAATATAAAACAAGATGCACTAATTCTCATTTAATTCTTTTGTAAAAAATTGTAGACTCAGTGGAAGTTTAATCCTTTTTTTATAGCATATAATTCTACATTTTATTAAAATGTGATTCAGAAGACAAATAATTATTGTTCTTTTAATGGAGTATGTAAGAGATAGAAATACCTCATCCCATATTAAATTAGGAAAATCCTCATGGCTGCCGTCTTTTGCAGTAAATTAATTGCCATTGAAATTGACCTCAGTAATATGCTTTCACTTCCCAGTTCAAAAGGCATTTGGATTTTGAATGATATTTGGAGTGCTATCCAACACTTTAAAAATTGGCATATTTAGGAGATAGTTTTGGCATGGCTATTTTGAACAAACTGAAATGTTTCAATCCTGGGACAAAGCTGCCCTTGTTTTCTAGGGCATGTTTTACTTTTTCAGAATTGTATTCCTGAGGTACCATTCTGAGGTCCATGAGGTACCATTCTCCCTCCAACTAATCAACAGTATCAAGGTAATCACCCTGGTAGTTACCTGTCTTCCAGTGCAGCAGAGAAGAGAACTGTCCTTTCTCATAAGCACAATGGTTATCTGAGGTTTGATAGACAAAGGTAAAGTAAGAGTTTTCTCTGTTCTTATGCATTCAAAGATTACTATTTGTTAGGCTACACCTAAGCATATCCTCAATTGGCTTAACAAATTTAGAGGGTATCTCTATGAAGATTTGCTTTGAGTACTTGCTATGCTCAGAGTTGCTAGACTTTATGAACTTAATTTAGTTTTGTAGATAAATGAGGACTGATAACAACAGAAGACAAATATGCATAAAATTCTTATTAGCAATATTATAAGAATTTATATATTTTATACCAATCTTTTTATGTATTTTAATAAAAATTAATTTCATGTAAAAATAAACACTAGTGATTTTGTTGGACAAAAATTTTAGAGAAATAATTTTATTTATAACTGCTAATAGACCAAAGATTCATGACTTAACATAAAAAAGTCTAAATTATAAGAATGACAAATTCTTCTTACTATTTTCATAAATAAATTGCAGACTTGATTTAATAATGAGTAGTTTTGATTTTCGCAATTTAATGAAAATTTTTTTTCTCTTTTAACAATATATACTATTTTTCAACTTATTTTATCACACATTTATATTATAAGTGAAAAACAATAAAAACCCTTTCAAAATTTCTTTCAATAACCTTTCTTAAATATTAAGGAAATTGAAAATCATATCTATGAAAAGTTGAAAAGTTTTGCTTTAAAGATAAAAGATTATAGATAGAGATTGCCTAAGAAGCAAGTAAAATAATCAAATGAAAGTTATGACATAAAAATGAAACTTTTTGTAAAAGGAACGCTGCTATGAATAACAATATTCAAAGCAAAAATGATATATAAAAATTTTCTGGATATAATGTTGAGGACGGCAATTTATATAAATATAATTAAATTCTTAGAGTATGAAACCATCCACACAAAAATAAAAAAGATAATTATTAACTTCAGATGATTCCTTATTTCAAAATTTATATTAATATTTAAAAAAAAATTACAACACTAATAATATTCAGCTTTAAAACAGTATGTTTTTTTATTTATCTGTTTTAAATTCAGCAAAAGACATTCAACAACCATTTTATTCATAGAGTATTATGAGTAATTTTTAAACACTTCAACTGTATATAATTATAAAAAAAAAAGTAAACTTTATTTGTTCCTTATCCCAATTCTGTATTATTTTTTTTTAATAAACTGAAAACATATTTTGGAAGATAGAGATTGCATAGGATATCAAAATATATGAAATTGCAGTTACACCTAAGCAGTTTAAATAAAGTTATAAGCAAATATAACTGAGCAATGTAATCAAGTTATCTTGAGCTATGAACCCCTTAATTGCTGCGGATATATATATATATATATATATATATATATGCCTTGCTAAGCTGATGCTTTCTTTGCCTTGGGAATATACATACACCTTTCCAAACTATATTTCTCTGCAATGCACTACTATCAGTAAAGCTAGAGAAATGGTTTTGGAATGCAATAGAATGTCCTTGACTTTGTTTATGAATAAAATTATTTATTATGTGTTCACTTGACAATGTTTATGATGGATATATTTCAAAGAAGAAGGGACAATTTGGAAGGGAGAAGATATTGCTTGTTCCAGATGTTGCAATTATTACTTGTATTTCTTTTTAAATAGTTTTTAACTTTGTATTCTTTCGCTTCCATTTTCCTTACTGTATATTGTAAAAGCTTTTTTATTTTTGGCAAATATGTTTGATGGTTTTAAAATATATCACACTTCAAATGAGTAGTAATATTTTTTCATTATACTCTTACTTTAAAGTAAACAATAAGAATGGAAAGCATATGTCTTCTTTTCCTTTAATACACCACATAACTGAGTGTGCATGTGTGAAAACAGGAGGCACAGGGGTGCAAATCTCATAAGATTTCTTTGGCAAATAAATTGTTAACTCTATGTTGTTTCTTGAGGAGGGAAGAACTATTTTTTATAACACCTGTTTTTCATACTTTCACAATAACATCTTAAAACATAACACTTAAATTATAAATTTTGTTTTAAAATTTTCAAAAGCTTAATCACTTTTTAATAGGATTGTCTCAGATACATTTTGAAATTCTACATGGATGGCAATAAAATGAAAGATACAAATAGAGCTTCAAATCAGCCCAGGCCTTCAGATTTCTATGCACACCCAACTCAAAATGAATAAAACGTTACATCCATAATATTATTTTAAGTTACATCCATAATATTATTTTAAGTTACATCCATAATATTATTTTAAATACAAGTACATTTTGATGAAAGTTTGAATTCTATAATTTGTATATGTTTAATACAATAAAATCTTAAAATAGTACATAAGTAAAAACATATACATAGAAGAAAATACTTACTGCAAAAATAACTGGTATCCAATCTGGCACATTTGTTAACAGGTAATCATATGTTAGTAATCCAAATGGACTCTGAAAAAATGTCGCAAAATTGTTTTCTTAAAAAATTTATTAAATAGTATTTCTTTAATCAATGAATCAGTAAAATCTTAATTCCAACTTAAGAAAAAATTATACAGTTTATTATTATTGTAGAAGTTGTTGGTAAACATGTTTATAACTATTAAATCATTTTCCCTTTTTCTGTAAACCATCTTAAAAAATTTATACCTAAAAAAAATAATGAAACTTCAAGAAACTATATTCCATGTGAAAAACTTCATAGAATAATGCTTAAATAACTCTTATATGGTCACAAAATCAATAAATTTCAAAATAACTATATGGTAATAGCTAAAGAATAAAATCAGTTTGTATTAAATTAAATTAATTATTATTTAAAATTTGTGATAATGCTTATTTATGCTTAAATTGTAAATATTTTTAAAATGACTTTTCAAAAGTCAAACTAAACAATAAATTAATGGTGCAGCTTTATAAAAGTTGTCTTATATAGAAGTAGAAATCTGACTTATGTTTTGTTATTCTATGTTTTCTTCAAATCGAGTTTAAGATAAAGCAAATAAATGAAAAATCAATTTATATATAAATTATCAACAAACTATTTAAATAAAATAAATATAAATAAAGATGTATCAATTTAAGAGAAAAGTAAGTTGAATAAGTTATGGGGAAAAGTAAGGTTATAAAGAAACTGAACTTTTCCAAAATATGAAAATCCATTCTAATTAATTTTAAAAAAAATATGCACCAAGAAAATATGGAATGAAAATAAGTTGTTATATAGAAAAACAAGTAATGATAATTTAAAAAAAAATTGAATGATTTATTAAAGAGAATGTGTAGACAAATACAGCATATCAATATTGCATAAATCTTGATTTTCATGCAAGATGTTATTTGGCTTGATTTTCATTGATAATGTTGGCAATGGCGCTTTGCCAGACATTGTAAAATTAAGCAATTTTACACAAACTCCTAATTTGGTTGGGAGGTCTTGACAATTATTAATCAATGTTTTTGTGTAAGTAGTGCAGCAGTCACTACCCCCTTTAACTTCAGATTTCTCACTCTAGCATTTGAAGAAAGAAGTGTATTACAAACCCTTGTTGGTAACTTATATATGCATCTCTACTAATATTATGAGCCTTTATCGGCTATTTATATATTTCAGTTAGTATACAAGATCTTATCGGCAACTCCTGTTATGTATCTCTATTAACAAATTAATTTCTTTATATTTAAATTTTTATTCTTAACTATACAGTTTACATTAGTTACTCTATCTCCATACTATCCCTCATTACATCTATATAACTCCAAATGTGTTCAATGGGAAAGAAATCTGGTGACTAAAGGTACAGTTTTATCAGAAGTAAAAATTTGCTGAGTGAGAGCAAAATTATCTCACTGAAATGCATGCTCAGGATGGTTGATATGAAAGGCAACACATTGGGTTAAATATTATTGTTGCTTTTAAATTGATTGATATTTCTACACTATATTTAATAGATTACATAAATTATTTTATACAACAGCAATTATAATTAAAGAGCATATAAAGTGAAAGTCATCGTTTGTAAAAGGATTAAAAATAAAAATTAAAAAAAAATACATTTTTAATTTTTTATTATTATTTATACACAAACTATAAAGAAATATGAAAAAATCAGATTTTTAAATTTTATCCACTTCAAAAATATAACTTCATTTTTCTATATGTCACAACCTCAAACACAAACATTTCAAGCATAAAAATAAAAAATGAAATAGCAAAAGCTTCAAGGTTATTTTTAAACTCATGCAAATTTAACACATGCACACAAATCAGGTTACATCATAAGATTGTAAGAAAGCATTTTGGCAAAGCAATCTACAGTTATGGTGCATTTGACATCAATACTGGTTAGTAAGATTTAGCCTATTACTATATTTTTAAAATTAAATTATAAATCTACATAGACATTTTATATATCTTTTTTGCCTCTCAACCAGAAATAATTTTTGAATATACCTATTTATTATTTATCTAAGACTACTTTCTTTTCTGCATGCAAATCCTTCTTTAAGGGAAGTACAGGTTTAGTTTTTTATTTCATTTTTTTAATCAAATTTTTGAAGCTTATAATGTGACATTGATGGAGTTTTGTACAGTATTAAAATATAATTATAAAGAGATTAAAGTAAAAAGAAATTAATAGTGGGGTAAGATGGCAATAATTAAGTGATACTAAATACCTCCCAATCATTCCATTCTTTTTTATATTCAATTTATCATTGCATTACATTAGTCCATATAATTAAAAATTTCCTGCACTGTTTCAAAGTCAATATTTTCATTAACATAACATATTTTTTGTTATAACTAAAGAAACACTACAAAATCAAATTAAATATTTTTAGATAAAAAAATATATATATTTCCTGTAATTCTAGATACTAAAAGTTTCCTCCATTGGGATCTATCTACTGTCATAGATCTCTCAATTGATTCACTACAATTTCTTATAGTGTTTTCTAAACCATATCAATTCATCTGATGTTTGGACTCTCTTTTTTCATCAATTTTTAACAATGTTAATCTTTTTGATGGGTTTATATCATTGTATCTATAAATGTGTCCAGTCACTTTGACAAATTTTTACACTTTTCACAAAATTTGGTTCTTTAAGCTTGGAGTTAAGTTCATTATTGTAACAGAGTCTCCATGTTATCTTCTTTAACTGCCCAAAATATTCTTCTTAGTATTTTTATTTCAAATATTAATCTTATTTTCCTCAATTTTGTTCCTAGTCCAGCACTTAATTCCATGCATAATTATTGGTTTTACTAATATTTATAACGATTACTCTTAGTTTTTATGCTTAAATATTATGATTTAAAGTGGTTTCTCAGACCATAGTAACATTTGTTTGCCATATTTAATCTGTTTTAAATTCAAAATTTAAAATCATTAATTTTTGTTATAATTGATCTCAGATGTTTGAACTGTTCAACATTTTCTAAAATTGTAATCTCCAATTATCACTAGTTGTACATCAGGTCACTCATGTGCTTCTGCCAAAATTTTTATAAAGAGAATAATCTATTATTCTAAAATGATGTTAAACTAACTCCGATATAGGAGTATATCATTTACTCCCTACTTATACTTTGAATTAAATATACAGTAAGCAACAAAAGTACTTAATAATTAACAAAATAAAAATGAAGCAGTTGATAAATTCAATATAAGAAATTTATTAAACATAAAACCATTTCAAAATTTGTTTATTAGATAATTTATTCAGAGAAAAACATCTAGAAGTGTTGATATATTTAATTTGATTGAAGTGTTCAAATATTTTAGCTGATTTTTTTCCCTTCAAGACATTAACAGAGTCAATTGAGTAAAATTCATCTGAAATTTCAGAAAAAAGCCATGAAAACAAATTAATGAAAAACCCTTAATAAATATTCATTACAATAGTGCTTTCCAGGCAATTTTAAAATTTGCCATTAAATTTTTTATTTAACACTAATTTTGAACTAAAAAGAAGCAGAAAATCTTTTAATTAAATAAGTAGAAACTTTCCTTTCAATAATATTAGTGATCTAATAAGGAAATTATTGAATAATAAATCACTACAATAGAAAAATATCAAAATCAGCATAGAATAAAAATTAGCCATCCACAAGAAAATTCACTATGACAGTTTTATTTTCACAGTACAAATCTACATTCATGATAATACAATACCTTATATAGTAAGAAAAAATTATTAGAGTAACACCAATAAATTATGATCAATTATTTCAAGTGGATAAAATTTTAAAATAGATGTATATAAAAAAGAGTGATTAATGACAAATAAATGAAGCAAGCAAGAACCATAAAGCACTATTGCATAATTAAAATTGTATAGCAATTCTTGGACATAGGATAAATCTTTTTTTACTCTTTTTCCCACAAGCTTTTCTACGATAAAATATCCTTCCTCAGATTATTACACTGAGGACTGAACTTTAAATTTATCTGAATAAATAAAGTATAGAACTTTTTATAAATTAAATACAATAATTTAATTTCAATACCTGCGATTTTTCAAGCCAAAATATATATTTGATAAAAGACAGAGAACATTATAAAATAAAAGGAAATATGGAAGTTGATAAAAAAATTTATGAATTAAAACAAAAAAAAATGACAGAAGTAAAATTGAATTAATACTAGAAAAAGGTAGTCTTGGAGAAAAATCATAAATAAAAGTTGCTCAGCACAAAAATTATTGTATGATGAAATTATTTCATTCTTTTTCCTATTTTATATTATGAAAAATAATATTACTGGTCACATCATTTCCACTATGATTTCACAGTCTTTTTGAAACACTGATACAATAATGATAAACCAAAAGACATTTAATTATGTATGGTAAAAAGTAATCCAGGTAGTTTGAGCTTGAGTGTATTATTAAGCTGAAATTTATTAAAGTACATTAAATGCATTAATTAAAAGAATTTTATATGGTATGCATAACACTAGGAATTTACATAACTATTTAGAGGCATTCTATACACTTTGCGGATAAGAAATTTAAAAAAAAAATTAAAATGTATTACTTCATGAAAGATGTCGCTATCATAAGGATTTGTTCCTTGTTGCCACAAATGAACACCTTCAACAGCTATGGAAAATAATAATTTTTGTTAACAAGTATATTTCAGTAAAATAAGTAAAATTTGCTAATATATATTAAAAAATGTAAAATTTCTTGATTATTTTGGAGAAAATATGGAGAAGTTTAAGACTTGTATTATGTAGAAAGGTAAAGATAGTGACAAAAGGTATATAAAAAAAAAAACAGTTAATTATATTTACTTTGAACTCTTTTATATCTGACTAACTCTAAAATAACAATGATATTTTATGAGCAATATAATACATTTTATTAGGTTTTTTTAAGCATAAAAATTACTTTCATTCAAATATAAAAATCACAATAATTTGATAAAATCAAAATGCGACATAAAAATTCAGAAAAAATTTAATAAGTACAAATCCTTGTGTTGTGCAAGGATTTAAATATTGTTTACATATAAATACATTTTATAATGCAATAGAAAAAAATTTTGTTGGCATACCTTAAGACCACCACCTGTTCTATGCAAGCAATTTCAATTTTAATTGAAATTGTTAGCATAGAACAGATGATAGTAGTGGCTAATAAATGTTTATAAACTTCTCAAAATTCTAGAAACTGAGGATTTGGATTATCTTAATTATTCTACAATTTGTATAAATGAAACAACTCACATACTAAAAGTGATAGTGCTTAACTTCATCAATTAAATATATAGATAAACTCAATAATATTTAACATATCCAGACTTTTACTGTTGCATATATTGGTAATGACTGAGTTTTGTCATTTTTAATGCCAAGTTTATGCATGTTCCCAATTTTTCATTCTTGTTACTTATATATAGCAATGCCAAGTTTTTTCAGAAATTTTCTATGATCAGAATTGACACTGAGAAAATAAAGAATTTATTATCTCTACATTTAAGCATAACATTATATAAGCAGTAACTTTTTAAAAAATTTTATAAATAAAAAAATTTAATTGGGTAACAGTAAATTATTTTCAATATATTAATTAATATTTGCAGTAATTAATATTAATATATAACATTATCTAAGTGTTAATTAATATATTTTGCTATATAATAATACATAACAAAAATATTATGCACACATTATAAGGATAAAAAATTAACTTTAATTAATAAATATAGGTTAAATATATTTGTTAGATATACAAATAAGCTTGGTGTCATAGTGATAGCATTTCACACTCCCAAGATACAGGTCTAAAGTTCTATCCTCAGGCTGGTCAAGATCGATTCAACCTTTCATAGGATTGATAAAACTAGTACCAAGCATGCTTGGGAACTAAACTTTGGAGGCTAGTACAAAACTGGAACATATGCTTTTCACACCAAGGCCCTTATTCATGGAAACAGATGTTGGCACTGTAGGCATTGGCCTTCATTTGGGCTGACACGCGTGAGATTAGTTTAAAGATACAAATAATTACAACATATAAAATAGTTTTACTACTATGTTGACAATACTTTTTAAGGAATGTTTAGACAGAATAGTTTTGCTTTAAGAACAAAATATTTTCTTCAGTACTTTGTGATACTATCTTCATTTAACTATTATGTGATGAAAATGAATGAGAAGATAATTTATACTTAACAAAATGAAGTAAAATAGAAGAAAATGATCATGCAGTTACTGTTGAGGAAATATTTTAAAAAATAACTATAACATTAAAAAAATAATATACAGGTCGTATTTTAGGCAGTCATATTCAGATAATTCAGAATAAATAGATTTCAAATATTACGATGATTACATCAAATGGTTGACCATAGACTAGAATTAGAATCATATTCAATTATAGGTCCTAAATTGAACTGATCTTTTGAAAAAACAATAAATACAACTTTTTTTTTGTATACATGATTATCTGGGTCAATGCTTAGCAGTTTGCTGTTTTAGCAAACTATGAACATGTCCCACTATTTACAAAAGCAGATGTTCATACACCTTTCAAACAGGCTTTAGCTGTTAAACTGTCTGAAAAACATTATTAAATGACTGCATCGGAAATATTTAAATTAAAAAGCCACTTTAGTTCAAGAAAATAACAAGAATTAAGTAATCTCAAAGAATAATTTTGTATTTATTCAGGCATATTGTATTTAATGCATTGGAACATTTTGATTGGTAACCAATATAAACATTTAACACTAAGAACCATTGATTAAATATTACAGTACTAAATGGTTAAGGACATAAACTAACAAAAGAAAATGTTCTTCAACCAATATAAAATAATGGAATATTGAAAATACTAAGGACTTCCAGAGACTGCATGCAAAAATATTTCGCATCTTATCAAAAAGTGCTACTTGAAAAAAATTTTGGAAAAACCAATTATAGGTATTATAATAGGTAGGTAAATATAATCAGAACTAAAATGTTTATTTTTATTATGATTTTTCATTTAAATTTTTTATTAACATTCACAAATAACCTTCATTATTAATTTATAAAAATGCCAGTTAATTTTTAGATCATCACATTTCACAATAAATGAAAGCAAAAACCACAAGCAGTGAAAATCACAACTATTGCAAAATTTTTCACATTTTACTTTATTAGTTTAAATTATTTTGGTCAACAATATAAAGATACATTCTTTTTTTTACAAATTACATTTTATTAGTATATTAAAAAAAAAAAAAAAAAAAAAAAAAAAAACTAGTAGAAAAAAGTATATGGATAGTGTAAAGATAAAAAGAAGAAAGGAAAATCATTTAAGGTTATTTTTCAATTAATAAAAAAAGGATTCCATAATTCAAACAGAGAGGAAGTAAGTTTTACTAGTAAAAAATTTCCACTGTTTAGCTGATGGGAAAATATACATTAAATTATGATATTATTAATCTTACATTTTTTCCCCTCTTGTCTAGACAGAGGTCTTACGGCTAAGAATTTCTATAAATTGAGAGAAGGGGTAGTTATTTGAAGAAAGAAATCTTTTTAATTTACAATTGTATTTATTTTCTATTAAAATAGCTTGCTATGATTTAATCAACGATTCCATATTTTTCATTTAAATTTAACATTTTGATAATGGAAAGGAAATTAATTATGTACTATTACATAAGTGAAGGCATATCTTTATAAACACAATTAAATATAAATTCAAATTTGATATGGAAATGAAATGTAAAAATCTTCATGTTTATTACTATTATAGGCTTATACTTTGTCAAAAAAAAGTAGACAGACACTAAAAATCTGTAAACGCAAAGCTCTTTGTTTCGAATATTGCTGTTACAAATTATAAATTAGTCCTATCATTGAAAGAAATTTTCAGTAAAGTAAAAGTATTATTACCAACAATTTTTTTAAAGTTAAATAGATATATGTAGCCTTACATTGTCAAGAAAGTAGACAGACAAACCGCTTAAAGGGCTTTTCTTCTATTTTCATTGAATTTTTATAATTTATTTATTTGGATATCTTAGTTAGATCACCTACATTCAAATACAAAATTAGTTTCTTTCAAAATTTTACTTTGATTGTTATTTGAAGTTGACTGTTATGCCTGGAGGAATTCTTATAACAGAATTCCAAAAAAGCCAAGCCATAGCCAACAGAAATGATGGAAAAACTATTTGAGAGATTGCATATATCTTAAAAATTGGTAAAAGATCTATTGCAAAATTTCTGAAAAATTGTGATGTTAATGAAAAAAGGGGGAAAAAAAAAACTGGAAGACACCAAAAACTAACACCAAAAGAGCAAAGAAATCTTTTCCAAAAGGTTAAAAAGAGAGCGGCAAGCATCCCGACATCACAGTGTGAATCTGAACTTCACTGTATAACAAGACAAACAGCGTTTAATTATGTGCAAAGGAGTAATCAATTTCAATTTAAGAAACGAGAACACCATCCTAAGTGGACTAAAAAACATATTGCTGATCGACTGGAGAAATGCATGCCCCAGACCAATGAATGGACATCTGTTATTTTCTCTGAGAAGAAAAAGTTCAAATTAGATGGGCCAGATGGCTTTCAATATTACTGGCACTGGCTGAAACAAAAAGAACAATACTACTCTATTCACCAAAAAGGAAGAAGTTTGATGGTATGGTTTGTAGTTGGTTTCGGTGGTAGATGAAGTTAAGTTTTTATAAAAGATAGACAAAATCACAAAGATTATATGCAGCACACATACAGTTGGAAACAGAACTTCTACCACACGGATCCGATTATGGAGGAGAAAACTGGTTATATCAGCAAAATGAAGTTTCCATTCATACCGCTCAAGGAGTTAAAAAAATGATTCCATGACAATAATGTTCAAATTTTGCCCTGGTCAGTTAAAAATCCAGACTTTAATTTTGTCGAAAACGTTTGGGCTATGTTAATTGAATGTGTTTATGAGAAAGGGAGGCAATATGAAAATGTCAAGGAGCTCTAAGAATATCTCAATACAGTAGGGAATACTTGTTGCCAAAAGTACATTAAAAAAACTTTATGATTCAATACCAAATGGTATGTTTGAACTAATACAAGCAGGTGGTAAGGAAACATCTTATTAAAACGTCAAACTGTACACCCTTTTTATGAATGCCAGTCTATTTTTTTGACAACTTTACAAACAACATTTTGTTTTTGTTAATATGTTATGTAATTGATACAAAATCATCTGTCTTACAATATATTTAATTTGATTCTTATATAATTATGTTTGTATAAATATGTTGACATTTCTTCACAAAACATTTGTTGAATAAATGGGTTTTTTTTTTCATAAAGTTAAAGTGTCATGTCCATTTACTTTTTTGACAAAGTGTAAAAATAATGTTATCAGAGGCCTAATTTAAAAAAAACAAAGTCACTTTATAAATATAATAAGTTGAACTTCAATGGAAATTTTTTTATTATCATACACATTACTACTTTAAACCTAAGAATGTCCATAAAATTTTCTTATTGTAATAAAATTATATCAGTAAATTTTAATAACATGTTAATATGTTCTTAAAATATATTAAAATGTTCTTTAAATTCTTTTAATCTGTAACTTTTTTCAATATCTTCAATTAGTTTAATTTGTATCTTAATGACTAAATAACACTTTTTTTTTATTTTTTTTATCATGGATTAATTTAAGCGATAAGAAATCAACAAAGTATTCTACTGTCAAAAAAAATACAGAAAGCTATGTCATTATTTTTTTACATTAAATTTTTAAATAAATTAACTGTAAACAAGTTTTTATTTTTAATCAATGATCTGATCTTTCATGATCAAAGAGGTTTTTGTCATCCAGTGTGTAAATATTCAATGTTGAATCAATGAAAAACAATTGGTTTATGAATAAAATATTTAAAGATAATATCTTAGATACCATTCAAATAAAATTTTTTTTTAACTTAAAATATGTTAGAAAGACATACAAACAGAAATTGGATCATGGAATGTCAGATGAATATAATGAGAAAGATGACATAATACATCGCCATTAATTAATTTTTTCAGATCGTCATAAAAGGCTTCTTTTTCATCCTCTCCCTTCTCCTTATGATTTTGAAGCTGTGAACAGTTTTACCTACCTTGGATCTGTAATAAATAACTTTGGTGATTTGGGACCCGAAATAAACAAAAGGGTAATTGCAGCAAATCGTGCATCTTATGGGTTAAAAAAATATCTTACCTCCAAATCTATCAAACACAGAACAAAAATTTTACTACATAAAACTATTATTAGACCCATTTTAACTTATGCTTCAGAGACTTGGGCCATGACACAGAAACATGAATGCCGTTTGGCTATTTTTGAAAGGAAAATTTTGAGAAGCATCTATGGTGGTGTGGAGACAGATGGGGTATGGCGTAGAAGGTATAACCATGAATTATGCAAAAGTTTTAAGGACACTAATGTTGTCAAATACATTAAAATACAAAGGATGAGATGGGCTGGCCATGTTATTCGTTTGCCAACTGAACACACCCCTAAAAAAATCTTTCTTGCAAGGCTAATGGGAAAGCGTTCCAGAGGTAGGCCCAAAATCAGATGGATTGATTGTCTTGATAGGGACTTTAACACTATTGGAACATCTAATTGGAAAAGTGCTGTTGAGTACAGGCCAAGATGGAATAAGCTCATTGAGAAGGCCAGGACCCACACAGGGTTGTAGTGCCATTGTTGATTGATTGATTAATTAATTAATTTTACTAAAGTTCATCCAGTGTAATATACTGTTGCATTTTTATATTATAATATCTTTTTATTGCTAATTACTAAAATGTTTCCTTAATTCACTCTGATCTCATTTCCCCAGTACAAATCAATATTCATATAATGTCTATATTTTTACATTATAAAAGAAGATTCCTAAAACTCATAACACAAATATACTTTTTGATATCTGAACTTGATTTAGCAATATTTTGTAACAATTCGTTCAATAAAAAATAATTATCATAAAGGACATATTTTTCTCCAGCAATCAAAACATGCAATATGGTGGAATGTTCAGTTTTCTTTTCCTTCAGATATATCATTTTTTTGCTAACTTTACAAATCTATTACAGATTTTCTTGTATAATCAATCAAGTTTAAGTGTTTTACAACTTCTTGATTGTTTAACATGGAGATTTGCCTTCATTTCTACTCTCTGCATGATCATTTTCTTCCTAATTAATATGAGTTAAAAAGATTGAAATTACAAGATCTAAAATTTAGAAAACTATTTTAAACATTTATAAACCTTTTCATGTTTTTTGATAAAAAAAAATCACATATTTTAGATAAAATCACAAATATTTTAAATTTATTAATACAATGGTAAATCTGATAAAACCTAAAATACTAGATTTTCACTTTTTCCTGATATCAGCAGTTTCTCCCAAAATTGGAACATGTATATGAAAATAAGGGTAATTATTTATAAAGAAGTAATTTTATTTGTACAATATTTTTCTCATGACTGAAATTACAAAAGAGCAAATAAAAGATATACAATGAAAAATTTAAAAATATTATTTGTTGATTTTTCTAATAGATGACATATCCAAGAGCAGAAAAATATGCAGCTTATTTTTAATTCGAATTTATCTCAAGAATAAATCAGCTCCATTAAATTTATTATTTTTAAACTCTCCCAGTAAAGGCGAGAGATGACTGGTGATTTATAATTTTGTGTAATGACTGAAAAAATCAGCTTGAAATCACAAGCTGTAATACAAAATGGGTACATTACTTTATTACCTAAGTAAACATAATAATAATTTTGAATGACATTGGCATAATAATTTATCTGTATAATTTTATAGTTTGTAACTAATATATATTTTTATATCACAGCCTTCAGCATTTCATAAAATTTATAGCTGGTAAACCATCTTTTTACAGTTATTAGCTTGAAACCAATATTTAAAGTTTAAAATATTAATGCTTATAATTAATTAAAGCTTTAAGTTTAAAATATTCATTATTTAACGAGGCATAGAATTAAAATTAGAAAAATATTATTTGCCCATTTTATGACACATACCATTATTAATCCAAAAATATCATTATTATGATACATCAACATTTAATTGTCCTTATAAAACTTAAATATTTATAAGCACTTAACAAGATATTTTATAATTTGGTTTTTAATTGCAACAGCAGAGCATATAAAAGCCAAATTTTTAAATTTTACTGTGGAAATTTAAAAAGTAAATTATTTTTGCTCAACTTAATTTAATTATAAATTATACTCCTTTAATATAAAGAAGAAATGAAGGTAAATATCAATAACTAATCATAATTCAAATTAATAAAATACCACATTAAAATGTTTTCCCTGGTTCTTAATAAATTTTAAGATTTATGAATGTGTTAAAAAAATTATACAGATTGAATACTAAATACACATTTAACATCCACTGTAATATTGATATTTTAAAAAATTAGGGCTATGATATAACTACATACAAATTTTACATTCAGCATCAAAATTAATGAAATGTTTAAATGCCCCAATGAAATTAAATTGTATTTTAATGAACAATATGATAATATTTATAACAATAAAATTTGTTAATTACTACTAATCTCATTAAAATTTATCTTAAAATTAAATGCAAAATGAATAAATAAAATAAAAATAATGAAAACTAGGAATTTAATGTTCCATTTTCATAAATGAGATGATAAGTCTTGGAAAGCAACAGATACTTCAATAAATAGTTCAACTTAAGAGGGGATAAACATAGTTTATACATAATTTTCATGTGTGTTTAATACTCGCATTTATCAATATGAAAAGGAAGACAAATTAAGTTTAACTGGCCTAACCTTAAGACCAAACTGTAAGTAGAGGTAAATTTGATTTTATTGGCACAAGATCCTGATAGGATGAGCTGTGCCGAAAACAAAGTAATGCTTGATAAAGTTATGTGCTTGAATAAATCATTGGTTAAGAACTGATTGAGAATGTTGTGATGAATGACTAAGAAAAATAATGACACTAAAACAAATTCATGAAGATGAGAAAGATAAATGTTATAAAAAGAAATCCACTGTTTATTAATAACCAATGACAGTTTCTTGAAATTAAAAGCATCCAGAGCAGGTTTTTTTCTCTTATTTTTTTCTATATTTTAAAATGGTCTGTGATGTGTAGAGAAGCCCATTTCTATATATGTTACAGAAGAGGATATATCAACTGTTCTTTTAAAACTTTTTTCTAAAGATTGTTTTTTAATTTTTGTATTATCAGTTTTACGTTTATTGGTAATTGAAATAAGATTCTTTTGTGCTATTAGAAATTGATAGTACAGTATGTAAAGTTGAAAGTGGAGAAGATATTCATAAACTACTACTCCTTTGGTGGATTTTTGTTTATTTTTGTATCTGTTTGTAAAGTAGAAGAATAAGAAATGTGTGTTCTGTTTTTAACTATTTGTCTTGCTTCCAGAAAAGAAATATTTTGTTTTATCATTGTTGCAATTACTTCTTTCTCCAAGATGCATATATGGATGTAACATGTGAACCAGACAGTTATAGCACTTGAAAATTTCTTAACTATAAGAATTACTATCATGACCAGATTGTGCCCCTTTTCCACATATAGGATTACTATTCCTACATGCCTGTTGAGAATGATCATATCTATAACATTTGAAATATCTAAGAAGATTAGAATTGTATGGGTAAAGTTTGCAGCTTATACAATCTGCTTTTAAGAATTTCAGTAATACTGGTGTTTGATAAGTTGAAACATCTTGGATGGGGATAAATATACAATCACACTGAATGTTTATAAGACCTAGAACAAAAACTCCTTGATCACAAAGTTCTTCTAAAAATTCTGCTTCTGTAACATAAATGAAATTGTGATCAGAAAGAACACCATAAGACTCATTTTAAGTTTTATGATATTTGACTACAAATGAACCCAATTTTCTTTTAATTACTAATCACCAAATATTGTTTTGTGTCAACCTGAATGGGATTTCCCAATTGTAATTTATTAACATTTTGTATGTTACCAATAGAAGATGAGAAAACTTTTTGTACTACAAAAGGCAATGCTCCATGAAAAGTGTTTGGATTTCTTATGGACAAGTAACAAGTATATGAATTGGTTTCAATGACAAAAGAATTATAACTCATTGGATATATGTAAAGTTTCAGGCTCAACAGCACTGTTCATCATAGAGCCTTACAAGGGATGGCTGGCATTGACTCTGAACAATCTTGGCACTTTCAATAGTGCTAGTCGACACCCGTATGCAGAAAGTCACCCCTGGAGACAGTGATCTCCCTTATTGCCAAGTCTAAGGTTGCAATCCCTTCACTTAATTCGTAGTAGACTGTAGCTAGGTACTAGTCAATTAATACACTGGGGACCATATTGTACCACCCATCCAAAGAATTGACATGCATAGGGATCTTGACTGTTCATGAGAAGCAAAAAGCAAACAGAGTGGTTACAGCTACTAGAAAGAGCTACCTAAATTGTCATTGAGGGATAGAAAAGATTAGAAGAAGAGAGGAAAAACAGAGAATGTAGATACCTAGGTATCTTGGGACTAAGACACCCATACTTGCCTAAAGGTGACCCGAATGAGGAGAGTAGAGAGATAGAGGGAAACATAATCACAAACTATTTGGCTTTTATTTGTAAATATTATGCTACATTTATATTTAAATTTCTTTTGTAAATTAAAATTGAAATAAAGTAAATTAGACTGTCATGATCACATACATCAATTTCAGAATCTTTCAGATACTATCAGTTCTTACAATTTACATATTATATGCTAAAATGCTTTAAATATAGTTTTGGAATTAGTTACTTATGAAAATAAAAATCAATTTAAATATTCTTAATCACTTTATACCATATTAAATGAAAATTGGAGGAAATTCTGAACAAACAAATACACCTATTGCAATTTATCAATTTCTTAAGCTTTTTAAGTACAACAAAAAAAAAATAATAAAAGAGAGAGAGAGAACAAAACACAAAATAAAAATTTAGAATTTAAACAATATCCATACAAAATATTTTAATTTCCCAAATTATTGACTCAAATTCGATTTAATAAATACCTTTCTTCCAAGCTGTTATAGCTGTTCCAATTTCAACACGTTTTCCTAAACTCTCTGTTGTGGTACGCGACTTTAAAATTAAAATACGAATTATGAAACCAATACTATACAAAAATAATGATTTTAAAACAGTTGGTCCAGTCATCTTATCTGAAATTATCTAACATAAAATTTATGTAATTTATAAATTTCTATTTATAGAAAAATTAAGTTCCGTAGTACATTTCAAAGGAAACAATTTAAATTTCATAATATTCAATTTTAACTGTTATTCATTAAAAATGATAAAATTCAGAGTAATAAAGACATCAGTGATTAGATATTTTGAGTTCTACAATGAAATGCTAATTTAAATTTTGTTAAGTACTTTTTTCGATTCAAGATAAGTTAATTAAAAGCCGGTAAACTATTTCACCCCTGATTAAGTTATAAAGCCGAAAACCATAAATGCTTCTGCTAATCAAAACAATCCGCGGTGATTTTATCAATGCCAATTTATAAGTTTATATATGTCCCATTCTGTACAGAAAATTTAAATGAACTTGTAAAAAAAATATACCATGAAAATGACATTGCTTAAAATGATGTTAAAGTCTAAATTACTTAGAATATAGTAATTATTTATAAATTTGTGTTTCTAAATTAATTTTATTTTTTTCATATTTTTCACTTCCATATTTGATGCTATATGGCAACTTACATTGACATTTTTAGAAACAAACATCTCCGGTGCAATTTCGTCATAATTTTGTGTTATTTTCACCTTTTCTTCCGCGAGTTTATTTTTAATATATTTCTCTACTCTTATAATTTCGCAGCTAAAAGTTTGTTACCTTTTAGCGTGCTTATTCACTGTACTCATATTAATCATAATGATTTTTTGTAATGTAAAGAGAGCAAAATAAATAAGTGATTATTGTTACATATTCGATTTAAAATTGCAATTTGTGAAATGCATCCAATTTTCTCTTCAAATGTTCCAGGTTTTCTTGTAAAACTCTGGAAATTAGTTAGTGACCCTACAACAGATGATTTAATCACTTGGAGCCATGTAAGATGCGGCTTTATTTATCTTAACGAATTTCGTTTTCTAAAATTTTTTACTAATAATTTAGAGTACTGTTAATATTCAATAGAATAAATTATTTTAACTATTAAAGGTGTCCTTATGAAATCTTGCTTTGAGTAAATATAAATTTCTTTTGTAGTTTTAAAATATTTTGAAGAAAATGGAATTTTTCATCCAACTATAAGACTTATATATTGTTTGGGTTTATTCCATGTGGCTGTCATGGTATTAAGAGAATTTATAAGCTCTAGTTTTGAAATAAATAACTTTCTATATAATTTGTATTAGGTTCTTTGTACTGTTTAAATTTCATTTCAGTTTTATAATGAACATTTCTGACTTTATTTGCATTGCTTTTATTGTAAAATGAATGCACTTTGAGTTTTTAAATAAAATTAATATTTCTTAGGTAAATGGGGTGTTTTTTGGTTTATAAATGAAGAAAATATTTAATAATATTGACAAAGTCTTAATCTTGGAAAATAAAATAAAATCTCAATAAAATAAAAAATAACATTTAATATTATTCTTTGTATAAAATTTTTAATAAAGCTTAATATTTTATTTAAAAAAAATTTAAAAATATGTTTCAAACTGAATTTTAAAATTTCTAAGATGCAATGACAAAAATTATTTTTTTAGATATTTAATTAAATCAAATGACACTAGAACCACAGATATTAAACATTTTCTAAAATTAAAAGAGTTTTTTTTTTATTTGACATTGAGTAAAAACAGTCAACTGTTGAAAATTATTGTATAGCATATGAACATACACTGCACTTTACACACACTAAGAAAACTTAATGGATAACATATATATTTGTGTGTCAGAATAGACAAAAATTTGGATAACTCTTTACTTACCCCAGAAGACATAGATGAAGAGATGTTCTTTGTATTGCTTTCTTATTCATAAGTTTTAACGCTTTTAATTTTGATTATATTCTAATTCCTGATCATTAATTTTTCAACAAGGTATTTAGGGTTTTTTTGATATTTGTAATGAATTCATAACATAAGCTTTGTGATATTTTGTCACTTACAAAATCCTACCAATCAAATTATCTATTCTAGAAAAATATTCATTGCAATTATGGTTTATGGGAATTGAAGTTAAAGATCAGCTATAGTTAATGTAATAAATCTTTACCTTAGCTTAAAAATTTCATTTTTAGAAAGTATCTTTTGGGGTAGATCATCTTAAGTGTAATCTCGTGCATTTCTAAACAGAGTTTAGAGTATCTATCTGTTAGGATGTTTGGGAGTTTTCAATGCTTTCTTGTGACATGAATATGGCCTATCTATTAAACTACTTTCAGAAAATAAATTTTTTAAAAGATTTAAAGCTGTTTAGATATTTCCACTAATGTCAAATTAATTAATTTTTTTTTTATTATCAGGACTAACAAAAATGCTTAAATTATTTCTGAGAATGATTATTATACCTTAATGCACGGTTAGTACAACTCCTGTAATTTGAGAAAATTTTTAAGAGCCTTTGAAACTCCTGGAATTTTGATTTGGCTCCTTAAAAATTGGGAATTACTCCTTGAATTTTTCTTACCTTGATGCATTTATTTTTGTTAGAAAATACTATAATTTTCCGAGTTTTTTGTTTTAAGATTTTCAGTGAAATTGTTCAAAAATCAAATTAAATATTAGCACTTAATGTTACTAATAGAGGGCAGGACAATCAATATTAAACTGTATTTATAACTGCTGACTAAATTAAAGCTCTAGTTCAGTCACAGTAATTTTATGATGAATCAATTCCATTAGGAACAGACAAAGTAATTAGATTTATGTTTGTGAAATGAAGCAAAAAGTAATCATCAATAAGATTGTCATGTAGTATAATCACAGGGGGCAATTTTAATTTACTCTTCTAATTATTTCTGTCTTTTGTTTAGTATAAAACTTACTTATTTATTAAATATAAAGTTTTTGAGAGTAATATACTTTCCATATCTTCCGTGATTAAAATTGTACATAATTTCAATGAAAAAGTATGAATTTGGTTGGTTGTTATTGTCTTGCGACAGCTAAGCTGGCCAAAGTGGTGCACTGCTGCACTTTTCCAGCTGAACAATATTTTAGTGTGGAGTCTGGACCTCTAGATAGAGTAGACATCTTTTTACCATTATGTTGCATTTGTATCTGTGAAACCAAACAAAAAATTATGATTATTTAAATTGAACTATTTAAAGAATTTTTTTTTTAATATTTACAAGAAATATACAAGCACTGAGTGAATGACATATTTGATTTGACTCGTGAAAAACTCATTAAAACTCCTGGAGTTTAATTCTTGGAAATCTGTATTAACCTCATTAATGTTTAGAGATTTAGTTATTAATTTTCATATCATGCCTTTAACCTTAAGAAATTTACTGATATCGATAATGTTAATCAGAAAAATTTGTGTATGGTACATGTATAAAATTCTGTTAACCTAGAAAGAATGGTGCCAAATAATACAACGAAAAAATTATAATAAATCTTTTGCTAACAATAAAAAAATTAACCAAATACATGGTTGTTGCTTGTTTAAAGAAATTGGATAATCAAGAGTTCTCTGCTTTTACACCACAAAATAACAAGAATTTAAAAGTTGTCTACAATAGTACAAAATGTTATTGAATATTTTCAAAGTTACATAAGATTCTGACTTCTAAAATAGTACTCCATAAATCATAATATAAAACTTCATTTGAAGTCAAATAAATAATAGTGTAACATTAAAAATTATACTAAATATCTATCTATTCAAGAAGGCATTTTTATAAGCTGAATGGCAGTCAAATGGTTAGTACACTGGCCTTCATTTCAACACCTTGTTGGCTCAATCCCATGCTTAAACATAGGTGACTGTAGTAGCTTGGGATCCTCTTTAAACTATATATCCCAGCCTAAGTTTCCCTTGTATACAAAAAAAATAACTGAGTGACAAACCAAATCAAACCTACCTTTTCTAAATGTTACTAGAACATCCATTGAATAATTTTTTTAATGTTTATGATGCATAGATTGTCTTTTAAACTATAATCTAAATTCAATTGTTGTGCAGATAATTTTTTTTTTATTTTTTATTTCTAAAGTTAAAACTGGATACTTCTAATACATTTTCCAGAATACAAAAATAAATTATATTTTAAATAAAATATTTTAATATAAAGTATTTTTTAGGAATTGTTGTTGTTCTCGTGTGCCAGCTAGGCTGGCAAATTGGGGTGCCCTGCTCCACTTTTCCAGCCGAGCTGGCAGTCGAATGGTTAGCGCTCTTTGCCTTCGGTTCAACAGTTTGTAGGTTCGAATCCCACCTTGGGCATGGATGTTTGTAGTGGTTCGGAATTCACTTTAAACCGTAGGTCCCGGTCTAATTAGCCCTCGTGTGCAAAAAATGACCGTTGAGCGACAAACAAACTGGCTCCACTTTTCCAACTGAACTGTATTTAGTGTGGAGTCCGACTTCTTCAGTACACACACATGCCGTAGGGCCCCGTTTATAGGGTAGGCAACCATTCACACAAGGAAAGGACAAAGACAGGATAGAGAGAGAAAGTACATCCATGCCTGAACGGGTATTCGAACCCAGGACCTCCCTATCCTTTGTCAGGCATGCTGACCACTAGACAAGTTGGCCGGCTTTAGGAAGTGTTAATAATATAATACATTTTTCTACAACTGTTTTATTTAAATATTTTTTTAAATAAAAAATTATTTAATAAAAATTCCCAGCTATCAAAATATTTATTTAATTTATTAATTAAATTTAAAATAACATTGTTAACTTAAATGTGTCTTTAATTTTTATTATAGACTAGAAAATTTTGATATTAAAAATGAGATTATAATGCTGAAATATTAATTATTGCAGCTTTCCTTGACTCAGTCCAATGTTATTAAAATAAATTGTATTTATTCTTAAAAATTTTGACATATTATGAGGATAATATTACAAGGGAACTAATTTATGTAAAAATTGTGTTTCTTATGCATTAATTTTCAGTATACTTCTATTTACAATTAATAGTCATTAAATATTATTGATTAATAATTGCTCATATTGTTTTAAGGAAGTAAAAAAAAAATTTGTAGTCTTTAATTAAAATGTTTAAATAAAATTCAATACATAGATTAAAAAATTTGAAATAAAGTTAATTTTTCTTATTTTTCATAGAAATAGAATATCTATACTCTTAATAATTACTTTTTAATTAATATATTTCAGTTTTCTATTTAATATTTTTCAGTTTTCCACAGGATTAAAATTATTCTTTTTACAATTACTTGTAGTTTATTGTAAAGATAGATTAGTACTTTTATTATATAGCCAAACAGTGCTCTGGCTTTCATTCAACAATTCATGAATTTGAATGTTAGTGGTTTGGAATCCACCAATGGTTATTGGTAATTAATCCTCTTGTACAAAAAATGCTTTTAGAACTACAAATCAAACCATGGAACTTTTATTATATTTTAATTTCTATGTCTGCATCTCAAATATTAAAGTTAATTGACATGGGAACTAATTATTATTCTAACTAATCTTATTTTTAAATGCATTTTTATATGAAGTCCCTTTGAAAATTCAATTTTATACACTATTTTTCTTATTTGTCTTTCATATTATCGGATATTGCTAATATTTTCATTGTTTACCATTATAACATTGATTGTAATAAAAATTGTTTTTCTGAGGATAATCTTATAAAAATATTTACCAATTTTACAAGTAACTGATATAAAAAATATGTTTATATATTTGTAATTATTCAAAAGTAAATATTCAATTTATTACTTATGTAATTTGCTCTTATAGCAAAAATTTATATCAAAAATTTATACATAAAATTTTTACATTTTTCAGAGTGGTTCCAGCTTTATTATTGTAGATCCTGATCGATTTGCTAAGGTATTATTACCACAATACTTTAAGCATAATAACAATGCTAGTTTTATTCGTCAACTGAATATATGTAAGTTTTGTGTAATTATTTGACTAAATTATATGTTTCCAATAAATGTTTTCTTTCTTAAAGTTTTGTCTAATTTTCTTTTTTATTAATAAATACTTGTATCTATTAAAGACAAAACAATGTGCATTTATGAATAAGAATATCAAGTAAAAATAAATATTTTAACAAATATGAAAATTATCTACTGTAAAAATAGTATTGTAGAAATTTAAGTACTTGAACTATTTTATTCCAGGCTTTATTAAAAACCTGCTATGTGAATTCTAGTGAATAATATCTATAATGATATAAGAAATAATATTTTATTTATACTTTCTGAGTTTAGTTTTGTATTTTTTTTAAAAAATATTTTTTTCTCTTGTTCTTTAAAAACAAATAAATTTTGTGATTTATTATAATAGTGTGCATGTTTCGTAAAATATAAGTTTTTCTAAAATGACTTAGAAATGTCTTTCCTTCATAAAAAGTATATAATAATTGTTATTGTAAAAACCTGTATTTTTGTATTTAAATTAGTTTGAATTGATACACAAAGTACTTAATCTCTAATTTAAAAATTGTTTTGATTTTTAATATTTTTAAAATATTCTCAAATTGATTTTTATTGTGATATTTTTCTTTGACCATTTATGTTGTATGTAAGAATCATTATGTAAAAACATGTGTTACTATATAATTGCACAAATTGCAATTGCAAACTAGTTACTAAATAATTTTTGCTTTACAATTAATAAGTACAACTGCTCCTTTAATTGTTAATATTTGTAATAGCTCTAGTTCCAATTTGAACAATAGTATGTAATCAAGTTATTGGTCATGTGCAAAATGTAACTAAAACACCAAACTAATATTCAAATCACATTATTAAAAGCATATTCTCCCACTTCTGAGAAAAATGTAGTGAATAATAGATACAGAAAAATAATTTGCTTAGATAATGATTGTAAAAAAATAAATCAGTTTGTTTCTAATTTTTTTTAATGAACAAACAATGGATTCGTCAAAATTATTTTATTTTTAATTTGTTTTTAATATCAAAATGTATTTAAACTTTTTAAATTTTCATAGAAAACCTATCTTAAAATGGATGAAAATGTATCTATGAATATAATTCATCTTTATTTTGAGACATTTTTTTCCTATTATCTTTGTATATATTGTAGGCTTTTTTAATGTTATCAATTGCTCTTCTAGCTATTCAAAACTATTAAATACTCATCTGCTTCATAAATTTTAATCAGAATCAAATAGCAGAGTTAATATCTTCATTATTTTTTCCTGCATGTCAATATTGCATTTTGCTATTAATCAAGCTTATAAAGCTTGGTATGTATCAAAATTTTAACTAGCAATAATATGTTTATAATAAGCAACTAGTGTTTTTTAAATCTTCTATTGTGTTCTGAAGAAATAAATCATAATTTTCCAATAATAATAAATATAAATTCTTTCTTGGCTTAAAAATTTATTTGTATTTACATGTCTTTAATTTAATCTCATTCTATTTTAACACTTTTTCAGATGGCTTTAGAAAAGTAATGAATTATGAAAAAGCAAATAGTTACAAAGAGGAAGTTGAATTCCAGCATGCATTTTTCTTAAAAGATAAAGTTGAACTTTTGACAAATATCAAAAGAAAGGTATTTTGTTTCATATTTATAATTTTAAAGCCTTGTGGTCTTGTAAGAAGATAAAAGTAACAAATAATATTTTGTTAATTTAAGATAATTCCTACTTTTTTATTCTTTAAATTCAAAATGTTTGTGTGTATGTTTGCATTTTGCTCCTAACAAAAGTTTAATATAATTATTTATATAATAGTAGTATGCATTATATTGCAAATTATTATCAATGTTACACTTTGAGAGTGTTCTACATCATTATGTATATATGCATGTATGTTTATAAATGAGATAGAAAATTTATTCCCATATCCACACACATATATAATCTCTAGTAGAGATTCAGTTTTAATTAGTGCTCTGCTCTTAATCTGTAACACAATATTAGTCAAATTTCTAATTTTTAAGTTTTTTGTAATTGTTTTATACTACAAAACTAATAGAAAATGCAGTTTCATATATTTATTGGATGCACTTGTACAAGATGTTTATGTATTTATGCCTCACTTTTTCCCCCTCATGATTAAGAAATAACACTAGCTTACCAATATATTTTTTATCTAAATTTTTTGTTCTAATAGGAATCTAAAAATTATTTTTTTATTTTAATTTAGAGAGTTATCAAAAGACAGTTTATGCCCATGCATGTCTCAGCAGCTTAGTCCAGTTCATATCTTGTTTACTTCATGTGCTGGGTTTATGGGAAATTTCATAATTTCTTTCCTTTATTTCATTGTGCTTAACTTGAACATTGCATTTTTTTTCTTTAATGAAATTGTATTTGGTGTTAAAGTGCTTGACTTGTTTAATGCAATTTTAATATTTTAAAAGTTAATTCTCAAATTAAGGCTTTTCCTAATGGACGGTGTAGTTTCCATTATAATTTGTTGATAATATTTTACTATAGTAAAAAGATAATATTTTAGGAATTGTAGTTTACTTATTAATTAAAAAAAATTATATTAACAAAAAATATATTCCAATAATTTCTCATTTATAGGCTTAATTCATTTACATACTTTTAATTCTTTGATAATGAATTAAATTTACATACTTTTAATTCTTTAATGTTTCTTCTTTGCTTTTCCTTTGTTTTACTCTTGCACAAGCGCATATAATTCTGTCCATGTTACAGCCTTAAAAGTCAGCAATCTGTATTGTCAATGTCTACTTTACACGATTTTTATTGTTCCATTATAAATAAAATTCCTTCACCACAAAATATTTCAAAGAAACAAGTAATTTCTTTAGAAACTGAAAAATCATTGACTGCTTTAAGAAGGTTCCACACCTGTTGGCAAAACTTTTAGTTAAAATGAAGTGGCTAAAAGAAAAAATAAGAAAAATGAGAAATCCATTTGGCAATCACTGAATTTTGGATCAAAACTCTGTTCAAGCATTTTAATAGCAAATTCTATCTTAGAGAAAATGGAAAAAACCTGTGATTTTATTAGAAGATTTATTGGAAAAAAAAAATAGCTATTGATGAGAAAATTACAAAAGTGAAAGTCTTTAGTATACACAACCAACTTCAAGAATTTCAACCATCAAGTCATCCGGCAACACAGAAAGTAGAGTTTAATGCAAGTGAAGGATAGCTGAAAGGTTTTTCTTGAATGATACACATTTAACAATGTTGAAGTAAAAGGAGAACAGTAGACAAAATTCTGGTAAATAAACTTTTCTGATAAACTATTAAAAATAATTGAACAGGGAGATTATATTCCCAGTCAGATATTCAAAGTCAACAGAATTATTTTGGAAGGAAACGCCTGAAAGAGCATACTTAGCAAAATGTAAAAAAATCAGTTTGTGGTTTTAAACAGCTGTCATTGATCTGACAACTGTTTTGGTCCAGTTGTTCAGAAATATGGAACAAAGAAGTTAGAATTCAAAATACTTTTACTCACTGATAATGTACCCAGTGCTGGCTGAACTAAATATTAAAATGCTTTTTTAAACATTTAATATAACCTTGGTGATTCAGCCATTCGATCAAGATATTATAGTAGCATTTAAAATGCATTGCATAAAGCAAATTCTTAAATATATTAGATCCAGTGAAAGAAATTTGATTGTTATAAAAGTATGGAGAATGTTTAGTATTATTATGGGCACATAATTTTTTCGCTATCAAACAATTGCACCAATCTACTGTAAACACATATTGAAAAAAAATTTTCAGCATGCATTTAAAGTAGAAATTTATTGTGTTAAAATCAACTGTTTTCTGAAATAATTTCCATCAAATGCAGTTGGTGATAAAAGCTTTATTAACATGCAAATTATTGAATCATAATATTCATCCCAGAAAGTGCTTTGGCTCAGTATTTGATCAAGTTTATGATAATAAAGAAATTAATAATGAGAAAGTTGAAGACATGTTCAGCTATTTAATTAGCAGCTGCTTTAATTCACTAAGCCTTGAAATTTGTTACAAGTATAGAACATTTTCTTATACATGATCCTCACAGTTTACCTTATGGTAACATGTAGCAGGATGTCAAAAATTATTAAAGCTATTTAAAAAAGCAGAAAAACAATTGCTAATAACAGACTTTGAAACAGTAAAAAATCAGCATAGTTTGTTAATAACATTTTTTTTTCCTTTAAATTATTGTTGTCAGTTGTGCTAGACATGTAACACATCTGCTCATAATATATTGTTTATTCAATTTATTGAAAACATTCATTCTTGTTATCAAGTAGGGATTAGTACTTAATTAATAGTTGTATTCCTATTTTAAATTTGTATATATTGTATATATTTATAAACTGAATTTTCAATTACTTTAGTTTTTTTTATAAAAATGATTTATTTTTATTTATAAATATGTAATATAAATTTCCTTGTTATTTTTTGAATGGTTTTATTTTAAAAACATTTAGAATCATCTTGCAGAATTTTTTAAAGACATGGAACATACCTTTAAATTTAACATGCTGCATATACTTTTTTTATAAGTTTTTTTCCTACAGGTTTTTCTAGGAACATATAAACTGTGTAAAAAAAGTTGAGTGTTTTAATAAAATATTAAATCTTTTTGGATAGGAATAGTAATTAAAATAATTTTCATGTTATTAACGACAGTTCTTTCATAATAAATTATTTCTCGTTGAACATTACAAATTGTGTGTGTATATATAGCAAGTTTGTGCATTTGCTAGTATTAGATTTTTAAAAATACTTTATATATATATAATAAAGTACTTTACAGACGATGATTTGATTTCTATGCAAATCAAATATGTATTGTATGCCAAAGCTGGTGTTACGCTATATTAGTAAAGGATTTCTTATGAATAAATGTAAGATATTTCAATTATATTTTAATATATATTCCATTGTTTTTTTAATATAATGTATAAGTATGTACTAAATCCTATAAGCCAGTATGGCTGTCAAATCTGTAGATTACTGAACCAGAATGGATTTATAATACAACTTGTTGTGTGCATGTGGGAAATCTGTATTTGAAGTTATGGCTACCCTTGAAGATTTTGCTATTTTTTTTTTCATTTATGCTTGAAACATTTGCGTTTGTTATTGGGATGCGAAGTTTTACTTTCAAAGTGAATAAAATTCAACCAATGAATTTGCATTGTTTAAAATTTAAGTCATGAGTATTGTCTGACTAGTGCTGACAATTCTTCTGTGAGTGAAGATTACAATGAGTATTTTTACTTTATGCGTTATTTGATTAAAATTGTTGTTCTAATAATATATGTAATTTGTTAAGCATAGAAATATTTGACATATATATATATATATATATATGTGTGTGTGTGTGTGTGTGTATGTGTTTTGGTTTTTTGTAACTTGTAAGTCTTGTTAATTAGAAAATAGTTTTTAAGAAAATATATACTATTTATGTTATGGATTTAGCTTTAGTGCTTGGTTGTCATCCATACTAGATTATGTTTATACAGATGTTTTTAAAGGTGAGCACCACTAATCAGTCAATTAAAATCAAGTATTTGTAAAATTGTTTATTTGTGTTAGTTTAGCTTTAATGCTCAACTGTCTCCTATTCTAGATTATATTAGAATGGACATTTTTTAAGGTAGCTGCATTTACCCATTTTATTAAAACCCAAGTTTTCTTAAAAATATATATGTTTGTTGGTATTGATTTAAAGGGCTTTTTTTTTTTTTTTTTTTTTACCTTAGATTTAAAGGGCTTTTTTAATTAATACGTATTTTGTATTCTTATGTGTAGTATTTTTTTTTTATGTTTAAAAATTACTCTTATTGTTAAATAAAAAAAATTAAAAATTGTTTTTGTATATTTGTTTAAGTATGAATAGTAATATTGATTTTTGAGTTAACATATTACAAAGTATAAATAAAGTATATTTGTAAAATTTGAGTAATTAGTTTCTACTTACTAGCTTTGTAATATTTCTATGGTAAGTAAATATAATAAAATAAACATTTCTAAATAAAAATAAAATTGTGTGATATTCAAAGTTAAAAACCAGATATTGCGTGAAATGACCTAATTTAAATTGGCAAGGTAATTGTAGTGTTTGGCAAAATAATTAGAAATCATGCCAAATCCCCACTGCTTGTAGGATTCACCAATATGTAAATCTCAAATTTCAAAATTTGAATTATGGAAAATAATTCATACATGTCCATAAATTAAGGATAATGCTGAAACCTGTAATTAAAGATGAAGAAAAAAACAAATTTGATTTATTGATGAGAACTTTACTCAGCAAGCAATGCTGTGTGAAAGTCCAGTACAGATATTGAAAGTGGTTGAAAGGGTGCAATTCATTAGCTAACCATGTCCCACACATGCTCTATTGGATTTATATCTGATGAAAATGCTGGTCATACCATATGGGTGATATTCTTCGATTAAAGGCATTATAATCCATAATCTCAGATTCAGTGCCTGCAGCACTCTAAAACAAATGGACATGTTATTCTAGAATGATGTCTCGATAAATGTGGCTTGTCATGATCATATATGAACATGCAGATTTCTTCTGCAACCAAACCTCCCTAAATATGGACTCCTGCAATATCATTACATTGTTGTTCAATAATGTAGTGATGTAGTCTTGATGCTACTGGGTACCTGGCATTCTCCATATGAATGTTTGACAAGAATCAGATTGCAAGCTAAACCTTGATTTGCCAGGAAACATAAAACACAAGCCCAGTGATATCCTGAGAGTGTAAATTATCTGACAGACCTACAAAATACAGACTGCATTGTCCTAAATGTCTGTACACAATTTGCCTTGAAACGATCATACTTATGGCTGACGCGACTGTTCTTCTGTTTCTTCTAGCAGTTACTGCCAAATACCAGTCATCATTCAGCACTGACATTAGGGGGCAACTTGTACTCTAATGTCGACTGATATCTCCATCATCTTGGAAGTATTGCCGCAGGCTAGAGATGAAACCTTGATTGATTTTGAGTTCCTTGATTTTGGCCAACTGCACAAATTTACTTTCCAGGCTGCTGATAATTATACCACATAAAGCATTATTCACATGTGTCACCTGTATCATACCCATGCCTTCTGTCTATGGTACTGAGCATTATATGGACAAGTTGTGAACATTGTTCTTTTGCTACAGGCTCTTTATTATGCTCTCATTGTAACGAAAGCCTTACTTGCCATCGGGTGTCTTCCTGTAATCAGCATTTGATGCATGACCTTGTGTGTGATATTTCTATATGTGGTATTTTTCCTTTCACATTCAATATCTGTATGCTTCTGGATTATCCTTAATTTATGGGCATGTATACAAATAAATGGAAATGTCAATATTGTAAGCTTCATAAATTTTTTGAGATATTAATTTATTACTAGTTTATTTATAGTTTGGAATTTATATTTTTATGGTAACTTTTATTTATTATATATATATATATATATATATATATATATATATATATATATATATATATATATATATATATATATTCATAGTTGCTTTCCAATTTTCTTGTATTTATATGCTAATTCTTATAATTTATTATTTTCAGTTTATAAGTTTGATCCTTTTGTTGAGTTTTGGTCCAATTTCTAACATTTGTCTTGTGGGTTTGGTGGAAAAGCTGCACTCAAGTATGAAGCTTGATAGTTTGGTGGCACTTGACACTCCCTAGACACAAATCCAAGCTGTGAAAGGTGGACTCAGGCTAAGAATCCCTTCAACGGGCCAATAAAACTGAATACCGAGAATTCTTGGAAACTAAATATGTAGGGTTTTACATTAGGCTGACTATTTAACAGGGAAATATCCTTTGCACCCCACAATCAAGTAAAAATAAATATGGGCCTTGTGAGTGGCCTCCATATGGGTTGTCATGTTACTGAGATTTTTATGAGCCAATATAATCAAAGCTTCCAGAAAAAATTGACCATATTGGTACTTATTTCCATTCTTTTATTTGTTCATCTTGCAAGTTTAAATTTTCTTATTTATTCATTAATTCTGCTTCAGCTGCTTTCACATTGAGTAGCTTGTAGAACTTTTTCTTATACTTGTATTTTGGTTTCATTCTTTATAATATTTGTATTTAGGCTTTGCATATACACACACACACAAGTGTATATGTATAAGCATGTAATGATGTATGCAAATCATATTAGATTTGCATTGTTATTAAATGATTTATTGTTGATATTGTGATAAAAACTATTTATTTTAAATAATGTAATTTACAGTGATATGAGGTAAATTTGATTTGAAATCATCTTCTGTGTTAATTTATTCTACTTTAGACTTTCTTATATTTAACTTCAGTAGTAACATGATTCTTTTATACTTCAGAATTCTGCTACAAAAGCAACAGAACCTGATGTTAGTTTTAGTGCTAATGATATCTTATCAAATTTATCAACATTAAGAGAAAAGCAACGTGTTATGGATACAACTTTAACAAAGATGAAAAAGGAAAATGAAGTTTTATGGCGAGAATTGTCTACAGTGAGACAACGACATAAAGCACGCGAACAAGTTCTTCACAAAGTATAAAATCAATTTTAGTATTTAATTAAATTTAATACTTTTCTTAAGATAAATGATTGGATAAAATATGTATAACTAACTATATGTTAATAGGTATAATTCTTCCCAATTTTGTATGAAATTTCTTATTGCAAGTTTCTTTTTATTCCAGCTTCTCTGTTTTCCATTCAACATCTCATAAGCTCATATCACCTTGAAAATGAATAAATCTTCTTTAAACTTTAATCCCAATTAAATTAGTACTCATTAACAAAAAATAGTCATGCACTCACTAATTTGCATTTTCCATTCCTTGTAAAATATCAATTTTCTGAAATTTTTATTATCTAATCTTTACCTAAAACTTCTAAACTTAATAAATTTTACCAGGTTATTGGAAAATTTCTTAAAAGTTTATGCTAATTAACAAACATTTGTATAATATTTTAAATTGCATATGGTAATCTCTCTCAAGTCTGAAATTATACTAATTTTGTAACTTATTTTATTATTTTGTTCTAATTTTTATATCTTATTTTATTCTGATTACTTATCAGATTTCTTCAGGGACATGTCTATTACTTGATTATGCTTCTGTACCAGTATGTTTTTGGGTCAGTGTGATTGCATCTGGTTTGTAGACATAGTTGAAGTATCCAATATTCATGACATTGAATTTCCTCGCTGTTTTGGTAAAACTCAAGTTTGTCATTCTTATAATGCTATCATCTGACTAGTCAAATGTTTTACCCATTTCTTGCTGTCAATAGAATTTGTCTTTCTGATATTTACTAATATATGAACAGTGGTAACATTGAACAGTGGTAACATCTGGTTTAATCATTGTGCTGTATCAAATGGTGAATAGATTTTCTTCATTGATATTCTCTTAATTTGCTGTAGGTGATAACTTAAATGCTTTTTAAACAGTGTGCATCACACAATTAAACTATATTAATATGATTTAATGAAAGTTTATACATATGTAAACATTAAATACCATTCAAAGGAATCTCTTAACTTAGATCTTTCTTTCTCAGAAATTTCAGCAAATATAAAAAAATTACATTTTGATACAAATAGTAAAAAATTGTTGCTGGATCTTCATTATCCAGCATATTAAATTATCAGTACTCAGCCTATTCAGCATGTTGGCTAAATATTTTCAGGCAGTTCTATGCCTAACTTTAATTTTCCAATTCAAGATTTTTAAGGTTGTTCAAGACATCAAGCCACTTCTTCCTTGGTCTGCCCCTTGGCTTATTGTACATGGGCTTCTAATATAAGATACTAATCATTTAGTTATCAGGTGATCTCTCAATGTGCCCAAGACATGAAAGCCTCTGCACTTTGATGATAAGAATTTCCTATTCATCATTAGTTCTAATTCTCCAACAATTATTTATGCCTTTTTGTGCCAAAGTCTAATTCTCGCAACCATATATCACCTCTGGGTGATTATTTGTTTCAAGTACTTTTTATATAATTTTCCTTGTGGAATCAATTTATTTTTTGACTGTTACTGATAAAAAAGTAACAATAATTTCTTTACAAGATCCTATAATTAATTTTGTCAAAATGTTACAATTTAAAATTTGCAGATATTTTATCATGTAACATTTAATTCATACATGACAGTTTATTCATATGATTATAAACAATGAGTTATTTTTAAAAATGAATCTTTTAAATATTTAAACATTTATGCTTTTTTACTTTTTTTTTCACTTTAATTCATCACAATTAGTCCTATTTTATTATTATTTAATATTTTACTTAGTAATTTATTAAATTTTTATTCATTATTTATTTTAGTTTACTATTCAGTTTGAATAGCTTAATATAAGATATTATGTCAAAACTTGTTTTTATACTAAATATAAATCTGAATGCAATGTTATCTTACAAAAATTAATTTATAAGATACATTAACAAGTCTAGTACCTTATAAACACACTAATAGAAATATTTTATTTTGTAAAGTGCATTCTTCCAAATAAATTTTATAAGTTATATGGCTCCTTTAACATACAATTATTTCGATTTCACATTTATAAGATTGTATTTAATACATTTTAAAAAATTAAAAGAAATTTAGTATTTTTATTTTATTACTTTTTTTCTATATAGTATATATTTATTAATATATGTGTGTCATCTGATACTTTATCAAGTATATATTCATTAATTAAAAAATCAGCACATGTTTTATGTTTATCTTTTATCGCAACTGTACATCTAGCTGTATTATTTATACAAACATAATATTCCTTTAAAATATATTTTAGTCGAATTCCATGCCTGTTATTTATTATTTTCTAAATAATTTTGTTTAAATTTTCGGTGTATATTTTGAAATAACTTCTTATTCGACAAATTATTTTTTATATGTAATTTTCTTGTTTTGTAACTTTAACCTATAGTATAAAGTATATTTTTTAATTTAGAAATTATGAACTTACTGATTGTAATTAATAATTTCAAACTTGTAGAATAATATACTTAAGCTTATGAAATATTCTTTCCACCTCTGAAATATTTTTAATTACTATTATATAAAAGAATACATGCTTTATCATAGAAATACAGCTTTGCAAAGCTAGAATATAAATCAAACAATAAATCTTGCATGAAAAATGTTTTTCTTAAAGTAACGAAATAAAATTCATTGTATTAAAATATAATCAGTGTAACTGATATCTTTCACACAAACAAAGTTCTTCAAATTTCATATGTGCAGTTAGCATTTTGACTTATATATTCCATTGATTCCTTGATAATTTTAAGCAGTCAAATTAACTTGAGATAATTGAAATGGTATTTGTTTTATATTTTTAAATCATAATTACTCTTAAACTTAGTATGGATAAAATAATTTAAAATTGTTTTCTTAATTCTTTCTACTCCCTTCTAAATCAAAACTGTTGTATTATTCATTTTCTTATAAAACCTCTTACTATATAAATTTATAAATGTGAGATAATTATTTTCATTAATTTTTAATTACATATAGATCAGAGTAAACACAATTATGTCAGTTATAGTTTCCTCTGATTATACTTTTCATATGTTTACTATTTATATATATTTCATTCATTAATAATGAATAAATTATGAATAATTTATGATGCTGATATAAATTTAAGATTATAAATTTCTAAGTCTTATTTATTTAAATAGTTTATTACAAATGAAATGTAACTTTTAATCATAATTTTATAATTTATTATCTATAAACTATGTATTTATTCGGACATTGATACTTTTAACATTAAATATGTAATTTTATGTTTTTGGTTTTCCTCAGGTTATTCAATTTTTAGTCCAATTAATTCAAAGAAGCAACCAAAGCATTCATGTGCCAAGAAAATTAGCTCGGATGCTTCAAAATAGCTCTGTTTCTCAAGAAAATTCTTCTCAAGTTGCAAGAATTGTAGAAGTCTTGAGGAACAATGATTCTGATTGTGTATTTGTAAGTAATAATTTAATGCGTAATAATTAACATAATATCCTGTATAATACTGTGAAAATAGTTTTTATAAATTTGATAAAATTATCCTGAAATTTAAATAAAGACTTTGAAATTAAATGTTATGCACAATGGCAATCACTATATAAATGTATTATTAAAATTAAGTCACTGTGTATCTGTTGGGAATGTAAAATATCATTCTATATATAAAGTAAATGCATTATTTCTTCAAAATTTGTCTCTATTGAGGTGATGGGTTTTTTGATAATGGCAGTTTAATAATAAAAAACAATTTTCCTATATTTTTTCTTTGTTATATTTGACGCAATATACTTCTGTAAGTGGTAAATATCTTTCTTGATATACCATTAAAAATGTAACTGAATATTAACTGCTTAAAAATGGCTTGTTTTCTTATCTTACAATAACAAGTATATGTTATACTTGAGCAATTTCTCATTTGAATTGTGATTCAGTAAAAAAAAAAAATGACTTTATATTTATAAGTCTTTTTTATGTATTTTTATTCAGCATAGAATGCATTTAAAGAAATCATCATTTGTGGAATTTTTATATATGATCTTATATTTATTTTAAAATTATGAATCAAATGAATTATATATTTTTAAGGGATGGTAGACATTTTATATTGTTTTAATAAGGTGAATTTTCTAATTACAAATAACAGTTTTAATGCTATTCATAGTAAGGAACTGAACCGTTAATCTGTAAGCATCTGAATCTCAATCTATATATTTTAGATTAAATTTCAATTGTATAAAATAGAATTCACTGAGAATGGCTTTATTATGTTTTTTATCCTCAGTGTTTTTGTTGCCTAGTTACTGTCAAAATGTTCAAGTTCCAACTAAATTGTTAATTTTTGGTACTAAATGAGAAATATGTTATAATGTGTGGTCAAATTGTTTTCCAATCTGTAATGTGGTATGACCCCAGATTTATTTGAATGAGATTGACAAAACAAAATTATTCTATAACTTGATATGTTGTGCTTTTTCAGATTTTACGGTAAGACTTTAGTTTAAAAGTTTTGGAATGATTTTGTTTTGTCACAAAGTTTTGGATATCCAAATCATGGTTATATGCATTTGCACAATATTCTCTGTTTTTAAATTAACAGCGGAACAATGATTAATGAACAAAGAATCATATTTCTATGAAAATAGAATATGTCTCTTGTCACACTTTTTTTTAAACTTCAGATCAAGTTTTACATGTTCATATGAAAAGTCTTAACATGAAGATTAAGTTACTGCATAATTTTTATTTAAACAAATTTATTTTATGTTACTCATAACTTAAAATACAATTTAAAAAGAAACCATTCTACTACTTCATTTTTGGATCATAGAATTTTAAACTGATTATTAAGTTAATTGTATTTATTGCTTTCATTAATATTTCTTCATCTATGTTTTTAGTTAGAATGTTTTAATTGGAAATCGATGAAATAGAGGTTTTTATTTTGAAACATGAATTCATAAAATAAACTAAATTTTATAAGTTTTATTTATAGGAAAAAAATAACAATTAAAAAATTTTTTTTAATATAGCAAATACATTTGGAGGTAATAAATAAACATAAAGGGATCCATGCAACAAGATTAATTCGGAAGATTAATTTTCATCAATATTATTATTATTATAGCAACTACAGTATATTGCAATATTAGTTATGACAAATTAAATACCAGTTCTCTTGGGATTTTTTAATCTCAAGTACACATTAAATATAATATTCAAAAATGACTTTTTTATATTTAAAAAGTTAACATTTAATGTATTGGCTGCTAAAATTTAAATTGATATTTTTAAAGAGAACTCCTACCTAGAAAAAAAATTTCCCCATGCTTCTGTCCATGTATAGTTGATTTTACTAAACACTGTTAAATGTGTGCAATTCAATTGGTATTTTTTAAAGAAATTATTATTAATTCAAGAATATTCTATTCCATTCTACATTATTCTCCTATTTTTTGATAAGTCAAATCTTGTGTACAAAAGTAGCTACTCAGCAATAAATTAATCAAACCAGGATAGTGCAAGTCTTCACATAAATAGTGTAAGAATAAGAGGAATAAGTGAATTTTCGGTGCATGAATATTTAATACCTTATTGTTGTTCGAAAGTATTAAGTCTAAACATTTAATCCATTTAAAAAAATTCCATCCCAAAAAATGGAAAGATTTTGCATAAATGATTTTATACATGTCCAATTTATGATTCAAGTAAAAAAACCTGTAAAGAAATCTAAACTATAAGTTGTGTAAATGTTTAAAAATATGTAAAGAGAGAAAAGTAATTATTGGTATAAAATTATTTTTCTAAAAGGAGCTTTTCTAAAAAAGATTTTTTTATTTATTCAACTATGGTGTAAGATAATATATTTATGCCTTAAGTTAATAAAAATTGTAAATCTTTCAATTAATTTTTATTAAAATTAACTTTCTTGTAAGCTATTGTAATTCAAATCATTTTCTTTTTAATTTTAGGTCCCTGATGAAACCTCTAATCCTCTTGGAGCTGTTATCCATGAAGTTATAGATTTTGATTCCTCACCTAATAATGATCTCCCATCACCTATTAATGTGAAATTCAATACTTCCATTTTGAAACCTAAACCTAGTACTTCTAAAAATACTTTATCATTTAATTCGAGCAACAATTCACCTTTATCCTCATTGGACTATCTAAATATTTTAGAAAATGTACAAAACAGGTGTGTATTATTGTATCTATAAATTAAAATTCATGTTTCATGAAGTGTTTCATGTTCAAAAGTTCATGTTTTGTATTCATTTTATATTTTAAATATTATCATGGTGATTGATTTCATTTTTAACATAAATAAAATGTTGCCATTTAAATTATTTTGAATACAATCAGCATTTGAGCTTGTTTTGCATGAGTTTGTGTTTAGTTTATAAAAAAAAATGCAAAAAGTAAGAATCAGTTTGATAACATTTTACATGACAACTGCCTTTAAAGACTTGTCAAGAACTGCTAATAAAATTTGTAATGAGAAATCTCAGTTCTTTAGTTGATCTGGGAGTAATTTCTTAAAATTCAAATAAAATAAAAACAAATTTAGGGGAACTAATGACCACATTTAAATTCAGAAGTTGTTGCCAAGTTTATAATTGTAAATGCTATTTCTAAATACTTAAATCAATTCATGCATGTTCAAGTACTCGAGAACTATGTAAGAAATAAAGATATCAAAATGGCATCATTGCAAATGATTCTAATTTTTATTTTATCTAAAAATTTATTTTTAATTTAAGGAACATTTTTTAGACCTTCAATTTTACCCCTTTGTGTGCATTGTTTTGTCGCTTTCATTGATTTGTGTTTGTTTTGTATTCTTAGTAAAATCTTTTTGAAAATATTCTGCTGACTTATTAGCCAAATGGTTGGCACTCTTGCCTTCAGTTAAATGGTTTGTGGATTCAAATCCCACCTTGGGTTTGGGTGTTTATGATAATTCAGAATCCACTTTAAACAGTGAGTCATGACCTAATTAATTAGCTCTTGTGTGCAAAAATGACTGTTATGAGACAAACAAACCAAATTTGGAAATGATCTGCTTTTACTATAATTCAACTATCTGTTTCAATTATACTTAAACAATTGGCTAATTCACTTAAATAAAATTTGCAAATTATGTAAAATGTTTAATATTTTTGATAACTATTTGTACTTAATGATCATTTTATGTTAATTGTTTACTTCTGAGAAGAAATTCTGTTGAATGAAGGTTTAGTAAGGATAAAACAATAGTCTTAATATTCAATAAGATAATATTAGGAAAATACTTAATGATATGTGTGTGAAAGTCTACTTAATCATAACATTTAAATATGTCAAAACTATATTCATTTTAGCATATTTTAACTTATAATTTGTTCATTTTCTATATTATAATTAATATAAAATTTGTTTTTAGAACAATACCAAACTTAGAAGGTGCAACTTGTACAGATACTACAACTAATAATCTACCTGTTAAATATGTGGCAGTTCCAGTTCAAGGCAATCCCAATCAACTCATTTTAATACCAGCTGATAATTTTGCCAATCAAGAAATTTCTACTCTTAAACCAGATTCTGTTTGCAATGTCATTCCTCTTCCCGAGAAAGAGACCTCTAATCCAAATTTAAAAAGTATTAGTGATACATCTACTTCAGTTAATAGTGTTATTTCTAATTCCTTAAAAAATAAATATAATAAAAATTCAAAACTTCAAGAAAGCAGTGCACCAGGAAAAACTGGTCTCAATAATTTGCATAGTATTACTAATGATGTATATAGCCAAAACTCTGATGAATCTGTCTTAACAAAAGAAATTGATGATTCAAGTTTATCAGATTTGCTCCAAGCTTCAAAGATATCTTCTGTAGAAGATGAACATGAACAAAATGTCTCTGGAGAACTAAACTGTGAGACTAACTCAAGTGGATCATTATTTGATAAAGAGTCAATTGATGTGCTTAATAGTATAGAAAGTTGCAACAATCAAGTAGCTATTCCAGGACCCTCTAGTTTAATAAAATCTACAAAGTGAGTTGTTTATACCATATTTTAAGATTTTTAATAATTTCCATGTGCATGCATACACATGTTTATTTACTGTAGAGATTTTTTAATCCAGAAATCAGATTCAGAAAATTGTATCATCGTGTAATAATTAAGATCTTTGAAATAAAAATTAAGCCAACTTTTGTCTAATAAACAAGCTGTCTATGAATATTTTGTATTAAAGAGTGATCAACTGTACATATATTTATGTTAAACTTTGATATTCATTTATTTATTATTATTTTTTTAATTTTGTTTACAATATACAAATTCTAGTGATATTTTTTGGCCTTATTTTCTGTTAAATATGAAATTAGTTAAAAACATTTTCTCGATGAGTAAGGCTTACAAATTAGATTACAATTGCTTATCTAGTCATTCTTTTTTATTTGACTTAATATATAATTTTATTTTATTGTCCTACAAAATAATGATTGGAAAAAATTTCTTTCTTTCATGAAACAGTGATAATATTTCAACTTTGTCATTGAAGGTTGTTTTATGCATTAGATACCATAACCTATTTCATTTTTATTATTACTATATTTTCCTGTTTATATATCTGTAGTGGCACATTATCTTCAAAGTCTTTTTCTTAAGTTAAAGGAAAAAGGCATTCCATAATCTGCAGTTTTTTTTTGTGCAAATCAAAAAATATATATTTTGTTCATAATGTGATGTCATATTGTACAGGAAAAAACATTTATTATGAAAATCTTCTGATATGATCCTATTTGGATATACCCCATTGCTAACTGTGATAAAAGCTCTCAATTGATCAC
This sequence comes from Latrodectus elegans, assembly GCA_030067965.1. Classification (NCBI taxonomy): domain Eukaryota; kingdom Metazoa; phylum Arthropoda; class Arachnida; order Araneae; family Theridiidae; genus Latrodectus; species Latrodectus elegans. The sequence continues at coordinate 53,084,136 of CM057814.1, read as the reverse complement.
CAAGAACAATAATTCTGAGACGTTTCTAGTAAAACTTATTGATTTCCAGATTTTAATAATTTTTAAAATAATGTCACATAATAATCAATGGAAGTTATACATGTAATTAAATTAAAGAAATGGATAATTTTCTAATTGCGCATTGGATAAATTTATTTTGTGCTGCACATACTTTGCTTTTTACTTAACATAGCACATTTGTCATTATTTTTTATTTGCCATTTCTATAACTTTAAGTTCAAAATCTGCTGTGAACTCAGGTACTTTTAATTCTGCATGGTGATATATGAATTTTATATATTTTCAGCAAGGAACTTTTTAGGTCAATACAAGATCCAAAATATGAGAGACAAATGTAATACCTTTCGGAAGAAATTAATTCATTCATAAATTTAATTAGATAAATTTAGTTATTGCTAAAATGTTTCAGGTCAGTCGTGAAAGCTTTCAATGCCAACTGTTCTGTATTTTACAAAATATAAACAGCATTTTTCAAAAATTTTAAGATTTTCTGATGGGAAAGGTTTTTTAGATTATCTGGGACAGTGTATAGTACACTCAATGAAATTTGAAACTTTTTATCGCATAATCTACAGATTATGTAACGCAGAATATGGTAGCCAATTGTTAGTTATTTCTCTGCATTGTATTTTATCTAGCTACATTATTATTAGGTATAAATAACTTCTTTCTATTAAATATTTTACTTTTAAAATTGTTTGTAAGCTCATATAGTGTAACTAGTTCACTTAAAAAAGAACTAATTTTATTTAATTATATTATTTCCTTGCAAATATTGCATGTTACCAAAATAAACAACAGTTACTTTAATTGAAGTTTTTTCTATTATAATATGACATTTTTATTTTACAGTAGATCAATGTAATCAAAGTAATATACGATTATACTGTAATTAGCAAAGCAAAGCAAATATTTATTTTTGCTACAGTTAAGCTAGAATCTTTTTTTTTTTTTTTTGTGATTTTTAAAATTTATTTATTATATTTTATTATAATAAAATAAATTTTTTAAAAAGCCCTTAAACTAGATTTACGAAAATGTCAAATTTATTTTATAAATAGCAGTTTTATAAGTGTTATTTTGGAAACTTTTACCAAAAATATATTTTACTAGGACTTTCTCCATTTGCCAAAAAAAGTTAACATGTACTATATTTTTAAATACTATAAAATTTTTTGTTAAAAAATTGAAGTCCTAATGTTTTTAAATTTAGTCATAATTATTTCATATCTATTATAGTAAATATAAATGAGAATATTTTTGTAGTATAAAAAAGAATTTTAAATATCTCTAAGTATCAGTTTTAATGTATTTAACATAATATTGCTTGAATATTGTTTCAATATTTTGCAATGATAGTTAAAGTAATTCTTATGTCTACCTATTAAAATGAAAAATTTAAATAAAAATTATTCCTAGGCAAATAAAGAACTTTAATGATTGCTAAAAATTTATTAGCAAAATGCTATCTTTAATCAAAAGCATTATCTTTAGAATTTTCGCTATAAAAAATTGTATCTTGTCTTTAATGCTAGTAATTCTTAGCTGAAGCATTTTAGTTTCTATTTCTAGAGCATTGGTCTGACTTTTCAGAAATTTTATGTAACACCATCAATATTTAGTATTGGAGAAATAATAAAAAGGATTTTTATAATTTATATTTTGTTTGGTAGCCCTAGAAATTTTATTTATTTTTCACTTGTTTTTAAATTAATTTAAATACAGAATTTTTAAACAGATCAATAAATATTTTTAAAATGTGCATTGTTGATTATATCATGATTCTTCTATATTACGTTAACTATTTTGTAGTTTTACTTATATTGATACATTTATAGAAGTGTTTAATTAAACACTTTTTCTTTTCATTTTTTAATACATAGTGAAAACTGCTGAGACTATTTTAAATCTTTGGAGTGACCATTCTACAATGATTGAATGCAAGTGCAGTTCCCATTCAATAGTTCTGGAAATAAGCATATTTTAAAGAGATTGCCTGCAAGGATATACTCTTGCATTTTCAGCTGACTTACCTGTCCAAAATTATCTGTGCAGTTTAGTTGAATTTGTGTTTTTTCCACTGTTCTACTTTATAGAGGACATCATCAATGGGTTTTAGCTTATCATCATAATGTTTGATAAAATGGTGTTTGAAACAGATTAATTGGGCTGTTTTTAACATGTAAGTTCTATATAACAAAGCAAGTTCCAATTATATCTCTTTGTATATTACATAAGTTGGATATAATGGTGATTTATATGCAGAACAGAATTATTTTGTACAATTTTCTACCTAGCAAATATTTGCCTACTATTTGCCTTTTCATCATCTCCTAGCAGATTGTCTTGATACATTTCTGGGCTATATTAGTCAATTAAAAATATGACTTCTTTCAAAATGAATGCTCCAATGATTTAAACATCTGTATCTTTACAATAAATATATAATTACAACACTCAAATTATAAAGTAAAATAGAATAATGAAGTTTTCCTTTGATTTAAAAATTATATTATTTTTATATTCATATATTTTTTATATTTTTGTTAAAAATGGCTTACTTAATTTGCTTTCTTTTCAGCAAATCATGTTTTCCTGATTTAAATAGTTTGCAGGAATCAAATTCAACTTCCAATATTGACATGAAACTATTAGAGGTATTGTTGGATATTCTGTGCTATTCATGTTATCAAATTCCTTATAATATTGGTAATACTGAAATAACTTACACAAAATATGAAAAATTTCACTGGAACAATGTTTTGAAATGAAACTGTTCTGTAAAAGAGCTGCTAAAAATGTTTGAAAAATTGAAGATGAATCATCAAAACTTTCAAGCATTTACTGTATGATAATCATTCTCTGTTTCTTGCAATTAAGTGTTTAAAAATTAAATACATTGAGATATATCAGAAGTTATGTTTCAAAATCCATTCTAACTCATGTGTTCCTAGAATTGACCCTTATGTACTAAAAATGAGCATACAGTAGCAAATTAATCATTCGATTCACTTTTTTTCCAATAGAAACTTTTGTAGGAAGAATATAAATAATTTTCTAGGGAAGTATATTCATAATTGTTTATCTATTTAATAAAATTCATTAGTTAGTTTTAACTTTGCTCTTTGGACTGTGATAATATTCACATGAAAATAATTATTTATTGATATGATGTTACTAAAATATAAACTGCTATTTTAGCTTTTAAAAACAGAAGTAATTTCATATTCATTTTAAATATTTTTTCTGCAATTGATATAATTATGATGCTTATCATTTATCAGAATTTTTTCTCACTTTCTCGAATATTTTCTTTTATAGCAACTTCTTAGTTCTGATGACACAGCTTTTAATGAGCCTAATGCTGCCCAGTTACCAGTATGTATACTTTTCAGATTTTACATTTAATTTTTTGCTTTAGGGATGAACCAGAAAAGGAAAAAATTACTAAAAATTGTATGCAATCAATGAAAAAATTTTTTATTAAAATTGAAATGTATGAACTTTATTTTGAGGTTTTAGAATAGTACTCTCCTATTTGTTTTTGTAAAATTCATTATTACTTTCTCTTGTTTTTTAGAGATAATATATTCAAAAATATTAAAATGTTTGTTAATAATAAGTTATCTTTGAAAAATTGTATCGCTTTATAACTTTTTCACTGTAATTTATATTTAAAATATATTAAATTAAAATTTTTAACTGGTTTTTTATTTTGCGTCATATATTGCTTGAATTTAAAAATTTTGTGAATAATAAAACATTTATTTAATTTTTAAATAAAAATTGCGTCTTCCAAAACAAATGATTTTATTCATATATATTTTTTTTTACTGTTAGCTTATTTTCAATATTACAATATATGAAAAAAGTGAAATACATCAGCTAAACTGAGCATTATGGTCACAACTCGTCAAACACAAAAATTGACAAATGTAGTAAAAATTTGTGATCTTTTTCCTTGCCAAATTAATTCGGCAAAAGGGATTAATTGCCAAATGTAATGTGTATATATATATAAAGGGAATGTCTTGCTCTGCAGACACTCAAAAAGTGCCTACAAGTAAAATTAATCCCTTTTTTCACTTTGGATGTTAAGCGCTGGAATTAAAATCCTATCTTTTATATTCATTTTGGATCTTGTAATGAATATAGTGCCGGAAATTAAATCCTCCCTTTTATATTCATTTTCAATTTTGCTTTGCATGTAGAATACCATAAGAAAAATTAAAGTAAGAATTTTATTCTAATGATTTTCTGCTGGCATAGAATTTCTAGGATTCTATTTCAAATATTCAAACTTTCTATTATTAACAAAACTACTGAATTTGTTTTCCAAATTTTTAGAATTATATTTTATGTTAAATTTTAACAATGAACGAAACTATAGAATTATTTTATTTTTCAAATTATTCCAGATGTGTTTTCTTATTTTAACAGTTATTTCTGGAATTGCTAATTTTGTGGAATTGCATGAAATGCTGTTTTTGCACAAACTAATATTTGAATAAATTAAAGTGTAATTTTTAGTGTAAATGTTCAACTCAATGTATAAAGTTGTTAAACAAAATTTGAAAACTTGTTCTTTTATTTCCTAATGATTTGTAGCATTCTATCCAAAATCCTTAGATTTGTCAAAATCATTTTATTAAATACATAAAAAAAATTCATTAATTCTGAAATTCTTTATTTTTAAATAGATGTTATTAAATATAATTTTCACATTTTTATTTATTTATTATTATTCTTTTTTTGTTTCCTTATTTTTTCATATTTCTTTCAATTTTAATTCTGAAATATTTTTAAATAGAAACTTTTAATCAATTATTATTACGATTACTATTTTCTTTTTTAGTGTTTGGCTTAGAAATTTGAAATTGGGGTAAACCTGGTTTCTTATGCCAATTAGCACCCATTTTGGGTGCCTAACCAAATTCTATGTCTCCTCTGCTTGGCAAGAAAATTTTCGCCACTTTGGTGAGGCTGTGATCATGATACTTAATTTTACTGATACTGCTATCATAATACTTATAAAATTGTTGGGAGTGGCTTTAAATTTATAATCTTTATTTAAAAGATAAATTAATCAAAAATGAAGACATTTTATTGATATTTTTTCATTTGTTACTAATATATAATGATAAATGTAATTTATGATGAATTTAAGGTTTACCTGAGAAATGTGTTATTTAACATGGGGAAATAAATACCAGTTTTTGGTTATTAGTACATTTCATCATATATTTTTATTTTATTGATGACATACTTCACAAAATTCTTTAATATCAAAAATGAATTTTTATAAAATTAAAAAATTCATGTTTCCATATCAAATTTTTTATTTTTTTTTTCATTAGTAAATTTTTTTTTATTAATTTGTATAAATACTTTTTCCTGTGTAGGAGTAAAAAGTAAAATAGAATGCATGCATTTTATTTTGTCTCATAATTTTATGTGTGTGTACATGTGCATATACAGGTGACTATGTTATGTGCATAACATATTCACCTGTAGAATATTAGAATAAAAGTACTCGTTTAATTAATTTTGGTTTTATATATTGTTCTCTTTAATATATTAAATATTAAAATGATTTTCTTCTGTATATGCGAGAGATATTTTGAAATTTACTTTTATAAAGATTTTTTCTCATAATACATTATTAATATGTTTTATTAAAGATAATTAAAATTTACATGTAAGACATAATAAATGTTTCATATACATTATATGTGTAGTATTGCTATCTTTTATGTAAAAAAGAAAGATCTGCAGAAGTACTCAGTAAATAGTCTTTATCTTCAACCATGTAATTATTTAAAGAAGAATATTTGCAAGTGTGATATTTTTTTTTTCTCTTTCTCTCTTGAAGTATTTTTTACAAACTGAAATATTGATTTCAAGCTGTAGTTTAATTTTATGTGAACTTTCGAATATTTCTTATACATGAAAGAGTTTTATTATATAAAAAAACATTTTCTTAATTAGTTGCTGTTTAATTTTAATTATTTTTGTTTCAATTTATTCACCTCTTTCATATTTAAATATAAACTCTAATTAAAGCGAGTTATCAAAATTCAAGCTACTTGTGTAGCTGTCATGTCTGTTGTATAAAGTAGACATATTAGGTACTTATAGTTAAAACTTGTAGTACTAGGCTTAATAATATATTAATGTTGTTGTGAAGAATAAAAGTTCATTTTAGATTTTCTTTTATAGAATGATGTTAATATGAGCAATCCACCGGATGACATAATTGGTAAGTGAAAAATAGATTATTGCTAGTATCTGATGTTTTCTTTTTTTCGTGTTAAATATTCTCTAACATTCATTGTTTTACTAGATACATTTTAGGGACTAAAGTATGCACTATTAGGGTTGCCATTTTTCAGCTTTGAAGGGATCTTCATGTTTTGAATTTCCATATTTTAATTTCAATATTATGCTTTAAAATTATTTTTTTTTAACTAAATCAAAAGTTTATAAGTTAGTAAGATTCCAAAAGTGTAGCATTAATAGAGTTGGAAATGGAAAATTTTATATTATTTCTTGGTTACATTTCTATTAGAAAAATTGGTTTGGGAATTCACTAAAATGAATAAATCTGTTTTTAACTTTACTGTTAGAAATAAATAAATTTGAAAACTGACACTTGATAAAGATGTCTGATTGCACCTTCTTTATTAGAAGTAAAGAAAATGAGCCTGGATTTTAATTTTTCTATTCAAGAACGATAAATTTCAACAATAATGAAAAGAAAATATTATGAAAGTGTTATAATAATTGAGCTCAATTCCCTGTAGATTTTTCTCAGATCAAAGCAATTGATCTCCAAATTTTTTTTATGTGATTGAGCTACCATTAAGCAATTATCACTGTATTTTTGAGTTGAAACATTTTTAGTTATACTTTAGTTCCAAAAATTACTGCGCTCATAATTATTAGCTAATGATAAATTAGTTTTGCACAGAGTAAAGAGTGGAAAAACTAGTGTTGAATATATAACAACCAATGATGTAACTTAAAGCATGAAATAATTTTTTATGGAGTAAATTAAATAATGTTTTCCTTAAATGTTGATGAATTCATAAATAAAGAATGTAAAATAATAAGAGAAGTTTGATAAGTCTAACTTAAAAAACAACTGAAAAACAACAAAAACTTGTGCTTTAATCATTCTCTTGCTATGTATTCAGTTTTATAGTAATACTGGTGAAATTTGCAGACAATGTTTTAAATGATTTCCATCCCATTAGATTCAAGAGCAAACAAGTAGTGTTTTCCAATAATGGAAGAAGTAAATTTCATGTTTTGATAAAATATTGCATTTTGCACAAAAAAACAATGATTGAAACTTGGGAAAAGTTGAAAAAATTTTCTGCAGGCTCTGCTGCATCGCATGATGTGGTTCATAAGTAATTTACGGAATTTTGTTGGGGCTGTATGAGTAAAACAGGTCACATGCAGATCTGGATGTCCTATTGAAGTTTGCATTCAAAGAAATGGTGAATATAATTCCATGCTATCATGTTAAAGTGCATGAGATAGTTAATTAGGTGAGCATATTAAATAACTGTATTCAATATTTTGCTTTCACAAGGGGGCAAGAAAAACTATCAGCGAGAAGGATACTATGATTGCTGACAGTGGATCAAAAGGGAATTCATATAATTATTCCAAAGTGATGTTGAGACAAATTTGAGCACTATCCAAGTGAATTCTTGTGCCATTCTGTTACAATTGAGGAAGCATGGGCTCTTTACTGCTTGCCAGTTATAAAATAACAGTCTTATCAGTGAATTTATTCTGATTTTTAAACTTACTCCTAAATAAAAGATAGGAATAGTTATATTGCCCAGAAAGATTATGGACATTTTCCTGGGACTGAAAGAGCATAATGCTCATTGACTGCTAGGAAAAGAAAAAATAGTTCATTGGACAGCTTCATGCTGATTTATTAGATTGTTTTATAAAAAAATGATGAAAAGAAAACTATTGTCAAAAAAAAAACTTTTTTTATCATAATACACCAGCTAATTTGTTTATAATCATAACTATTGTTGTTTGTTGCCACTAATTGTGATGCAAGAATTTGTTAATTCATTCACCCTACTCTTCAAACTTGGCCCCAGTAATTATTATTATTATTATTATTTTGATAAAATTATTATCTATATATTCTGTGACAATGTCACAAATGACTATTTTATAACTTATTAAAAAAAATTGTCAACAGAAAAGAAATTTATTGTGCATATAATATATTGGTTTATACCTTTCCAAATTACAGACATATCATAATTTGGAAATGTATAAAACAAATCACAGACATATCATAAATATTTAATTAAAAATTCTTGAAATATGCAGGGAGAATTGTATGGATTTTTCACTTGTTTGGAAAGTGAAAATTTATCAACTTCAAAATATTTATATATCAGAATTTTTAAATGAAAATTTCCTTCTTATGTGCAATATTAAGTTCTTTATTTAAAATTGCCTAACCATGCATAGATCAGAAAGTGTGTAGAAAACTTTTCTGTGAAGAAAATATTTTTGTTTGATAGTAAATGGAGATTTTGAACACATGTGGTACTATTGTTTATAAACTGCATGTACATGTAACTCTTCAAAAGTTTTCCCTTAGATTTTTAATTAATTGAAAATTTTACCAAGGATGTCTTATTATTTCAATGAATCTCCTAAAAGTATATTATTGACCTGTGCAGGCATTAGTTTCATTTCACTGAAGCAACTTTTGATTTCCAACCAAACTTATTTTACTTAGATCTATTCAAAATAGATTTTTACAGATGCTTCTGAATAAAATTTTTCATAAATTAAATGATATATTAATAGTTATGTGTTAATTTTTTATTCCATGTAGAAAGAACTTAGAATGAGATATATTTAATTAGTATTTATGAGGAAAATTTAGTATTTGAATAGAGAAAAGTTCAATCAATCTTGAAAAAATCATATTTTTGTATATTTTGGTCATCAAAAAATAACTTTTGAATTTATGCATCAGTATTTTAATAAATTTATAAAATTTCTTCAGAATGAAATACCATTATCCATATAATACTAGTTTAATTATATGATTTTCTGTACTTTGTTCACTGTCACTTTATTTATCAGATTTAAAGAATACTCTTTAAGGTCCTGTAAAGCAATATAGTCAAAAATTTATATATGTTGATAAATCTGCTTTTAAAATGCTATAAATATAAGGAAAAGTACTATTCATCGATACAAATTTTATATGAATTTCTCCTAGCAACTTATCAGAAGAAAATACATACTTAACAAAGAATTTTACTTCTTAATGATAAGTATTTAATTTATTTTGTATTAGATCAAAATGCAGAAGTGAAAATACAAAACTTTCAGCTTTCATGAATTTAGTTATTTCTTCTTGATGAATTTAGTTTTATCTTCTGTAATTTCTGAAGAATTATGTCTACTTAACCAAGTAAAAGATTGCTTGCGGTAGATAATATGATAAATGAAATGGATTGTTGTTAAATTACGCTATGATGGAGAATAACCAGAATTGGTTTAAATTAATGGTTTCATAATTTTAAAATAATTCATGATGTTATTCGAAATATAAATTTTTATTTATTTTAATGAAAGTTATGATTGCAGTCTCAAAATTTTTAGTTGAAGGTTTTTTTTTAAATTTAAGTGATGTTATTGCCAATGATTTTATAGTGTTAAACATGGAAAATAATGAAAGAGTTAGCATAGTCGAGCATCATTTGTGAAATCAGTATTTGAAAAACAAAGGTATAATGGTTAATTTAAAATTTACCTGGCTTCCTTAAAAAAAATCACAATTTGTCTATGCCTAAAGAAAGAAAAATCGTTTTTCAGTCAAGTATTTCTTTAACATTGTATTCTATCTTTTATTCCATACAAACAAAAATCATCTATAGATAATAAAACATAAGCAAAAAAATCAAATTTTGAGTAAAATGTAAAAAAAAAAAATGTAATTGCTTAAAAAAAGCTAATATTAGTAACAAACATTTTTTATTTAAGAAATATAAATTTATAATGCAAATTTATCATATTGTAAAACTTCATCAAACAATAAATAGTTTAACTTGATATTATCAGTCTTGGCAGTTTTTTAAAGTTCCTGTACATTAGCTTTTAAATTGTATGCACACATACACGTGTGTGTGCGCGGAAAAAATTGTGTGGTTTTCTTGTAAGATTTTCAAATGTAGAACATTATTTTTGTGAAACTAAATTTAAAAATTTATATTATTGATATCATTTTAACTGTATATTGTTTTACAATATTTTTTTAATCTCATAATGAATGGTTTATTTATTTATATTTTTAGGTAATGAACTTGTCCAATTTACACCTAGCATGTTTGAAGATGAAGATCAGTTACCTTGGTTTAATTTTTTGAATCAAGAATCCTACTTTAATGATTCAGAAATGAATAGTGACTTTTTCTGTGCACCAAAAGACACAGACGTACTGTTAGGATCCAGTAGTGATAATTATTCATCTTCAATTGGAACTTTTCAAAAAGAACCTGTGTTACTTGCACCAAAAGAGAGCTCTAGTAGTACTGACGGAAGAACGAAACGTCGAAAAGTGAATTAATGCCTGAATGTCATTGCATTAAATTTATTTCTGTATTTTTGCAATCGTGTATTAGTATTAGTTTCTGTACATATAACTGATCATTTTTGATTTTTTACATTTTGTTTGTTGACTTATTGGGAAATATATGTATATTTTTTGTGAAATAGAACATTAACACATTTTGTCCAAACATTTGTTTAATCAACTAAAATTTAATAAATATTCTCTAAAATATGCTATTTTGAAGCATTAATTTTTAAATTTACAAGTGCTTATTAATTTAAAATATGAATGTAAATATTTTTTCACATACTTCCATAATTTTGATTTTCTATTGTATTATGCTGTTTTTAATGCATATTTAATGTGGTCTTGTTTTTATCATGAAAATTCAGATAGATAACTTTAGTTTTTGGAATCAGTGGCAATGATTTAAAGTGAAATAAATATAAGTTTTACATTTTTTTCATACATACTGTATTCATCACCCTGAACTATTCTACAAATTAAAATAATCTTGTATTTCATCTTGTAATTAACAAAACTTTAATCTAGTAAAATGTAATGTTTCAAATAAAGATATATGTAATTTTTCCTTTGCACTATTTTAAAGACAGATTATTGCTCTGGACTTCAGTTCAACAACTTGTGAATTTAAATTCTACCTTGGGTTAAATATGTCTAAAGAGTACACATTAAACTGTATATCCCAGACTTAAGGAATATCAATGATTCTTTCAATACAAAAAGTAGAAATGATCTTCAGCTTATCCATGGCTGGAATGGAACAGAAAGCTCTATTTGTAGCATGTCTGCCTCTTTAGACTGGGTAAAGAAAACAACTTTACACAATAGAACTTTTCAATAAGATACTACTTGTTAAAAATGACATAAAAGTGAGGACGTGGCACATCATATTATATATGAATATAATGGCATTATTCTTACTATCCATTAACTACTTAAGGTACTTTTGATACTTAAAAGTTACATCTCAACATCATAAAGGGCCTTTCTGATTTTATAGACAAAATAGAAGACCCTAATAAATAAAACTAGGCTATTTTGATTTAGAACTTTGTACAAAATGCTTTTAATAGGGGTGCCTTGATTACTAACAGCATTTTTTACCAAATTTTCTGTTAAAAGCATTTGTTATTAAAGCAGTATACAAAAATTAGATATTGTTTAATTAGTACGCTTATGCAAAAATATATATATATTAACATTGAGCAACTAACCAATTTTGAAGCTCTGTCTGAATAATATCTCTCATTAAGTGTTTATGATAACAAAATCAGTTATAATTGCCTAAGCATAATATTGAGTTGTTAAATGAAATATATTGTAAATCTGTCTTTCTCCCATATATGAGTTAAAACACTAGGTAAAATTCATCTATTCCATAAATGTTCTAAAATTTAACAAAATTATTTTTTTATTTTTGTAAAAAGTATGTAAAAGGATGTGAATTGTATCCTGATGTTTTCTTACAAAATGAACTTTTGTTTCTAATTTTCATTTAACATCAACTGGGCATAAATACACTCTTCATATTTCAGAATATACAATTCTATATTATGCATTTATAATAGGGATATCAGATCTATACACTGGCCTCTAAAAGTTAGGCACAAGAAAAAGCAATTGTTTCTTAAAGAATGAATATAAAAACACCTAATTTGTATGACATGCACTAAACAGGCGTGCATTGATTGCAATGCAAAAGTTTACATAAGAAAAATTTATAAATAATTTACAACAAAGAAAAGCTGTTTCTCTTGAAAAGTCCATCTTTGGCTAAAGAATATAGTTTGGCTAAAGTCCTAGTTTTCCAATTTTCCTACAGATCTCAGAGGAGGACTTAAAGCAGCAATCAGTCTACTGAAATAATCTCACAGATGCTATATGAAATTCAGGTCTGGAGATCAAGCTGACCATTCCATTCACTCCAAACCAAGAGTCTCAATGCTCCTCGATAAATACAGCTTGATGAGGTTGTGCATTGTTATCCATCAGCATGAAATTATGGCTTAATTAATCAACATATGAGGAGACGTGGATCAATGGATCTCATATCTCACATCAATAACACTTTTTTCCTTGAACACATGAAAGTCACAGTGTGACCACCGAGCGAGAGCTCTACCAAAACCATTATTCCACCATCTCTGTAACTATATTTTTCCATGGTGTTGGATCTGGTGCTTTGTTCCATCAAGATCAGCACATGTCCTGAATCACTCTCATGTGGGAATCTGGACTCGCATTTGTAAAAGGTACATAAGTCTATTGCTGTTTGGTCAAGAAAAATTTTGCTCTCCTGCCCAAGGTGAGTAAACCCTTCTCTGTTATCCAGTAAGGGACAGACACACTTTTAGAGACTTGCATGGTGAAGGCATCCTTCACACTAAGCTAGTAGATATTCTTCTCTTTGATGCTACAGAGTGATCTGCAACAAGTTAATGCAAATTCTTTTTCTAACAAAAGAGCTATAAAACAGTCTTGTGCAAATGGTGTAGTTCATGGTTGTCCTTTGATATTGATTCCAGAGACTGAGCCAACTACGAGATGCATTTAGAAGCCTTACGACATCAACCTGGAACATTTCCATTTTAATCCTTTTGACCAGCTGCCACTTTAACAAATCAAGCAAATGGCATGTCTTGGGAATTGTGAGACCCCGCTGATTATTATCAATGAAGCTGCTAACAGAAATTATGCATGTAATTATGAAAGCCTGATGTTTGCATATTTCTCTCACTCATATATACATGCTTTTTCTATCAAAAATGTAGTAGCTAGTTTTTTGCACAGAAGTTTGTTTTTATCATTTATATAAACTATACATTTTATTGTTAGTATCTTTTTTTATAGTAAACTTCGAAAAACGTTCAAATTTTAGAGGTCATTGTATATATACACACATATGAGGTGATATCCATCTTAACTAAAAACATGCTAAAATTTCATATAGCAAGAAGTCCACACATTCTTCCACTGAAAGATTAAAATAAACCAATTTAGAATACTTGATGATAGTTCAGTAGCAATATTGCACTGCAAAATATGGATTTTTCCCTTGTAACATCTATAAACAACCTAAAAATCAGATGAAAATCCTCTCTAGATTTCAGCTACTGTCAGAAAGAGAACAATCTGGCTTTTAATTCAATAACTCTTAAGTTTAACATACTTCCCAAATGTTGGATGCTTTAAGTACTTCAGTATCGATTTTAAACAGTAGATCCATATCAAGTTAGCCCTTTAGTACAAAGTGATTATCAACAAAACGAGCCTTCCAGTAATTAAAATGTTGCAAATGCAACAAAAAATTCTGCAACATCTGTATTAGTGTTTTGAGTAAATGACAAAGTAAAATACTTTGTGCCTAATGAGATTATAAGAGTTTCTTATCCCATTAGTTTAATTTTGCTTAATGATAATTAATAATTGAGACTCACAATTTTCAGTTAGAAAGCTCTTAAACATGGATATTATCAACTGATTATTATTTTTTTAATTGCTTTTAGGATTGAAAATGGATTAAGTAAGCAAATTAAATAATAAATTGTTGTCAGTCAGAACTCACATTAGATGCATGAATTGTAGAACTTATGTTCTACAATTCATGCATCTAATGAGTCAACCCTGGTTGTGAATGTTTATAACGTTCTTAATTTACTTTAAACTATGTAGGTCTCAGTCGACTTAATCTTGGTATTAAAAAAGTAACCATATGATTACAAACAAATCAACATTCATTAGAAGTGTTAGAATTATTGCTGATTTTACTTATTAATTAAGCAAACTGTTGTGCTGAAGGATTCCCACACTTATATTTTTGATATAGCAGCTACTGTTAACGTTTACGTGCATTCACCTAACCCAATATTTCATTAAGATTACTTATACATATAGCCTTGTCAGGACGTTTAAATGAAATACTGCAATTCAGTAACAAACAACTTCATTGAATATTGCGCTTATCCTTTCCTTGACCGCATCTCACGATCGACCCCGTACATCAACTGACTCTTTTTTTTTCGCCCTCTAGTGGCGATTTTTCATTTCTCACGTTCGGTTGGACTGACCTTACAATTGTCCTCAATTGGTATAATGATACTCAATTACCAATTAATAGAACATATTAAAAATTAAATTAAACACATCAGATTAAATAAAATTATTAACTACTTAACTATCATTATTTTTCATTCACGCAAACAAATACTGTAATTATAATCATTAATAACACTCATCTTCCATTAAAAGTAGAAACATTATTATGGTGTATTAAAAAACTATAATAGTATATAATACACTTTTTTCCACTAGTAATTCTTGATACAATTCTAAATTCTAATAAAACTATTTACAACAAAGTTTACATGAAGTTAAATGAACTTAGGAGTATTAAATCATTCACAGAATAAATTCAACAGACTTTCATATTGTTTGATGAATATTTCAGTGTATACAATAAATGATCTTTAAAGTTATTTATTTTTAGAGTCAGTAGTTCATTGCCTTTTAATTACAAGTCTTTCTTTAAATAAAATTGGAAAGATCTCACCATTTAGGATCCCTCATTCAGCTTTAGTCCTTGCGAGTGGATCTATGTGGATTGCGTCTAAGGCTGTTCAGAGAATAGTTACTATTGGCACTATCGATATCACCATCTTCATCCGATTCTGATTCATTTAGCCATGGACTAGTGTGACTAATGTGAGCTACTGTTCCATAGCAGGGGCCTTTTTTTTCCCTTCCAGCTGAGTCATGGTAGACATCGTTCGGCAATACCTCAGTAACTACAAGAGGGCCTCGGTATTTATATTGTGTCTTCGTAGGTTTGCCTGAAGATTTCGGAGCTCTTTTCATTACGACAATCTCTCCTCGTTCAAACGTCATTGCTCTACATCTCTTTTTATCATAATACTTCATTTTTTGTTGACTTTCTTCTATTTGTCTTCGAGATTCTTCCTGCACTATAGATGGATCTTACCAACTGTGAGCTTTTTCATCACCTAATTTTCTCAAAATTCCATCGTTGAATCATGGAGAATAACTATGTAACAATTCAAATGGTGTCTTGTTCGTTGACTTGCTTACAAAGTTGGTCAAGTTTCTCTCAACTTCATGTATTTTAACATTTCCCAATCTTTATGATTCTGATCTTCCATACCAGTTGTTATGGTAAACAATATTGTTCTGTTAACTCTTTCAACCATTCCATTTGCACATGGTCGCTTCGTACAATCGAGTATGTGATGTATACCATTTTTAGCACAATATTGTTGAAATTATGCGAAGTGTAACAAAGATCTGTTATTATTTTCTCAGGTAGACCATAAGTATGTACAAACTTTTTCAGAGCCTTCAGCACATGTGATGTTGACGTACTCTTTCCTGGAGTTAATTGGACAAATTTTGTGAAATTATCTATCATGACCAAAAGTTCTTGATTATCTTTAGAACTCTTAACAAAAGACCCTAAATGATCCATATGTATAATTGCATCAGGTTTACGACCTGCTTTAATTGGGTTATATAACCCAGGCTGTTTTCCTGACGGCGTTTTGTTCATTAAATATTTAAACACTTCAAAATGTGCCTTCGTACATACGTTTCGTGTAAGGAAACCAATACAATTCTTTTTTCTTATTTACAGTTTTGTTAACAGAAAAATGTCTCAAAAGATTATGGAATTTGATTTCTGTAGTTTTTGTCATACTCTTTGGAATAACAGAGCGAAATTTTTCTTTTCCATTTTTGTTATGCATCTAAATAATTTGTTTCTTTTAAACACGTAATTTCTTATAAGCTGTTTTTCTTTTTTGTTCTATCCTGATCTTTTTTTCTGAGTATTTCTATTAATTTTCGTATTTCTAGATCAGCCTTCTGTATCATCAATATTTGTTCATCTTCACTCAAGTTCAAACAAACTTTAATTTATTTTCTATGAGGGATGTCAATGTATCTTCTAATTCTCAAACTGGAGCTCTGCTCATTGCGTCTACGTGAGCCATTTTCTTTCCAGGCCTATGTTCTATTTTAATATCGAATTCTTGAATTAAATTACACCATCTTGCAATCTGAGGATTGTTTGTTGTCTTTGAATTCATGTACATCAGTGCTTGACAATCTGTCACTATTTTGAATTTTGCGCTTAATAAATACTGCCTTAGTCTTTCGAGAGTCCACACAATGGCCATCAATTCGAGCTTGCTTGAATGATACTTCTTTTTAATTTCAGTTGTCCTTTTGCTCTGACACAATAAACCAATCACCATTTATTGTCTGTTCCTTGTTGTAAAAGCATGCCTGCTAAACCACTAAAGCTTGCATCACAATGTACTTCCGTTTTAGCTTGAGGGTTATAATGGGCTAACACAGATTGCTCTGTGAGGCTATTTTTCAATATTCGAAAAGACTGCTCTTGCTCCTCTTCCTACTTGAAAGATTCTTCTTTTTGCAAGAGTCGTGATAAAGATTCTTCCTTTTGTGCATATTTTTCCACAAATCTCCGAAAATAACCAGTTAAATCTAAAAATCTACGAAAATCATGAATAATCTTAGGAGTTGGAGATTCTTTTATTGTGATCTTATTTTTCTCATCCCTAGTTTTATTCTTTCTCTATTAACAATAAATCATAAAAAGTCTACTTCCTTTTTACCGAATTCACATTTTGACAATTTTAAAGTCAAATTGGCGGGTTTAAGTTTGTCAAATACCTCTTTTATTCAGTGAATCATCAGTCCAATTCTTCGCTGGTATCAAAATACCATCAAAATAACACAAATTTTCAAATATAAAAATATAACAAATTTTCTTATTTAACAATGGTCCTCTCGCTAATACTTGATACATTAATCTTATGAAATTCTGAAGGTGCATTTGCCAAACCAAAAATCATGCGTTTAAACTGACCTGTTTCATCTGGGGTAATAAAAGCAGTTTTTAACTTAGCTTCCTCTGTTAATGATAATTGTAGATAACCATGAGCTAAATCTAATGTGAAAATATTACATTCACCAAGACATTCTAATAAATCATCAATTCTGGGCAAATGAAATTTATCTTTAATTGTCTGACTATTTAATTTTCTGTAATCTACAACAAGTCTATCCTCACCAGTTCTTTTTTTTTTTTTTTTTTCCCTCGAACTAACAATACTGGACTGGCATAAGGTGATCCTGTTTTGGAAACTATTTTGTCTTCTTTCGATTCCTTAATATTTTTAATAGAGGTTCTCTCAGTTGCACTTGCCCTATAAGGACGTAAACAAAATGGTTTGCTTCCTGGAATTTCATTAATTTCCATTTTAGTTAATGTAGTACATCTTAACTCACTTATATTCATGGCAAAACAATCTATATAATCATTAATTAATTTCATAAAATTTCCAACTTTTTATCGTAAGAAATAGTTTTATCAAATTTAATATCGTCTATTTTAATCGCGCATTTATCCTTATTTACAGTGTATATTGTATCTTCAGTTGCATTACAAAGATTATTAAATGGAAGAATAAATTCAGAATTTAAATGCCAATCCTGCGATATATCGGTTACCCTACTCACTCATTGATTTTCTTTTAACTTAATATCAAAAGAGCCATTATTCAAAATAAGAATTACCATTTTTCATTTCAAAAACAGAATCGAAATTTTTTTCTTTTCCCTCTAATAATACAAGACCGTTTTTCATATTTTCAGTTTTCGCCTGAATAAAATTTATTCTATTTTTTTTTCTATTGTAATAGCTTCTTCCGTTTTTAGTTTTATTTCTTGATGTTTCGATTCGACTTCCACTTCAGAAAACGGAATACTATGATTTCTGTTTTGTCTAGAAAGTCTCTTCCTACACTTAATTCAAACGATATAGCATCATCATTAACAACGAATATTTCAAGTGTTGCTCTGACGTCGTCGATTCTTAATTCCACTTGACTTTCCCAAGTGTGAAAGCAGTTACAACAGTAGAGCCATATCGAAACAATTTTCTCTTTGACAAAATTATATTCAATTTTAATTTAATTGCAACCGAATTCTTAACTAAAGAAATGCTCAATCCCGTATCTATTAAGTTATTTATCGAATGCTCAGAATTATTTATTTTTGCTTCCTTCATATCAGCATTTAATGGGGAAAGGTTTTCAACATTAACCGTCACACTATTTTTATCTTTGTTTATCGAACAATGCCGTTGGGAATGACCACTCTCACCACATTCTCTACAAATTAAAATTTTTCTTAATACAAATTAAAATTTTCCCATAACACATTATAAAATTAATTTTTCAATATTTCGACCATGAATTGTGATGCAAGAATTGCTGAGGAAAGCAATGAAGATTTTATTGTATTCCAGGAACATCGTTGTTGCTGCACCCGCATACTTCCCTGTACATAGCCTCGAGGTAAGCTCTACTAGTTAGATAAATGCAGCCGGATGGAGTCTTCGTTATTTTGAATCAAGGACCAAGCAGAAAACTCCCAATACTTAACCTGCTACCCTTAAATGTATCCTTTCACTTGGAGGGCATTGGACCACGCGCAATTTTAACGTGCTGATTTAGTGAACACGACGTATCTTCGGTTAAATCGAGATTTAAAGTTTCTACCTTTCAATAATGAAAATGAGATTCTAACAAAGTGTTTCTCAGCCTTTTAATATTCACGACCCAATTTTCAACCATAATTTTCATCGCACCCCCGTCCCCACCGCATACAATTACATGTTTACAATAATAATCTATTTTGAGTGTTTTGGCGCTAAACATACACTACAACCTTAATTTTAAACTTTACAAATTACTAAGAATACAAATTACTAACAACATCTAAAAGTTGTTTTTGTAACCATTGAAAATCATTTAGCAATACTAGCAAAGTATTTTAAAAAGTACTTTCTTGCTGACGACAAACTGATATCAAGTTACAAATGGGTGAGGGATCAATTTCAAAATACTCCCGAAGGACTCTCAATTGAAGAGGAAGAAACCTTCATAGACTTCACGGCAAGCGGCGAAACCAAAAGACAATTGAGTAATAAATCACTCTTTGAATTTTGGGCAGGATTGGATGATGAGTTTTCTGCACTAAAAAGAAGGGCATTTCGCATTCTACTACCATTTTCAACATCTTACCTTTGTAAAACTGGATTTTCTGAGATGGCTTCTTTGAAGACAAAATATAGATCTCTACAGATCATTTGGTCATTACCAATTATTTATTGAAACTTCAATTCCAATGTAATTTATCAATTTATATTTTATAGTAATAAATATCATTGTGAATATTAGTTAAAATAATGATGTGATAAATTCTATTTATAAATATTTATTTTAAAAGGATGATTCTAAAGGTACAATTTATTATATATATATATATATATATATATATCATTTTACCTACTTATGAATATTTGATTACTTATTTATTGCTGTATAAACTAAAAAAGAATTCAAAATAACTGTGTTGGATTTTATTGCATTTATTAAACTAAAATGTTAAATTGCATGAAATCAACATTCATGTTTTTAAATGAAATGTAAAAATTGGTTTGTATTTGTTTTTAGTTTTGTTTCGGGCTAAAATGTACATTTTATTTATCTAGTACTTAATTCTATGTTTATATTTTTATTATGATTTGTAGTGAAATAATATATATAGTCCTAATATTTATGATTATGGAAAAATGTTCACCTATGAAGCAATAGTTCACCCGTATTTCTGGAGGAACTCCACTCGTAACTTTTCTTCCCGGCAACGCCACGTGCCTGGCACTGGACTTGCACCGTTCTTGTCTGGAGTCATTTCCCTGGCAGCTGCGCGCCCGATCTGTCTCTCTGAATAAAACTCGACTTCCCTTCCTCCCTTTCTGGCGCCAAAACTGGTTCCTGGCCATCTCCTTATTTCACTTTACCATACGCTCTCCCCGGCGCCCCTCATAAATAATTCTCTTTGCCAACCACAGGAAAATTAAATTCATTTGTGGTTAGCACATCGTGCTTAATTTCTTTTATTGTGTTAATCTGATCTTGCTTAAAATGTATTATAAAATATCCGTAATTTTATATTTATTTTATTAATTAACTTATTCTACCAGTTTTGCACTATCTTTCGTTAGAATTATTTTACCTCTGATTCAATGCATTTACAGTTTACACTTAATTTATTGCATGTTTAGATTTTATCAGGGGAAAACGCGTACAGTACTACTGAACTTATGTGAGAAACATTAAGTTAAAGCCACCAAAACAGAAAAAAACAAGTTTTTTTTTATGCCATACCAAATTAAACACCCAAATAATTTTTTTTGAAAAATTCGTTTTTTACTGAAATTTCGGTTTAAATATGAAAATATGCAGTTTCACTGTTTAACACATAAAAATGTGTACACTGCAAAATAATTTCATAAGTATTATCCTTTAGCGATGTTTAGAATTACGATTGAAAACTTATGTACAGATTAACAAAAAATTAACTGTGCTCCATTATATTTCCGTCTGCTTACATATTGGTATGAAAATGTTTTCTCTAAGAAGGCAGAAAAGATATTTTTTCAAAAGTCTAAGAACAGTAAATATATTTATTTTATTTGTATTTTTTTAAGTTCATAACAATATGAGAATGTTGAAAGAAAGGGATATACAATAATGTAAATATTTTTCTCTAATCCTAATGGCAACGCAAGATAATTTTAAAAAAGAAAAAGAACACACTTTCTTGAAGGGAGAAGAGTTTCAGAACACAGAATTGATAGTTAGGTCACTTAAAGTGATTATATCGCAACATAAGTCATTTTACTGAGAATTTATATCAGTATTAGTTATATTTTAAATTGATTATTTTGCAATGTTACAAAATGAAAGTTTTTTAAGTTAGCCAGAGGCCTGTATATTCTGATATAAGTTTCACTCCATTCCTCGCAATCACTCTTACTTCTGGTCTGGGCAAAATTTCGGCAGACAAACAATTAGTATTTTATTTACGTAGATTTTTAAAATAAATTAAATATAGTTACAAATATATTAATGTTTAATCATGGTAATTCTAATTAAAATCTCTTTGTTTATTCACGCAACGAGTTGAAAACTAATAACTAAGTAAAGAATTTTTTACTTAATAACTGCTGAATAGGAATTAACTCTTAAGTTCATAGCATGGTGAAGTCTTGTCATTTGGACTGAGTTGAAGAATTATTTTAACAATTTAATTGGGATAATGATGAAGAAAGTTGCTGTAGGAAATTCTATATTAACATTTAGAGTTAATGGAAGAAATGTGTATAATTATGGGACTCCTAATGACTGTTAGTATTTCACTGAAAGAAAATTAAATAATCTTGAAGAAAAAATAAATTCAATTGTGGGGGATTTACAATTTTCACTGATTTACGTAGTTTTGACATTCATCTCTTTTTCGATAGCCCTATAATCGAGATTAATTTTTTAAACATCTGTCATGTATTGTTTCTTAGGAGCTTTCTTCATTGATAGTAGACACTGTTTAATAGTCCCAAGGATAGAAAACTCCATCTCGATCGACGTGAGTACAGAAATCTATTCAAAGTGAAGGTATCAAATCCAGGACCTCTTACATCGGATATCTTGATCCTACCTCTAGTTCATGACGAGCAAATAATATTTGCAGGAATCTCAACTTTATGAGAATTGAAAAATTTAGCTATGGATAAAATAGTCTTATTTTCGATATTCTTGTGTGTTACTGGCCTCAAAGTTTTCTCTGATAGATATTGTTTCCAGTTCAAAAGACAATTCTTGTGAAACTTATATACACTGAAAACAATGAATAACTTAAAATATAGGTTTTTCATTAACATAAATATTCTTTAAGCTCTAGTTTTGATTGTTATTTTTAATAATCGTTAGGTGTTATAACCAAATTTAGAAATGTTCAATACATTTTCCTCATAAGAAAAAAACTTCATATTTCACTCTCTTTCTGTAAATAACTTATGAAAAAAATAACCATTTTTTATATCATTTTAAGATTACACGTATTTTAAGCTATCGTGGAAAATTCTTCATTTTTCAACCAGACAAGCATAACTCATTATTACAATAAACAAATTGTTTGTTTATCTGAAAACAAATCAATAAAATTAGAACAGTTTTTGGATATGGTATACACGCACAGTTTTGAAATACATTTGAATATGAGGAAGAAATATTAAAGAAAATTCAGTAATCTATATATAAAATTTATCTTGTGTAATTTAATCTTATTTTAATAATGGAAAATTAATAACGAAATAAAAACATTTTAAGAAGAAAAATGTGCCATTTGTTATAATGCTAGCAAGTCTGTGCTGTTTTTATTCAGCTGGAAATACACGAGTGATTTCTTTCTCAAATCAAGTATTTGCTTAAGTAAAGCCCTGCGTTTACAACCTCATTTACTGATGCACGAACCAGGATCAATCTTACGTCAATTTTTTTATCTGAAAATTCTTGTTACTAACTGCCTACGAAACATTCAAATAGTAGCGAATTTAAGTTAGCCTTCTCAAACCTGTTCCAAAATTGATTTTTACTTTATCAGTTACATATCACTTACGAAACAAGATTCGGGCAATTCTGTAAAATCAGAAATCAAGAAAAATAGCAATTAGTAAAATCGTGGAGAATGAAACTACAGTAATGGAATAAATTTTAAAAAGCAAAATACTGTTATATGGCGCAAAGTCTACGAATAAGCAAAATGAACTAAGGAGAGTGCTACTGGCATTGGTGTTTTGTAATTGAATTGTAATTCGACAAATGCGTTTTAATTTTTTTTAAAAAAACCCTATTATTTTGAATTTATGAATAGTTTTTTATTATTTAATTTATAATGTGTTATGATAGCTATTTTGCTATAATTGCGTCTTTAATGCTGATTACTTCTTTTTATTAAATTCATTCTATTTAAAGTATCCAAGGGTCTGTGAATGCTAAAAATTTTAAAATATTAATCTAGAGTTTCTTTTTTCCTATTAATTTTTTAATTGTAAAAACTGTTTGATTAAATTATATAAATAACATGGAACATTTTATAAAAGCAAATGTTCATTACAAAACTAGAATTTATATACGATAAAATTTATTTGGAATTAAAGTATAAAAACGAAGGAATATCACTCCCAACAATTTTCTATTTTTAATTCAATTTTATTTTTATACTATTTTTTAGGAAAATAGGAATACAATTTGCAATTTTTTAAGAAGTTGCTAGTCATAATCAATAAATTCATGATTGATTAAGAAATAATTGACCATTTGAAAATCAATATAATATCAATTAATCAGTGCAAAGCTATATCAATTAATAATTAATGGTATGAAAACTGATTGCAATAAAATATTATTGAATCCTTTTATTTTTTCATTGATTTAAAAAAAAAATTGAACAGGGTGTCTCAAAAGGTCATCTCCAAAAAGCACACATAGCTGTGTCATGTCATGAGGAAGCAGAATAACATAATAAAGGGAGGTCGGAAACTCGATCGTGACTGGGAAATTGCATCGTGACTGTCACGCAAAGAAAGGAAAATATAAATGGTGTAAAAAAACACTATTTTACAACAAAACAATATCAAATGGAAATGAAAAATGCTACAACTCATAGTAAGTGCTCAAAATTGTCCCCATCATCAAAATTGTTCCCAAACATTGTTTCTCAAAATTGTTCCATCAGCGGAAATGCATGGAATCGCGAAGTGATGCGAATAGGCCAGGAGTGTCCCGGACACGTGCCGCCACTTCAACGATACATGTCATGAGGTCCATGTCTGATGGAACGGGTGTCAGTTAGGTTCGGGGATCGCGGTGGCCATGGTATCAGGCCGCCTCTGCTAATCCAGCGATTTGGTTACAGCGTTCTCTGTGTTCGGTATCCTTGTTGTACATTGCCGGCTGATGTGGCTGCTGATTCTAAAAGATCCTGCCTCCTACAATCAGCGATGTAATTTTCTGAACAGTCTATGGTCGGGTACACGTCGGTTCGGGAACCGTTCTCGATAGATGTAAACAGCTGCTCGTCCATTGCCCTCAAGAGAGCCATAAATGTAATGCATGTGTACCATTTCTACATTGCTGTACTGGTTCATCCTTTTTCTGCCACGTCCGAATTTCGAATGATCAGACTGCTCACGCTTGCTTCTACCATATCTTATCGCCTTCTAGCAGATTACGATCATATTTCCAACTCCCCTTTCCTATGTAATTCTGCTTCCTCATGACCTTATACAATCATGTGTGCCGTTGGGACATGACCTTTTGGGACACCCTGATATATACATACACACATAGGGAGATTCTGAATTGTTTTCACAAATTAAGAGGGGTGATAGTACCCATCCAGACAGGCAATATTTATATTAGAACATAAGGTCGCACTCCACTGTAAGAGGCAGAAAAGGGGAATTTCCACTTGACATTGCTTGCCCAACACTTACAACAGGGTTGGGTAAGCGTATGAGTAATACCAAAAGTTTTACAATCATATTTATTGTTTAGTGAAAACCTCACAACAAATTTTCAAAATGAAGCTCGTGTGCGTCGTTGCACAGTTGACTCCGGCAAAGGAACGACTTGTCCACTCTCTCGAAGATTCCTGCTGCCGTATTTTTTCCCCTGCAACAACGATTCTAGCCACGAAATCTTCGTTGAATCCACAGTTATCTCGTACACTAAAGATTTCATGTTTCCCTAGAAAAAAAAGCCAATGGGTTGAGGTCCGGTGAGCGAGGAGGCCAAACAACGGGTTCGCTACACCCAATCCATCATGCGGGAAATGTGGCATTCAAAGAGTTACAGACCATGATGGAAAACTGTGCTGGAGCTCCATCGTGTATAAACAACATGTCTCTCAGGATGGAAAGTGGAATAGCCTGCAATAAACTGGGAAGCACTTGTTCCAAGAAGGTATGGTATGTTGAACCGGTCAAATGATCTGACATGATGGAAGGTCCTACCAGATAATCACCAAGGATACCTACCCAAATGTTCATGGAAAATTTCTGCTGGTGTCCACGAGGGGTTATACAATGGGTAATGTTGTCAGATCAAACAATTTTAATTGCGTTTTTAAAGAACTTCTTCTCTGATTAGCTTTTACCTGCAACTAACAAGAGCAAAATGCTGCTTTTTTTCTGTGGAAATTTGCATACGGTAAATTTGTGATTATTCTTGATACGTTTCTATTTTCCTCGCCTCTTTTCTGCCTCTCAGAGTGGAATGCCTATGTAATTATTGCTTGTATAGATGCGTACTATCACCCCTTTTAATTAGCAAAAACAATTTAGAATCAACCCAATATATATATATATAAATATAGTGTATATAGTACATAAAAATTACTAAGTGAAAAAGTCTAAGGTAATTAATTAATGGCATACCCTATTTTTCATATAAAGATTTTTATATTAAAAATTTTCTGCATATTATATGTCTGCAAGCTGCGTTTAGATAATTTTTACATATATGGATGTTATTGGATAAAAAAGGAGCGAGACAGGAATTTTATAATAATTGTTTCAAACATGGTTACAAACTAATTTATGGCAAATTCACTTCTAACGTACTAATTCCTATACAAATTTTTTTGAAAACGATATGTGATGCTCAGGTTGTAGATTTTTTCTTTATGTGTAGGTACTTTAGATATTGTTTTTTATAATTAGTTTCTAAGCTGTTCAGTTGAAATGTAGATAGATAAATGTTGCAAAATTAACCTGTTTGTTTATTCAATAATGAGCTATATTTGAAACTGGATAAATCATTATTGCATATCTACTCTCCTTCTTTAAAAATGTTTTAAATTTCAATTTCGTTTTTATATTTATAATTTTAAAAAAATTTGGAAAATTAAAATAAGAACATTTTTTTTATATATTTTATTCATTTAAATTATTATTTTCAAAAATAGGGCTTTGTTTTTAATTATGAAGAAAACAAAATAAATATCAAAATAAAATTGATTTAGATGATATTTAATATTAACCAATAAAGGATATGTTATCTGCATTTCTTAACGTCAAAAGTGTCAAATGCTATCCAAACCAGTAATTAAATGGTCTTTCAATCTTTGGTTTTGAGTTCAACTGTTTAGTGTTCAGTCTTGTTTTGTTTTATTTTTATTTTTTTATTTGACCTGGATATTTTTTTAATGTTTCGGAATAAGCGCGTGTGTTTGAAACTGTGTGCCTCGTTGTAATTAATCTTTGAGCACAAACATTAGCTAAAGTGACACCTTTAAAAAAAATGAAAACTCTAAATAACATAAAAATACCTTTTTAGTAAGAATTTAACAATTAATGAACGATTAAATAAACAGTAAAATCGCAAATATAAATTGAAAAGACAACAAATAACACAATTTTTTTTTTTAGTTGTTGAAACTTTGCAATTTATATTTTCAATTTTTTGTTTAATTATTATGATATGATTTACATAAAATAACTCTACATGTAGTTTAAATTTTCTTCCTTTATAATTCTACTTCTTAGATATTTTAAGTGGGAGAAATTAGTACTTGATTTGAGGAGATAATATCCCTCGCGTTTATACAATGAATCCAAATTAAATTAATTAAAATTAATTAAAATTTGGGATCATTAAATGGTTATCCAACTTACTAAAATATTAAAGAGTGGAAAATGTTATTAATAGGTTAATTTTGTGATTTTTCCTCGAATATCAAATTTTCTTCATATGAATTTTACACAGTGGAGGTATAAAAAATAATACAAAAAAATTGTTAGGAGTTAAATTTTTTTGAACTTTGGCTTTATTATTAATATACATTCTTTTAAGTTTAATCAGTTAGGTTATACATAACATTGAAACGAATAGCTTGAAACATTTAACCGAGAATAATTATAAATCATAAGCATTTAATTCGTGACTTTTGAATTTGCTGTTTTTTTTAATAAATCATCTATATTAGGATAATTTTCTCAATGCTAATAAAATTAGATGTTTTAGATGCATATCAGTAAATCTTTAAGGACATTTTGACTTTATTATACTCATTTTCGTATAATAAAGTCAGTTACATACAAAAATGAGTATAATTAAGTCAAACTATTTGTGTTCACAAAGTCAAGAGCTATTTGTGTTCACAAATGTAAGTTGATCCAAATCTACAACATTATATGAACACAAAATCATATAAATTTGTAAAATTTCCTATTGCTTATTGGTATATATGTATACATTTCCAAAATGCAATATAAATTTGATCATTAGCACACATTTGCAATAAATTTCATATATTTGGTTTTCAATGTTGTGTAGTTTTATTGTTAGTTAATTTCAACTTAGATTTCACACATAGATGATTAACAATTAACTTATTTCATGAAAATTAAAAAAAGAGGTTATATGAAAAAATCAGTAATTGTTATTTTATTATCTTGAAAAATCATAAAAACACTGAATGAAAATCCCACAAAGTAGATACTAAATTATATATATATATATATATATATATATATATATATATATATATATATATATAACAAAGTGCGGACTCGATGATGATTTCATGAGTTTATCCTGAAAGAAAGGAAGAGGGAGGCAAGGTTACCTTTTTGTTTTTGACATTCATAAATTTTATCAGAATATATATATATATATATATATATATATATATATATATATTCTGATAAAATTTAAAATTTATTAATTTTAGTTGGTAGTTCCTGTATATTAATGTGAAATGTGATACTTTTTTCTTCAGAAAAAAGGAAATAAATAGCCATAATTCGTTCATAAAAAAATTAAATTTAAGTTATTTAAATACCCCATAATATCGGTAATAGAAACTATATATCATTCATTCTGGAATAGTGAGAAATTGAAGAGTAATTTGTTGTTTGTCTTCGAGATGTTTTAAAAGACTTCCACAAATTCCAAAAGCTTTAAATAAATTTCTTTCGGAAAGGAAGCGCACATTTTATTAAAAAAGTAACCTTGCCTCCCTCTTCCTTTCTTTCAGGATAAACTCATGAAATCATCATCGAGTCCGCACTTTGTTACAGGACCAAAAACAGACAAATTTAAATCCTCGGGACAAAGCCCTTGACGGATGATACAATGAATGAATACAAATTTTTCTTTCCATATAATTTTCAAGTAGTATAACAAAACCTTTTATTTCTACAACTATGAGAGCAACTCTATATGAGCAAATATTGTTTAATTTTGTCCACTCTGATTACAATTTTAAGACCTTTAAAAAATTTCCTTTTTTATAGTTAAAATTGGTGGTCACACTTTTAAAACTCTCATTCGCGAGAAGTTTTCAAGGCGTGTTAATTGCGTATTATTGATAATGTCGTAATTTTCCTCAAAATCTGATAGAAATCTTAATTGTTGTCATCCAGAGACGATTTGTGTGTCGATATCTCGACTCAAGTCAGCTGGATACATAACGGTATTTCTGAACAAAACTATTTTGTCAATAATGTTTTTGACATTCATATTACTTCCATTTTGTCTAGTTTTAAAATAAATTTTCTTATATCTTTATCAGAAGCGCATTTTTTCTTTCGGATTAACAATAAAGTAAAATTCACTAAAATTTTTAATGAGGTCTCATTTCATCTTTTTTTTTTAACAGATTGTTAGCAACTAATGATTTATTTTTATACAGTTCCATTTCGTCTTTTTTCTTTTGAACAAAAATTCAAAGTTAATGAATTATTTTTCTTATCTATAAAATTCTTTTTTAAGTTTATTTGGAAGTGTAATCATTGTGCAATAAAATGTTAACATGTTGGTTGATGTTAAATTTTTTCGATTATGCTATGAAATCGGCGTTTTAAGCAATTCCACGTAATAAACGAAAAGGTTTCAAAGCATTCAAAGGCAAATTATTCTTCCCGATCATTATGAAGATAAGAATTGCAAATCCACTGCATAGTTTGCCGAATTGTAGCGTACCATGGTTGTAAAGCAATTGGATACAATTTCAATTTAGATTAATTTACTTTAATGATGAGGATTAATTTTAAGTATACATAATTTTTACTATTTACATAAATTTGAATACAACTTTTAACTTAATAAACATGACAATTTGATTGGCGGATGCCGCCACAAGCGCAACTCCAGTGTGCTGTCTCTCTGATGAGAACATTCTCTCCAAAACAAAAAAGTAAACAACAATAATAATATAATCGGAAGAGAGGAGGGTGGCAGAATCTAGAGTGCCTGCGCTATACTGATCCTCGCCTTATAGCTCGTTACAGAATTCACAGCCAATTTAATGATTTTCACCTCAGACTTGTACAATCTTAGTAATTTGGAATCCGTTTTATACTGTTGGTTTCTATCTAATTAATCCTTTATATAAAAATGAGTGAAAAAATAAACAAATTTCTTTATAATTCCTTTTTATTGTCTAATGTTCAGTCACTGATATTAAAAAAATAATTTTTTATCCAATGTCACTCAACATCAAAATTTGAAACAGTTAAAAAAAAAAAAAAAAAAAAAAAAAACTTAACGTGTTACCAAATAGAATAAAATCAATCGAAACAGGGTATTGCACTCATTTTCATTTGTAACATTCAAACAACATGACGATATGAGGCAAAAGCTAAGAAGTTCAAACTATTGGCCTTTTCTTATTGCATCTTCGTAAAAATTTAAAAAAAAAAAAAAAAAAAAAAAAAAACTTAACGTGTTACCAAATAGAATAAAATCAACGTAGTGGTGTTAAGCAAAGTCGCTTCCCAACAGTATTGTATTCAGTGACATTCAACTGAGATTCTTACTGATTTCGACAGTGCTTTTGACGAATTATTACTTTTTAAATGATCCATTCAGTTTTTCCGTCACACAATTAAAATTCCGTCATTTTATACTATAGTACACATGCAACCTGTTGAGTATATAAAGCAAAAGTGTAGCAACGTTGCATTAATTCTAGCCAATCATATCACGAGTTGTAAGTTTTTCCTTAGAAGCTTAATGTTGCATTTTCACAAAGAAAAGTTTAAAAGTATGTTACACGTAATAACCATGGTCTTTATTTAATAAAATACTTAAGAAAAATATTTTGCACAAAAAATGTATATATTGTGCACATATTAATTTGCTTTACAATAACAAAATTTTCTTTACAATAACAGAAGTACTTATTTAAGAACCAACATAAATGCGTTATAACCCGTTAATCGAATCTGTAAGAGTCATGTAAAACTCTGTTGCCAAATTCAAATAAATATTGTTATATAACTGCTTAATGTTGTTTTTAGATGTTTTATATATAGTGAGGAAGAAAAAAATTTATTCCAATTTTTCATGTTAATGTTTGCAAATTTTGCTTGCATAAAAACCTCACTTGTTTTTTTCACAGTTGTCAACATAAATCAATAAGAAATTTGGCTTACTAGACAGAATTTTCCCTACATGTTTTATGAATGGTTAAAAATATTAATTGTTAATAAACTAAATCTTTAAAAAAAAATCATGATTTTTTAAAATTATAATTAGTGATGTTAGTGTTTAGTTAGTGAAAGCTGTGTTTATATGGGAAAGATTCTCTTAAACTATATCATAAGGAGCGAAAAACATATTTTATGGACTTGTGTCTTTGGAAGAATGGAAACAGATTTGCTAGGAGAATCATAAAAATAGCTTCAATATTCTTATTTTAGAAATCTTTTTTTGGTTATCTGTAATTTAAATAATGTGAAAAGGAAATTTCTATAAGGAATAATTTAAGAAAATAAAAAAAAAATAATTTATATATAAATGTATAATTTGTGTGACCAGTTTCGCAATTTAAATTCATAAGCTGGATTTTGAGCAATATACATTGCTTTTTAATCTCTTAAAATATTTCTGAATTTTTTGCACCAATTAAACCAAAAGAAAAAAGAATATTATTACTTTATTTAAATACATCAATACAATCACATGCTTTTTGCTTGTGTAAAAATAAAAATAATTAATTCATTTATTCTTGACTGAGAATTTTTATTGCAAAAATAAAAATTTGCTCTCTTTCAAATAATTTATCTTTTTTTTTTTTTTTTTTTTTTTTTTTAATCAGGTTAGTTTTAATTTTTATGATGCAAAATCTGGTATCATTATATTTGATTTAAAAGTAAGGTTTATTTTTATATTTTCGAAGTGCTCCGAATCGATATTAATCTACTTGTTAATTTTGCAAAATTTCACAAGAATATAAATGTATTATTTATAATCTATCACATGTGTGAAATTTTAATGTTTCTAAGTAATTTTTGATTTCCTGTGTTTTTCCAACTAATATTAATATGTAATTATGATTAATCATGGTAATTATGATGAGATATAATTATGCTATATTAATATATAATTATGAAAATAATTATAATCATAATTTGCCAAGTGATCTTGTTAGGAAAGATATCGTTTCTTACTATCATTATTATTATAAATTTATTTATTGTAGACTATTTGTAAAGACGGAAAGTATTAAATTTTATTCCATACCTAACCGAAGATCTGTCCTGCTTATTAACAGCTATTGGAACACGTAAAATAAGTCGAGATTGCAATACCTTCGGTTTCAAATAATGCATCTGAAGGTGCCAGGCCATGATTTTGGGATCTTCTGATTGGTCTCTGCTTTTAAATTATGACAGCCCAAATCTTAACCAATATCTAACACAATATTATGCTAAAAACACATGTTGGCCCAAAAAACATGATAGAAAGTATTTTAAGTTCTCAATTTCGAATGCTTAATTATAATTTTCCCATATTTTAATAATACATATATTGACATTTTAGGTGAATATTTGATTATTATATATAAATAACAAATAATATGAAATCATCAATCTTAAATGATGGATTATTTATCATATGAAAACTTAACAGAATAATCAAAGAATTGTCTCCATTCGACAGTTCAGAGTTTGGAAAGAAAAGGACCCATAGTGAAATAGTAAACGTGCAATAATTACTCTGACATTTTTGACGGTAAAGTATCAGGAGGGAAATATTGAGAGTTGTTACAACATGACTAACCAGGCTTTTTCGTAGTTTATCCCTATTTTTTACTTATGTATATTTTAAAGAGAGGTAGAGGTATGGCACCTTAGGATTGATAGTATTTTTATGATTTAAACAAAATAAAATGCAAAAAATATTAGGTACAGATGGAAAATAGCTGCAGTAATAAAGCTCTTTTTTCTCTAAGTAAGTCTTTTTTTCTAAAGATTTACTCTCATTATTTCGTAGATTATTTGCTATACCATGTTAAATAAATTTGATATTGATTTCTAAAAAAAGGTTGTTTTTTTATCTCATTTTTATAGTGAAGTAGAAGCACAAACTAAACCCTTTAAAATAGTTTGCAGTTGTAATACGTGCTCATACATCGAGTTTGGCCCAGAAACGGGCTGTGTCAACATGGCACTCCGGTACTATTTCATTCAGATGAATCTCATCATCTAAAAACTGCTGATGTCTTCACGTGGCTTGGAACGACATTTTCTAAGCGTTTAATTGTATTGAATGCAGAAGATTTCACTGGATAGATGTGTCCCTATATAATCTAGAATTAAATATGCGGCATTTCTTTTTATGTGGTTTTGTCAAGGACAGAATCCATAGGACTACTCTACTTATCATATCCTCTGAAATCGACCATAAAAGGTGAGATTGAGCATTTAATTCAAAACACTCCAGAACTCATGAACAAACTTTAGAACCAACATTATGAGTAGTCGAGAATATTATGTTGAATAAATAGTCGAGAATATTATGTTCATAGTCGAGTCCAACATAGTCGAGAATATTATGTTGAATTAATTTAAGTATTATATAATATAGTATTTAAAATTAAATAACATTATTGTAACAAATTCGTTGTTTTGTTAAATAAAATTTAAAACATAAATTTTCAGAATGAGTGAACTGAAGAATTCACGTGATTTATAATATAAAATGTATGTACAAATTAGAAAAAATTTAAAATGAAATTCTTAAAGTTTTAATTAGAACCATTCAATTGTAAATCCTGACTGATTATAATTGAAAGACAAACATTTATATAATACAGTCAAACACACACACACACACAACGTACTGTTCAGAAACTGAACATTTATCTTAGTGCAATTTTGAACACTTTTTAAATAAATGCTTTGTTTACTTAAATTCTTCTTACTAAAAATAATATGTTCAAATTTGAACAAAATATATAAGAAAATTTATATCGAAATTGAAAAGTTGCTTAATGAGTAATTAGTCTACTTTGATCAAATAATTGTTGAAATTTTTATAAAATTACAATTTTGTAATTTACAAAAGAAAGATTGTCCCTGAAATATCAACTCCTGTTTTTCTCGGAAATATGATTCTGGTCCGTATCATTTCTAAAACAGTCAATCTTTACCGAAATTTTGAACTCTAGTTGAATAACATATATGTAATTTAATAAGGATATGGCGTATCGACATTTATGTTAAAAACAAAAAAGCTGGAGTTTAAATTAATTTTTGTTAGAAGTTAAAGTATTTGATTACATTGTTGACTGAAATTATTTGCCGAATCAAATTTAGTTCACTTTTGTTTGGCAACATTAGGGAATAACTATTTTCATTTATGTATTTACTAGTTTCGTGACGGGTACTTGACTATGCGATATATTGAAAAATTAAGTACTTATATAATGTATATTGCTTAATATTTTATTATTGACAATGCATACGCTTGATATAAATTCATCTAATGTTCCAGCTTTTCTAATAAAGCTATGGAAATTAGTCGAAGACCCATCTTGTGATGATTTAATCGCTTGGAGTGATGTAAGTAAAAAATCGGAATTTTATTCATTTTGGTATACGATTTGGAGAAATTCATATATATTCTGTTTGATAAAATATTTAATGAATTCAATCGACAAATAATCAATTTTGGATTTTTATTTAAGTGTAACTTAATTTCATTTACGTCAATGTTATAATTGCTTTCGTATTGCGCACAAAAGCAGAAGAATCAACCACTTTCCGGCTAACGAATATTTTCGGCTTTCTTTCATCTGATAACGCATCTCTATTTAACTCAGAAAAACTCGTTCTAAAAATAATTTTCAAAGGAAAAGATTGCATTTTATTTCTAATAATTATTTATAAGCATTATAAATCTGTTTTCGTAAAAATATAAACAAAACATTTTAAATCTGAGTTTGTAATCACAATTAGTTCTTTTTCATTCATATTAATATAGAGAAATCACAAAATAATCTGAAATAAAATAGCTGTTTTTAGATTTATATCTTTTAACTTAATTTCTTAAAATGATTTTGATGACAAATATTAAATATGCAATATTGTGATTGATCTCAAATCACTTAAAACATTATGGTTAAATATGCTTACATTTTCATTTTTTTTGTTATATAGTCATGTATCAATTTTTATAGCCTATTTTAAATGAAAATTTATATTTTGAAGGTGCAAATTCTTCAGGTAATTAATTAAATGTTTTGCTGTCATTTGCAACTTTATAATAATTCATTTTCTTTGATAAAAAAATTCTTTTAAATCTAAATTATAATTTGGTTAATAAGTGTAATGTTAATATGGTAACTTTTACACTTATGTAATTAAATGTTGCCATATATTTAAAACAGTTATAAACTAGGAGAAATTTTACCTTGTGTGTGTGATAAAATTTTAAAAGTGGCACAAAAAACAAATGTTAATTTAAAATTCTGCAATTATGTATAAAATTATGTTAATTGAGTTATAAACTGCTATTGAATTATTTGTATAAATGTAAAGTATTTAATTTCCTACAAAGAATTTTAATTTTCGTATCTTCATAATGCTAAATTTTAAAGGTTATGAAAGTCAAATTTTTAAAAAT
The DNA here is from genome assembly GCA_030067965.1 of Latrodectus elegans. Lineage (NCBI taxonomy): Eukaryota > Metazoa > Arthropoda > Arachnida > Araneae > Theridiidae > Latrodectus > Latrodectus elegans. Next base: position 53,048,613 of record CM057814.1, on the reverse strand, counting down.
TTATATTAATATTATTTTAAAGCTAGGGAAATATCCTTAAAATATTTGCAGAGTTACAGTATTCTTTTTTTTTTTTTTTTTAAGTTGTGTCATTAATTCTATACACCTAACTTTTTTTTTTATACAACAAAATATAAATTAAAGTCTGGGAATGAAAACATAGTTGATTAAAAGACATTTATAATATGCAAAGAGTGTATATAATTTTTCTTATTTTATCATATCCTCTTCAAATGTGGGATGTAAATTGTTATTCAGTGTATAATTTATTGCACATTTTTTGAGTGATTGACTTTACTGGTTAAATTTATACTACATATACATGGTTATTGCACATAGTATTTGTTTAAAACTAATCCATTGGTATTGTTCTAAAGTGTTAAATGTATTCTATTGGTTACCAGTATGTATTATGATTAACATTGTTAAAAATTACTTCAAAATTTCTGGGTATTAATGTTTAATAAAAAGGAAAATTAAAAAAAAAAAAAAAAAAAAAAAAACCTAAAAATAATTAAATTTAAATAGTGTTTAATTTATATCATTACTGTTTTCTGGATTTTATTAATAGAAATATAAAAAATGCCCTTATAAAATAATAAAATAATAAGAAATATAAAAAGCCAAGTCTGTAAGCTTGAAAATATTGATAGTAAATAAATTCCCAAATATTTGATAGAATAAAAACACTTAGAAAATTAAGCTATTATGTTATTGTTCACAGTGAATCAATTCAGTTGAAAAGTCTCACAAATATGTGTATATATAATTACCTAGATATATCTGTGAAATGCTGAATTTTCATTTGTTTGTTTTGAAGATACCTAAGATATATATTGAAAGTTGAGATTTTGTATTTTAAAAACTTGTGGTATATACTCCTTTTTTTGGAGTAGAATTTTGAAAAATGCTTGTTATAGAAAAATTATAAATAAAAATAAAAAAGTATAATTCTCAGTAAGTTTTTTATATTTTTTAAAAATTAATAGGAAAAATAATGTATTAATTTTATTTGTGATTGGAGTTTCTATAAAAACTAAGCATATGTACTTATATTAAACTGTTGAGAAGTTATTATGTGAATAAATTATAATAATCATTTTTAAGTGGAATCAATATTTATATGAAAAAGATTTAAATATATACCATCATTCTTAAACAATGTAGAATGTATTTTTTTTTTTATATATTTTTACCTTAAATAATGCTTACACATTACTTTTTTATTTATTTTCAATTTACATGGAAAGGATTTATATTTGTTAAAAATTTTGTTCTGTTGACTGGTATAACTCACATATTTTTAAGTTTTGTTTTCTTGCTGCTTGATCACTGGATAATTCATTATTCAGTTCTGTAATATTGCAAAACATTTCTTTGGAAATAGTTTTCAAAAATCAGTAATTTTCTTAGAGCATTATTTGAATAGTTTAAATTAAAAGAAAATTAAAGTAACTTTTCTTTTTTTTAATCTATTTGTTTGAAAGTTTGAATTAATATAGGTAATTTATTAATTTTTATATGAAATTTTTTGACATTTTTATAAAGAAGTCAATTGTTTAACAATGGAGGAATATATATATATATATATATATATATATATATATATATATATATATATATATAAGGGTGCTTCAGACAAATCAGTGTTCTTGATTCACTTAGTAATCTTCCTAAAATTTTGCTTAAATCTCTCTCATCAACTCTGTCACTAGAATAAATTTACTTGTGTTTTTTTTTTTTTTTTTTTTTTTTTAAAGAAAAGATAATTAAGATAGGGAAGCTCATTATAGCTCTCAAATATTAATTTTTTGCAATTCAGTTTTATTTAATGATTTTAAGTACTGATCAGAATATCTTGACATCAGAATTTAATTGGCAAAAATGTGTCTATACAGGCAATTTTTTTAAAAATTACTTTAATATAGAGTAAAAGACATGTAAAAAATACATTCATAATTTCTAATGTATGCAATTCAGAATCTTTATTGTAATCTTTATTATTGTTGCATACTGTGTGTTTAAAAAAAAAAAAAAACCTACATTAAAATGAATTTAATGTAGTTTTTTATGCAAATTAGTTCAATTTTGAAGACTCAAATTAATTCAGTTATGGAACTAATTTTTGTGTCTTTGTCAAAAAAAAATTTTTTTTTAGAGATCCTTTTCATTTTTATTTTAATTAATACAAAAGTTAGTGTTATTTCAAATGCATCAGCATTTGTTGGTTCTTTTTAAATCAGTATTTGCCGTAGTGGTGATCCACGAAAAAATTTGGTGGTTCTCAGAAAAATGAGGAATTACTTATCATGTTAAGTTATGTTTTAAGAGTCATTGAAACATAATTCAATTCATAATAATATGTTAAAAGTTATAAAAATGTTACTATGTAGAATAATGCCACAATAAATAAAGCATATTGCTGTAGCTTCACTGTTTTAGTTAGTTTAGTTTTGTCTTGTCTTGTTTCGCACTCTTCTAACATTTTACTTTCCTGCATATCGCATATGTATATAAGTTCAAGCATGTAAAGATTGGCTTACCTGTAAATAGCCTACCTTTAAGTACCTCAGTACGACATATTGCGTTTAATATAAAATACATTCAATATATTGATTAAGTTACTAAGAAAGTTTTATTTACTTATGTAATTGGTTTTAAATCTTAACAATATGTATATTATCTTTAATTTGATGTTTATTAGGATTTTATATCAGGATTTTATTTTGAGTGAACAGAAACATCTTCACACTAAGAATGCATGTTGTGATTTAGTAATAAAAAGTTCATAATTAGCTTACAATTAATAGTTTCATTTTGTTAATTAGATACATTTGTGCTTTCTTAGAACACAATGTTTTTATAAATATATTAACACTTATAAAATCCTATAAGTTTGGTGCACAGAATTTAAATTATGAATTTACTGGTCCACGAGTTCAAACAGTTTTGCAACCGCTGTTTTAAATAACACTTAATATGGCTGGAAGTAAGACTGCTAGATAGTCCTTCAATATAAAAGAAAATAAGTTAAAGATATTCACTTTTTTATATTTTGTCTAAATACATGATCATAATATCCATTGCCTGTTAACTAGTGTTAAGTATCTATATACTTACTAAATTCAAATTTTTTTAAAAAAATTTTTATTGAAAGTAAGAAATACTCCATCAAATATTTATTGGTATTTTTGGCTACATAAGAATTTGCATAATTTTAAATTCACTAATTATTTTTCAGTTTTTATATAATTTCAGGCTATAGAATAATTACTTATTTAAAATTGTCTAATAGGAACATTAGGAATTGATTTATTGCTAATTCACACTTCTCTGTTATTTTTAATTTAATCCAAATTAACCTCTTTAATATTTTTGATTTTCGAGGATAATATTTTTGTGCCATTTCTTGCATTGTAATTTTTTAGTCACCCAAAATAAAATTTAAAAGGAACATTTTAAAATCTGAATAATCTAAAGTTTCTATGGAAATGAAACTTATTTAACAGTGATAAATGATAAATTATATGCTGTCATTACAAAAATATAGCAGCTGTTAATAGTTGAAATTGCTTTTTCTTCTATTTACTTTGTCATTAAAATTATTGATTGAGAATTTATATGTACATATGTTTATATAATCTGTGTCTTATTACAAAAAATAAATAAATAAATATAAATAAATAAAATAAAAATAAAAAAAAACATTTTTGATGCATATTGTAATATTTAAACATTTATTTATGATAGTAAAAAGTGGAAAAGAAAGAATCCCACGTATATGATAAACATAGATACTTGTTTTCCGTAAAATGTTCATAAAAATGGAATTTGTCTGAAAAAAATGTTTCATTGATTTTATTTTAATTGGATAAAACTGTACTATAAAATTTTAAAGCATGTGTGCTCCATATATTTTACATAGATTGAAAAGTTATAATTCAATATTTTTGAGATTTTCAATCATTTTTTTATTTTTAAGTATTATAATTCTGAATTTTCTTTATACAGTAATGATAATTATTATTGATGTGTTATTGATGTTTTCAATAAATAAATTATTATTAAGATGAAATATTTGAGCTTTTCCACTAATAAAAAGACTATGAAGATAATAGTTTTAAGTACAATTAATGTATTATAACATTAAAAATATTAATTAAAATGAATAAAGCATATTTTGTATATATATTTTTCTGTTAATGAAAAGAAAATTGATTTTAGCATATTATTTTATTTGAATGCATTGATGTTAATATTTAATTTAACATTAAATTATTTTTTAATATATTTTCTTATTTTTAAATTACAGTAATACAATATTACAATAAAGTGTTCATATTTTAAAAAAATACTTTAATTATATTGAAATGGAATTATTTTACTTATATATTCTAAACGTGTGCTGTTAATTACATTCATTATTAATTACACACTTATGATTAATATGTATTTCCTTTAAGTAATAAAAAAAAGCTAAAGAAATTTCCATTGGCAGAAGTGACAATTGTTGTAAACTTTCTTTAATATTATTATATAAATCCCCTCTCTCAATTGATTTCTTGAAGCATCGAATTCTGCCTTTTTAATTCAATCTTACAAAATCTGACATATCACAGTTCATTTTTTCCATACTGATAGGCAAGCAATTTGAGACTTTCAAATTTAATGGTGAAAGTGAATTCTTGTAAACAATAGAAAAGTAATTTTTGTTGTTGAGATTTTTATTTCATATTTACATTGATGAATGTAATATTTTCTGTATGTGTTTAATTTTATACTCTTATAGTTCATTAACTAATTATTTTAACTAGATAAAAAAAATTAGCATTCATTTAATATTATGTATATATATATATATATATATATATATATAAAACTAATTTCTTTGTTTGAGTCTATTTATAATAAAGGAATATAAGTACTGACCAACATGAAAAAATTAATGAAGTTATGTGATTCTACAGCTGATATTTAAATAAATAAACTAATATGTACAATTTTTTAAACAAAATTTTATTAAATGCTATTGGTTGTAAATAAGGTTATTTTAAGTTATTAGTAAAAGATTCCTTTTCTTAAAAGCTATAAAAATATTTCTTGTATAGCATCCAAGTTATATTTTTGATTAATACAAGGCCTTTATTTATTTTTATTTTTTTATTTGAAAAAAATTAACTTTGCATAGTACCTTAAGAATTATTTGTCAGAAATAAATTAAATGTATGTGATCAATTTCCCTATATAATCATTTTGATAAAATTTATATTCAGCATTTTTAATAATGTGATTATAAGTAAATTATTATATATAATTATTTTTTTAATAGTGAATCTTTTAATAATTTTGAATGGAATTATATTCTCTGTTTTCATGATTACTCTTCGTTCATAATACAGATAATATTAATGATATATGTAAAAAAAAATAAATTATTGTTTTCATAATAAACATAAAATTTTACACACTGATGATTTAAAATAATATGATGTAAGCATTCTTGTTTCCTGTTAACAAGAAACAATTTGACAGTTATAAAAGTTTATATTGTTTGTTATAAGTTTTTGTTTCTATCTGTATGATTTAATAGTACTAACATTAGAATTTGGCATTGGTTCCCCCTAGAATGTCAAAGTTAATCATTTTTCTTTATTGATGATATTTAATATTATTGTCAATATAATTAACAATTAAATCATATTTTTTGATTTTGAAAATAAAAGAATATAAAAATTAAAAGTATATAAATATTTAAATTTTGAAATTACTTGACTGCACTAATATTTTGAATACTTCAAAAATTCAAAGTAAAAACTGAAAACTTGTATCTTATATATATTATTGTATTTGATAATGTTTTGTTCAAATTAGTTATCATTCATAAATAAAAGTCAAATGCAATTTCTGAAATAATGATAACTAATATGAAAATTCCTTAACAAGTTCAAATGAATTAAAAAATTTTAAAGGCTATAATAATTGATTTTGGAATCATTTTTAATTTAGAGTGGAGTAAGTTTTATAATAAAAGACCAAGCCAGATTTGCTAGGGAGTTATTGCCGCAATACTTTAAGCACAACAATATGGCAAGTTTTGTTCGTCAACTAAATATGTGTAAGTTATTTTTTATGTTGAATATCTTATACCTTACTTGTAATAGCTTTATTATTTTTAAATTATTTGCTTATTATTTGTAGCTTTATTATTATTAAAAGGGAAATAAAGTATAAATTATTCCATAAGTAAAAATATTTTTTATCAAATTAATATTTTGTTAAAATATTTTAAATTTTGTTGATAATTAGTAAAATGTGAATTGAAAAATTAATTATGTCTGGTTTATATAGTGTAAACATCTGCTTTAATATATATTTAATGATTTTAAACATCTTTGTATTTGCAGATGGTTTCAGAAAAGTAATGAATTATGAAAAATCTGGCTTGCGGAATGAAAATAATGAAATGGAATTTCAACATGCATTTTTCGTGAAAGAGCAAAGTGAACTTCTAGAACTTATTAAAAGAAAGGTTTGTCTCCTCTCACCATTCAGATTTGTAAGAAGTATTATATTTTGAAATCATTTGTTAAAAATGAAATACTGCTGTTTAGCAATCATGTATAATTAAGTGAATTCATTACTGTGAAATTATGCTGAGAGAGAGTGAATGATTATTTTTAATTGGTCTTATGTCTTGTATCAAAATGAAGCCTACCAGCTCAATAACTTTATGCCGCTTCTGGTAAGATCAGCTAAGTGAAACATTGTTTGCTGCTGGTAGCTATTGGGAGGGTAACCACTTTCTCCCTCATTTGGTTGCTGGAGCTCTGTAGTTTGTGAATGTGTCTATTTTAATCTGAGATATCCAAAATCCTTCCACTGATGTGGAGAGAACAATACCTCAGGCATGATCTCGCTACCAAACTATGATTCAAAACTGAGATGCTTGGTCATAGGCTAGTGTTCTACTAAAACTACTAACCTTTATGTTCATTCTAGGTTTGTCTGCGCTGTTATGTGTATATCGCATAAAGAAGTGAATATGAAAGATTTTGAAGATAAATAGTCTATAAAGTAAAATTGTAATGTCAGATACCAATCTTTCAAAGAATGGTATCTGATATTACAATTTTACTTTATTGATTAAAAGTTAAGAAAAGTTTTATCTTTACTAGCAAAACACTTTTCTGGATTTTTCATACATGCTTTAAATTTTTTCCACATTTGCTTTTTTCATTTTTTTCTTATTTCTATGTATGTTATTTGCCAGATTTCAAACTGCAAGTGCAAAAAGTGATTAATTTTTGCAGTCATTAAATATATAATAATATACATATTTAATGAATACAAAAATTAATCATTTCATTGAATTGACATATATATTACTATTATTAGTAGTATAATATTAAAATTTATATAAATTCAATACGTAAAGTCTTAAAATTATGTAAGTGCATAGTGTTTTGCATTTTACTGTAATGAATCTTGTTACCTAAGATTAAATTTTAATTTAGAATATTTGTTTTGTTATAAATTTTATTTCCTGAGCTACTGAAAATGAAAAATATCAGATTTCACTTTCTGAACTCTTATTTCTTTATTGTGTTTAACGGATATTAAATCATTTAATGAATTGTGTAACATTAATTTATCAATGCCTGGACTGAAATGTAGGGTATACAACAAAGAGGTTATTGATGTATTGATATAGAAATTATAATAACAGGAAATACTACATTCAAATACAAATTTATATGCATTAAGGTCTCTGATTTCTTTATAATAATGCTGGAATTAAATTAGCATGAGAAAATGATGATGTAATTTTAATTCACAAAAATAATTATAGCTTAAAATCATTTTATTAATTGTTATATTTCATACCAAATTTCTAAAACTTGAATTTTTTTTTATTTGCTGTAAAATAACTTAAAATATCGCAAACATTCTCATAATTAATATCCAACATTAAAGAATAATGCATTCCTATAAATGTAAAAATAAACAAGAAATAAATAAATGGAAAATAACAGTAGAGTGAAATTATTTGCACAATTTCTCACTGCAATTTATATTATTTTTTAAAGTTTACGTAGTTATTTTTAATTGTTAATTAAAATAAAAGTTATTAGTGTTTAATTTCAATTATTATTAGAAGTCATTAAAAGGTGTTTTTTTTTTTCAATCTGATTCTAATTTCAGTTAGGTTATACTTTTACTAAGTAGGAACATTAAATCTGCTTATTATTGTATCAACAGTTGTAATATTATTGATATATTTGGATAATTCTCGTATCATTGAAAAATATTTATCCTAATTTAAATCTGGAAGCTAAGATAAGGGATTAGATTGATAATGTATGAGTGCATGTAGTCGATAATGCATGATTGAAATATGCTTAAAGTCATCTGCCAAGTGTAAAATACAGATTAATTTTAAAGCATATGTTTTTTAATTATGCCCCGCTAACATCTTTTTGGATATAAGGTGCCTTGCATTCCAATATAATTCAGCAGTAGACCTTGTAAGTTGAAAGATTCCAAAGTCTTCTATTTTTTTCTTGAGAGCTGAGAAAATATTTCCCATTCATTTTTATAGTATCACAGACAAAGGCAAGAGGATTTTAAAACATTGAATTATAAATAAATCAGACAGAAACTGTTAAATTTTTTATGAAAAAATAAAGCAAGTTATTTATAATTTAAATATACACTTTAATATTTTTCACAATATATTCAATTTTTGAGAATTCAATCAATGAATATTTCACAAATATTCAATTTAATATGACTTTAACATTTAAATATTCACATATATGCTTTCAGATACCCAATACCAGGGTAGTTGCAGAAACTCATGTAAAATCCAATCCTAAGGATATTTTAACGGATCTAACTTCAATAAGAGATAAGCAGGAAAGCATGGATAATATGCTCATGAAAATGAAACGTGAAAATGAACTATTGTGGAAAGAATTGACAAATATGAGACAAAAACATAAGCAACAGGAGCAAGTGATAGAAAAGGCAAGATTAAATTATTCTAAAGTTATTATTCTGTTTATATTTTTTTAGAAAGTTCTAATATGAAGTTATTAAATATTTAAATTTGGCTCAAAATTAGCTTAGTTTCTACTCTTATTTATTTATCTATTTTGGAGATATATTCCTTTATATATATTTGGGTAATTTCACAACACACAATATTATTAGTTCATGAATTTTGTAACAGAAATAAAATAATAATTTTTTATATTGATATTTTAAATTTGTGCTTCAGGGTTATTTAAATCTCATAAAACAAATTATTGCATTTGAAAAAATTATTTAAATCTGATTAATTCCACAAGGAACTAATAATTTTGGCAGTTCAAATAATTAAAGTATCCCACATTTTAATTTCTTATGCCATAAGAGCATTTTTATACATTAATGTTGAAACTTCAATAATTTCAAAGCTTAAATTTAAAAGTTTTTTCTAAGGTCTAATAATGAGGTCTAATAATGATTAAATAATTTCTTTTTAATAGTATTTATTCCAATTATATTAATTTCCTTTATATTGAATTATATAAAAGATATTAATATTTAGGATCAAAACTCTTAATTTTATTATTTTATAATAAACTAGCTTGATGAAATTATGTATAGCCAGTTAAAGCTAAAGTTCAACAAAAAATTTTTTTGTCTGTTTTATGTTAGACATTTTTGTTTTAAATTACCATATTTCTTATGATCATGTATTTCATCATTAATTTAAAATTTGTGAGATTGTGTGAAACATAAACCAAGGATAGTAAAAAAAAGAATACAAACTTGTGAGATTTATAATGCTATAAGTTTTATTACTCATCCATTTTTAATTTAAATTTGTAATTTTTTAGTTCCTTTTACTTTTTCAGTTTTATTTCATTATATCATACCACAAATTTAAGAAACTTTATAAACATACCTATGTTTTTCAGATAAATGAAGCTGATTAATGGTGGCATTGTGGACTAAAAATTCACTCCTTTTCTTCTTAATTGGGAATTGAAATTTCATTACCTGTCTCATAAAGGGGATGAATATATGATTAAATGCTTCAAAATTTTTTAGTATTTTCTTTCTATTCATTTGGCAATTTTTTAGGAAGTCTGAGATTTTTTTTAATCTTAAAATATTTGTTTTTATTTAAATAAAATTTTAGTGAGTTTTAAGAATTACATTTCCTTTAATATAGCAATTTATTTATACTTTAATATAGAAGTGTTATATTATAACCAATTTAATTTCAAGTTTTTTATTTCTCCAAAGTGATTTAAAATTTGCGTATTGCTTTAATAATTTGTAACATCTGATTTAGAGTAAACTGTAAAAGTAATTGTATTTGCCATCAATTAGATTTTAAATTTTTATAAAATAAGTGTGTAAAACATATTTCAAATTATAAATTACTTCTTTCTTTTATTGGTGGTAAATAAATTCTCAATAAGTCAATTTTATCGTAAATAATTTTTTATTTGCAGTATATTGCAGATAAAAGTTTTCTGGTGTTAGTATTTCCTTTTCTCGTTTATTTTATTCTGAAAATTTTTACAATTCTGGTATATTTCCTATGTTTGTAGTTGTAATTGAATGTGTGATAAATTATCTACATGCTTATTTACTCATAGAAATGTTAGGAATGTTCTAATTTTTCACTTATTTAAAAAATAAATTTATTTCTTTTTACTTTAAATCTAACATAATTTGTAAAAGTTTCAGTGCCAAAAAAAATTAAATAAATAAATAAAATAAGATAAAATAAAAAATAATAAATAAATAAAATAAAAATAAAAATTAGTTTATAAACATTTTATCAACTTGTAATAATATATTAAATGTGTGCACTATTTTATTAGGTGATACATTTCTTGGTGCAAGTTTTACGAAATCAACCTGTAGGTGTTGGAATACAGAGGAAAATGCCTAGAATGCTTCATGACAGTCCTAGTAATAAAGAAAGTACTTCTCAGATAACAACTGTTGATATAATGCAAAAGAAACCTGAATGCATCATAGTAAGTAAATATAATTTTACTAAATATGTTAATGAATTATTATTACTATGACTGTACTAATATAATAATGAAATAAATAATAAAATATTTACTTACCATAAGTTCTTATAGATTATTCTCTACATTTTAAGTAAGATTTTCTGCAAAAAATATTTTATATTTTTTTATGACTTATTGGATTTATATTTTGTAATTTATTGACTTATCCTTTAAAATTTCTTAATTTTTTTATTATTTGTAATTTTATGAATTCTTTTATTTTTAAGATTTTAAATGTAAATTTTTTTTATAATCTAAAAAATTAGGTACAAAATACATTAAAATGTATCATTTTACTTATTTTTCTTCTATATGACAGCAAATTATATGAAATGTTAAAGAAAGTGAAAAATAACTATTTTCTTCATATAAAATGATTTATTAAATACCAGGAAGTTCTGCTTTTTTAAATTTTTAATTTTATTTATGGCCGAGTGTGAATTCTCATAATATTAAGTTTCTTAACAAGATATTTGATCCTATTTTTTCAAATTTAAAGGAGGTAAAATTTGATGCATCATGTTACAAATTTAAGTTTTTTTTATGTAAAATTAATGCAACATTTAAATTAGAAATTATGGATTATACAAGTTTTTTAAGTAAATATTTAAAATTTAAAGAGAAATACTTTTATAATTCGTATGATTATTTATAAAAGTATTTAAAAAAGTTACTGATCTAAATATTCTTTGCCTAAAAGAAAATATGAACTAGTAAAATATATATCAAAGAAATTAATGCATATAATTAATATTCTAACTTAATATTAAAATTACTCAAGTCTTTCAATTTTCCCTTTATATTATATAAAGTTTCTTAAAGATTGAAAATTTAATTTTCATGTTACATCATATCAACAACTTGATACAACATGTTGCATCATATCAACAACTTGATAAATTTTAAAATATAATATTATGCAAATATTCAACTTAATATTTAATAACTGAAAGTGTAATTCAGAAAACAAAAAATATATTGTGTTTATGTACTGTATTATATAATTTAACCAATATTAATCACTTAAATTGTTTCCTAAGTTTTTTCAATACACAGTATATTTGACCTGAATACTTTTTCTATAGTACAGTGCAGTTTAAAATCACTCTACTTGTGTATGTATTCAAAATCATTATTTGTGCATATATAATATAAAGTGTTGTTAATACAGTAAGATAATTCGAAGATAATAAGTAGCTTATATTTATTTTACAAATAAATTGTACTGGAAATAATTATTGTTTAAATTTTTGAGGAATTTATTGCATAGATCCTAAAAATGAGTGCTGAGCTGGCAGCCGAATGGTTAGCGCTCTTGTCTTTGGTTCAACAATTTGTGGGTTCGAATTCTACCTTAGGCATAGATGTTTTTAGTGGTCCGGAATCCACTTTAAAACTTAGGTCCCGGCCTAATTAGCCCTCGTGTGCAAAAAATGACCGTTGAGCAACAAACAAACCTAAAAATTAGTGTCTAGATCAATCACCTATGCCAATTATAATAACACTTATACATCTGTATAATAAATAAACACATATAACAAATATACATAAATTATTCATGTAGTTCAACACTAATTAACAGTTTCTTGACTATAATAATTACATATAGTGGTGACTTGTTTGCTCATCAACTATTGATGAAATATTTTTATTGGTAAGAGCTGTGGAAAATGTAATTGCCATGCAGCAACTGGATATTATTTTTTTATCAAAGAAAATTCAACATGTAATCGCATTATTCTACTAAAAATCTCACTGTGCTCAAATAAGAGATTCAACAATGGGTCATAGTACTACAGAAATGTACATCTATTCTCAAATTGATATCAGCTTGAATATGAGGTGACAGATATATATGTAGTGGCACCCCACACACCATAACTTCATGTAATGGGTCAGTATGATTATATAAAATGCATATTGGCAGTGAACTCTTGATACTGCCAAACACGAATGTGACTGTCATGATGTACACAGAACTCAAATTCATATGAAAGCATGATGTCAAGTTATGATTTTATCCAGCTTAGTTATTTTTCACTTTGTTAGTCACTTTAAAGACATTCTTGTCTACGAAATGCAGTCAAAAGTAGCGAAAGCATTAATTGTCAAGTAAACATTCCAAATTGCCACAAATGTTGTTGAACTCTTTGTACAGTCTTTTGTTTTGGTACATGTTTTGGCTCAGGGTTCTGATGTGTCTGTACAATCCACTGAGGCAGAACAGGTAACATATCTGTCTTATCTGTTCTTGTTTGCAAGGCACTAAGATCTCACTGTTCCATCATTATCTGAAATCCATATCTGGTAAATATAAGACCAATGGCTGACATGAACAGCAATACTGTGTTATATGATAAATTGAAATCTTATTAAGGTACCTTTTTAATCTCTGTCGTGTTCACAAAGATTTAATAAGTATTTCTTTTTATGTTCTGTGGTATCACAATTTTTCACTTTATAGTGTAGTTCACAAATTGCACTTCAATGTATATACAACATTTAAATGCAATTTGTTTATCAGAAACCTGTAAAAATCCTTCATTTAAGCATATAGTAGGTGTCTCTATTGTTGCCTGTTTTACACATATTGCAAAATACTATGTAGAATTTTTCTTTCAAAAATTGCCAAAAGATATATGTTTTTACTTTATTGCTCATGCCTCTGAACCATGAATTAGTCTCATGTTGTACACATGCATGTTATGCATCAAAATTCCTACACAGAGTACACATATTGCATGTTGTGTACTCTGTGTAGGAATTTTGATGTATATGTATAAATAAGTTGGCATCTACTTTAAGTTGCCTTCTTCTTACTAATCCCTCTGATCTGAAATCAGATCACATTCATGAGGGCGTCTACTTTTAATTCTAAAGATATAAGCAAACTATTCATTGCCAAGCAGGAAATGAACAGCTTTGTTTAGTACAAAGTACCTGGAGCACCATTAGGTTAAAGTCTGAATTTGCTCAAATGCCTGAGAACTGCAGAATGACATTCCAGCAGCTCCTAATATGGAGAACTCATGCTGTGGTTGTATCAGAGTTTTTCTTCTCCTAGGTATCTTTTTTGGTCTGGCTCTTACCTAACGAGGACCTGTTTGGCATTGAGACCCTGCCAGTAGTTAAGTTACCGTCGGCATAGCTCTCTGGGTTGTTTAAACATGCAAAGCCCACCCACCACAACAAGGTGAAGATACCATCGGGAAAGAGCTAAGTTGTAAATACAAGTTAGGTAAATTGAAATATGTATAATGGGACTTAAACCTCTTTTCTTACTAAAGGAGATTTTGTTACTTTTTGATATTAATGTGGGTTTTTGGCAATGTTCTTCATTATCATTATTTTTTTATTTTATCACTTTGAGTTTTTCATCAATGAGATTTGAAAGATACTGATATTAACTAGACAGCTTTTTATTAAAAGCTGTCTATTTAGATAATTTGGCTGACAATATTGTTATTTTTATTAGAAATAGACCTTTATTAATTTCCCTCACAAACCAGCTTATAAAACAAAAGATGTTGCCTTTTTTATTGATAACACAAGATAAAATTTATGGGAAAAAAATCTTCCAATATTTTATGCATCTATAATAGATTATTTTAAATATAAAAGGGTATCCAATTTCACTTTGTTTCAATTATTAATGATTGTAATAATATATTTGAATAAATAAATTCCAGGAGTCAAAAAGAAATAAATGCTATGTTATACCAATATTTTTATTTTTTTTTTAAAAAAAAAACTCCTTTTTAAAGAAATTAAATTGAAGATTTATAAAACTTTTATCTGTCCTTTACTAATATATAGTAATGAAACTTGTCATCATCATTACTGGCTGGACAACCAATTGTGAGTTCTGTACATTCCAGTGTTTCTTCCAGTTGGATTTACTCTTTGCTTGACTTTTCCAATTGGAGTATTTGATAGTTTTAGTTTCCCTCCAAACATGCCAAATATCTAATATTTGGTCTTCCTCTCAGACATTTGCCAGATGGTTTTGCATTAATCGTCTTAAATGGGGTGGATTCTGGGGACAATGCAGATTACATATCCTGCCCATCTCTTCTTTGCGTGTTGATGTATTTAACTACTCCAATATAGTATCTGTACAGTTCCAAGTTATACCGTCATCTTCATATTCCATTTATTTCCACTCTCCCAATCATACTATGTAGAATTTTTCTTTCAAAAATTGCCAAAAGATATAGGTTTTTGCTTTATTGCTCATGTCTCTGAACCATGAATTTGTCTTATGATGATTTTAGAAAATAATTTTTTTTGTCGTAATAGGCTTGTATTTTTTAATACTATAATAGGTTTAATTTGCTGTAATTAAATTTATTTCTATTTCTAAATCATTATGAATATTTTCTTTTGTCCCAAGGTATATAAAATTACTTTCAGAATCAGAGGGCCGATAGTTAAATGGGAATTTATATTAGTATTGTTTTGCTATGGAAACTTCATATTTTGTTTTGCTTTGGTTAATAAAATTAATTTTCCTTGCTTTTTGCTATAGTGCTAAAAATGTTTGAGATCCACACTGTCATTAAGATTATCAGCAAATCCCAAAACTTGTATGTTTTATAGATTATACCTCTGGTTTTGATTTTAGCACATTTCATGATTTTTTCTAATGCAGTGTTAAACAGTAACATGGCCAAAGAGTCTCCTCGTTTCCCACCATTGTTTATTTAATAACGATTCTGAATAGCATTTCTGTGTATCTGAACTCTAGTAATATTTTTGTTTATTGTTAAATTGATCAGTTTTATAAGGTGTCCAGGAATACCAAACTCTACCATAGCATTAGTTATTTCTTTTCTATTTAGGCTGTCATGGGCCATTCTGAAGTTGATAAAAAGATGGGGAGTGACTATTTCATGTTCTCTGCACTTCTAAGAAATCTGCCTCAAATTAAGTAGTGAAACCCCAATTTTCAAAAATTACAATGAATGCAGTTTATTAATTTTTTAATAAAATTTAAGATTTTTTGGACAAATAAAATTAAGAAATTTATGGTGAAAAATCTGTAACAAAAATAAACTTGATCATCTAATTAAGCTAGAAAACATTTGATTTATTAAATCTTGTCATTTAGCATGGTTGAGTTATTGAAAATATTGATGAAGGTAAGGTTTTATGGAGAGTTATTAATTGGAAGTCTTTAAACTAAAGATCCTGTGGAAGACCTGGTAAGAAGTTTAAACCAACTTCTTAATTATGCAATCAGGGATTTAGTCACCATAAAAATAAAGAATTGGAAATCTGAGGCCAAAAACGGGAATGTTTTCCAAATCTTGATTTCAGTATTAAAAAAAAAAAAATGATAGAAAGCTATATAACTTTTTTTTTTAAAAAAAAGTCATGTTATTTAATTTACAAAATATGACTTGTGTGTAATAAGAATTTTAATTTTAATTTTGATTTTCTTGTAATTAAGTATATATTATTTTCTGGAACATTTCTTATACTAAAGTTTTAAATTGGAATTTGTTGTTTTGTTTAAAAAAAATATTGCAAAATCCCTCTAAGAGATTGTGGTAGTGCCGTGACAGTGTAAAGAGTAATTGCATAATGGGAAGACTAATCATAAATTTGCTCTATATAGGACAGAACTATCACATAAAAAATCGCAAATTATGCAGTGTGTCAAATGAACTGTTTTATAGATAAAAATTAAGATTATGCTCAAAACTCTCTGTGAACAAAAGTGATTACCTAAATTTTAATGCATTCTTTTTTTTTTTTTTTTTTTTTAATATAATGTAATACCCTCACTTGATGCATATCTTGCTACTAGTTATGCTTTGGCCTTCAATTCAACAGTTTGAGGATTCAGGTCCCACTTTGGGCTTAGATGTTTATAGTGGTTTAAATCCTTTTTAAACTGTAGATTCCAGTGTAGTTAACTTTTATATGCAAAAAGTAACTGTAGATCTGTATGTCACACTTTCACTTGAATTCTCTACCAACATTCTAATACAACTTTAGGAAGAAACCTGTTCCCTGTTCGATATGATAGTATTTGATTACTTTTATTGTAATCAATTTTATTCAAGTCAGCTTTGTCAACAAACAAATTCTTAATTCACTAGTTTTGCCAATTTAATCTCCTATAGTTTGATAATATAAATGATCTAATGGTTTAAAACTTTCCTTATGACTATTTTTTTTACATGCTTCTTGGTTGGCTTTTTTGAGCATATGAAGTGTTGCAGTTCAATATGAAAATAAAATATCTCCAAGAGAGAGAGAGCAGAGTGTCATAAATGAAGGAGAATCACAAATTCTTGAGATCAGAACAATCCCAGAGATGTCTGGTATACTTGTCAACACTGCCTTTATACAAAATGCTAGGAGAAGAGTCCCCCAGTTTGAGTCAATGCAAGTATGCTTGCAAATTGTTGTGTCCAGTCAATAAACAGAAAGACAAGATTCTAATGTCTCTGGGAAGATTTTTTTGGCAGGCAAGAATGATTTACCTGTAGTTACTTCTTTGCTTGAAATATTTAGTGACAAAGAATTTTTTGCTTGAAATATTTAGTGACAAAGAATTCTTTGGTTGATGAGAAATTTAACGTTTATTAGGTTAGGAAACATCAAAAGTGATGTTTCTTTTGCAGGTTAACTTTTTTGTTTGTTTGTTCTTGTGTGTGGCATCAGAAGCAAAATGACTGAACAATGACAAATCAACTAACCTCTATTTAATTTATTACTTCGTCATTATTAAAAACAGATCTTAAGGTGTAAAGTTAACCTCTTTGCGATGGGCAAGTACTATGTGTATTCATTGCAAACATCTCTTACTGCTGTATAATATCTTATTACTATTAAGAGAATATATACATTTTAAGTTGGAGCAATTTTTAGACTACTCTGCAACATTTAATACAAACATATTTTAGGATCTTGACTTTCATCTTTACTTCCTAATGCTTATGTTCTGGTTTTTACTTGTCAATTGGCAATACATAATGCATATAATTAAATTTTAAGTATTTTGGGACATATTTATTTTTTAATATTTTATATTGCAGAGGCTATTAAGCT
This sequence comes from Latrodectus elegans, assembly GCA_030067965.1. Lineage (NCBI taxonomy): Eukaryota > Metazoa > Arthropoda > Arachnida > Araneae > Theridiidae > Latrodectus > Latrodectus elegans. The sequence goes on along the minus strand of CM057814.1, from coordinate 53,030,470 downwards.
TTTATAATATGATTTACATTCTGTTTGTTATATTTCACATACTTTCTTTTTATCCATAATTTTTATCTCCAAATTACTTTAACAAGAAACAATTATTGTGTTTTAAAATGATGATTAAATTCTCACGATAAATAAATCTTCTAGTTATGTGTAGGAAAGTTCTGAAGACCCGGAAAATGATATTAGTTGAGTCTCTGATGTCAAAAACCATTTTATGATTTCTTTTCATACAATGTAGAATTTTATATTTAGTCTGTCCTTCAATATTTTCCTCATTCTGTTTTCATTTCAACTTTTTCTTTATGAAGTTTATTAATAAATTTTGTCACACAATTGAAGCTTTGTTGAATAATTTCCATATTATTTTGAAAATTATTTCTCAACATAAAAATTCTTTTATTTATATATTTTATTTAAATTGGATGAAAAATATTACTGTACATTGCCTTTAATTTATACAGCAACTTAAATAACCATCTAAAATAGTATAAAAAATTATAATTTTGAGGCTTAAGTTTTTTTCCCCTTAAAATCAAGCTTAATGTCACAAAAAACCCTATCTTGTAGGACGATTTTTTTCACTTCTGCTCTATCATGTGAATGTCTTAAACAAAGGTATTCTATAATAAAAGAGCTAGAGTCAACTAGATGTAATTTTTAAATGTTCAAGTATTCTATATTTCTCTGATTAAGCAATTGTAATTGTCTAAAATACAGTTACTGTCATCTGATATGTGAATAGGATATATAATGTCTTGTTTCCAAATATTTTAAAATCATGAAAAATGAATCTTAAAAAAATGTTTTGCCATTGTTGCATGATGTATAGGCCCATTGACTATCCTCAACGATTTCTTGATTCATTTGTGACCAAGTTAGCTGTTAGGTTCTCCTGCATATCTAACAGTTACAACGTTTAATTCTTATATTGAGTGTGGATTCTTGTGGTTTGGTATTTACTTCAAATTGTAGGTCATGGTCATTAGTCTGTACATGTAAGAAATGATTGCTGGACCCCAAATCAAATTTGGTTTGTTTTAAGTTGAGTAAATCTGTCCGATTTATTTTTACATATATAGAACTATTCTGTTTTGATTATTTTTTGGGGTATAATATACTTATAGCAATCTATTTCACTATATCCAGAATGTGTTACCTCTAAAGAATCAAGAGTGTATCAGGAAACATTCTTCTAAATAAAACCAACTATTTCAATTTTGTAGGTATCATGCAAGTACGTAAATATGATTAATTCATTCCATTTGATTATGGTTAAATCATTTCATATTTAATTATAAAATTTTTTATAATTCATTTAGTTAAATATTAAATTCTTGATTATGCAGTTCATTTATTTTGAGGATTCTTTTAAATTTAATTTATAATAATTAAATTATTTACAAATTTTGTCAAATTATTTGTCAGTTCTCTTATTTTAGTCAAATTGTTTTTTCAAAGTTACAATTTTAATTTATTTATAAATTGATTGATGTGAGGAAATAAACTGTATATAATTATGTTATATTGTTTTTCATATTTTCTCTCTTAGGCTATACAGAAAAATTATCACTTAATTCTTATAGCATATAATAACTATTTAAATTTTACAAAGTGCAAACAAATATAATATTTCAATTCTTTTCAAAAATAAGTTTTATGGTCTATTGTTCTAATAATTAAATAATTGTGTCACACTGCAATATAAAATGGTTTATTTCCAAATTTGAACATTTTTATAACAAGTTCTTAAAATAAATATATTATCTTTTATTTAGGTTCAAAATAAAAATTCTGATGGTCCTGTTATACATGAAGTTACAGACATGGAGCTTGAAGAACCAATTGTCAGTACTACCCAGCCATCCATCATAACAATTAAAAGTCCAGCATCCAACAAATCTTCCAATAAATCTCCTATATCAAATATTGTAGTATTATCTCCAGCTGACAAATCTTCTAATAATAAAAAAGATGAATCTGACAATTTAATGAATGAATGCCCTTTGAGTTCTTCAAGTTTAAATAGCCCTATCGATTCTACTTTGCCTATAGAACCCCTGAGTATTCTTGACCCTCTTCAGCCAAGGTAATATTTTTCTTAACGTATTTTCATATTACTTGTATAAAAAATGTCCATTCAATTAAACAAAATCATATTTAGTTGTTTTGATAGGATACTATTTACATAAGTAATTAATTTAGCAATATATTTGTTAAGTAAAATCATTGTGTGTGTGATTAAAAAGCTTTTTATATGCTAAATATCATTTTATGCTGTATTAATTTAGTAATTTGCTCTTGTGTTGGTATTTGAGCATTAAATAATTTTTCCAAGCTATCAGCTGAATAATTAGCACACTGCTTTTTAACTTTTTCCTATGTTCCTTACCAATTTCCCTGTTGAGTATTTATAATGTCCCAAAATATAGTTTTAACTGTAGGTTTTTGGAGAATCAGTCCTTATTTGCAAATAAATGACTCTAGAATAATAATCAAAATTAATGAGTGGGTGATATAATATTTTTTGTTAAAAGGAAAAATTTATTTATGTAAGATCTAAAAATATAACTAAATGTAAGATCCATGTCTAAAAAATTTATTATTTAAGAATATATTTTAAATCATTTAAAAAGAAAATGCTCAACATTTCTGCTCCCTTTTTTTTTTATCATTAACTTAACAAAATTTTTGTGTTAAAATTATCTCTAAATATGGTACATTCAGTAATATTATTTAGCTTGACTAATTTTTAATATATAAAATTGTTTCTTATGAAATTTGGTTTTAAAAAAGTATATTGTGAAATAGTTAATTATTCTTTTTAATGATTAGTAAATTTTCTGTGTTAAATATAACATAAAAATATTTCAAAATTATTATTAAAAATATATTTCTGCATTATTTATAGTGTAGAACATTTCAAAATATAAATATTAAAATATAAAATTTCAAAACAAACTTGTTTCTGAAATTAAAGTTGCAAAAATCTTTTGCAATAAAAAGAAATGTTTAATGTTGTTTTTAAAGCTTATATAATATAATTTAGTAAATCATTTCAATTTGTGCAACTAGGATTTGTTCAGTGTTAAATAAAATCTTAAAAATTGAATTATGTTGTTATTCTATATTCACATTTTATTATTCATTTTTACAAATTTATAAATTAAAGATTATTTTATCCTGTTTAAATTCATTGTTGTACTGTATGTTCTACAGAACACCAGTTGTGAATGAAGAAGAAGCTGAAGAAGATTCAGTTTTAGGTATTCCTCTTGAATACATAACAGCTAATGATGTTGTCGCATCTATGAATGCTGTTCCAGCTCATGATGTTATTTCTATTCCTGAAGACAATATTGTTAGTAATGTCATCTCAATACCCGAGGGAACTGAAATTAGTGATGTCATATCAATTCCAGTTGGAAGCAATATCAGTGATATTATCTCAGCCTCGAGTACCAATGATACTAAAACCAATATTTCTACAAATGCAATTAAAGATGTAAATTCTGTGTCTGATACCACTATTGATAATTGTATTTCTTCTGAGAAAAACAATGATCCAGTGACAATTCCTGATTTCTATGATTTGCAACCAGATTCTATCATTAATGTTAAGAGCCCTTTAGATTCATCAATTGTAAATCACAACTATGTTGATCCTCTTATGTCTGACTCTCTACATACACCTAAAATACCATTATCAGAAGATTTGGGTCTAACTGATTTTACTATTGATAATTGTAAAAAGTCAAAAGACTGTAATAAAGAGTCTCCTCTGTCTTCTCCGGTGAACATAACTCAGCGAGAACATGATTATCCTGTAGCAATACCTCATTCATCTAATTCAGCAAATCCTTCAACATTAACCAAGTAAGATATTTCAATGTTACTTGTTTTTAGCTTAATAGTAAAAAAATGATGTGCTTGATTTCATTTAATTTTTATTTCCTGTAAACAAGAATACAGTAATTTATTCTCAAATATACCATGTAATTTTATTATAATATTCTATTTGTTACTTGCTTAAAATTCTACTTAACCTTTATGCTGTTACATTAACAACTGATCTTGTTACAGTCTTTATTTAAAAAAAAAAAGAACATGTGAGATTTGTTCTATAACAATGATGGATCAGCATAAGCTTTTTGGTCAATTCCTTCCTTTGAAGAGCAGTATTTTAGTCAAATGGCTAGTGCTCTACCATTTAATACAGAAGTTTATATGTTTGATTTTCATCAATTTCATTTGGGCATGGTTGTTTGTTATAATTCAGAATCCCTTTTAAATTGTAAGTCTCAATCTAATTAGCATTTGTATACAAAAAATAATCCTTGTACAACAAACAAAGCAAACCAGATTTTCCTTTGACAGTTTTTTCAACCTGTGGTTTATAATTTTAGTCTCTAGTCCTTTAATTTTCAAAAAGTCAGACTCCACTGTATTGGTTGTGGTATTTTATTACTTAATTCTTTTAAAAAGTTAATTTTAATTAAGTTACTTTTTTGATAAATTTAAATACTACATGATTCTTAATTGTGCGTACCCTTTATCTGTTGTACAATAATTTAATCTCTTCATTATTTATCTAAATTTTTATTCTTAGACATTTGTAATATTCAGTCAAAACACGTTTTGGAAAAAAAAATTTGTTTATTTATTTAGAAAGTAACCTTTCAAAAATAAAATATGTACAGTAATTACTTTGTTGTGATAAATAACATTATGCATTTTATAATTAAAATTTTTGTTTCAGAAATACTCTTTCAAATCACTTGTTGACAGTCGAAGAACAATTAACTCGTCTTCAAGATCATATAGCAACTAATACTTGGGATGTTGATGCTGATAAATTATTAGGGGTATGTCATTCTTGGGCATCAACTAATTTTCCTCAGGTAAAACCAATTTGGAACATTAGTAAATGATCAGGATTATGAAAATTAATGTGGGCTGTATCTGATTTCCTTAATAAAGAATCATTTAAAAGAATCTACAGTTTCAGATTGAGATTATAATTTGTTGAAGAAATATCTATATCTAAAATGTAAGCTTAATATAAAATTTTTTTTATCATGAAGTATATTTTTTGTAAATGATTAAAATTGTGATATAGAAATTTTACTTCATTTGGAATTTGATTGATCATTAAACTAATGTTCCAATATTTAATGCTGTATAAAATTTTGTATTTGATAACATTTTTTATAATAATTTTTATATGTATTCGTGTATCTATTCAAGGACCTCTTAGAAATTTTTAAGGTACTTGCTGTGTTAAAAAAAAAAATAAGGATTAGATTTGAAATGTATTTGAAAATATAAACTTTTATCTTAGAAGATTTTAATCTGTCAATTGAAAGTAATTTATTGTAGAATAAATTTTAGATGGAAGGGAAACTGGAGTTGATTTAAGAACATTACCATGCTGTGATTTTCTACGATTTCAAATTGTGGTTAAATTGCGAAAAATGCATTGAACATCTACATTTATATTCAACATACAATTATCAATGGGAAATGAAACTTTGTGTTACTGTATCCAAATGGTTTGAAGAATTTCATAGACTTAATAATTTTTTAGTATGAAAGAAGCTTTGTCAGTTATAGTTCCAGATAAATAGTCAATTGTTTTTTGTTGAGTTCCCCATAATTCAACTTAGCTCCAAAAAGAGTAGCATGTCTGTATCAATAATGAAACCCCTAAATTTCGGAAGTGACAATTGCCTATTTTTAGAATTTAACCCACATTAAATATTACTAAAAATTATGCAATTTTTTACATTGATAGAGAAAATTATTTTAGTAGACTAATAATTGCAAACAACTTGAGACTGATATTTCAAGACTGAACTGATTCAAAAAGCAATTTTTCAACAATATTTTTTTTTTTTTGTATTTTATATATGAATGTATTATTTTTTCCTAGTGTGTATCTTACCTGTAAACAACTTCTTTTATTACTTCTAGGTATTCTTTAACTAAATATCTGAATAATGGAAACTAATAGATGCTATTTTTTTACAATCAAGAAAATTAACATTAAAAAAATTTTACTTATGTCCTAAAATTTTTATGTTATGTTACCCTCTGCCTCTCATAATAACATTTGAAATTGGTAATAGATCTATTATATTTTGCTTTTAAACCTTCATAAAGAGTTTACATTGGAAGAAATTGAATACTTTGAATTTATTTCTTATTTTGTATTTTGACAATTTGGATACTTATTTCTTATTTTTTAACAGCTCTTTAGTTCTGATGGCATGGTGAACAATGATACATTTATGAGCCAGCTTAATGTAAGTTTTCTGATGAATTTTTAATGTATCCATTATAAAGAATATATTTATCCATAATTATGTGCTGTGTATTTATATAAATTTTTCTTATTCTTACTCAGTTCATTTAAAAGTTTAATATAATTGTTCTCAAATATAAATCAATTGTTTATTTTTAATTTTTAAACTATATACAAATATTTCAAAGTATATTTTGAACCTTCTTTTTATTGGATTAAATAATTAAATAACAATTTAATGTTCTGATATGATTAAAAATTTGAAATTTACTTAGATCATCAAATTTGAAACTGTCAAAACTTTTATCAACTTCAAATTTTAAAAAACATTATACAGTTTATCATAGTTCAGTGTTAAGTTATTCTCAATACATAAATATTAATATATTTAGTGTACATTTTTTGCTGATTGTAGCAATATATCATAATACATTGTTTGTATGAAATTTTTTTTTAATTTCTCTCATAGTTTCAAGATTTTTGAAAAATTGAGTTAGTGTTTACTTGGAATCTTCCTTAGAATGTATTTCATTAAAGAATCATTAATAAATGTAATTGAGCTAATTGCTCCATTATTAGGAACTATGCGATTTGAAAATATTATTGTCTATAACAAATCTCAAAATTTAAAAAAGAATTGCACATATTAAAATTATAAATTGTGATACTAAATACTGTTCATGGATGATATGTATGTGTGGTATAATATATTCAGTGATTTATTTTCATTAATAAGGTTAGAGTTTCCTGTTTAAATAATGCTTATGTGAATGTTATAAACCCTGGTGTTAAAATTTCTCTCTTCCATAATTGCTGTATGCTCTTTTTGCTTTTGGAAACAAAGCCATAGCAAGTTTTACAAATTAAAAAGCACCCATTTAATAAAGCTTTTACTTCAAGAAACTTTAATGGTGCCAATTGGAGATTAAATTAATAGGTTTTTACAAATAGTTAACTTTTATTCAACTGATCCATCATAAATGCTCACTCTTGAAGCTCCAACTGTTCCATTTTTTTTTCTCACACTATTGTGATGAAAATTTTTTTTATGATGTTTGAAAAATTGTCAAGTTCTCCATGAATGAAATCAAGAAGTATGAATCAAATTAAACTTCTAATCTGAATTGCATCTTGTATTACAAAAATATTTTAAAAGCTATTTTGAATAATATAAATTCAGTATACTGTTCTTAAATAAAATATTTTACTCTTTCCAAATAACTCTTGAAACATATAAAATGTCTCTTGAAACATATAAAAACATCAATTCTTTAACTGTAATGACTGAAACCAAAATATGATTATAATAAAATTATATCCTACTTTAGCAATCTGAGTACATCAATTATACTCATATGAAATTCCCTATGTGATACTTGTTTTTCTGTAAAGCCTTAATCTTTTTTGTAAATTTTTAATTCTTTTCATAAATATGGTAAATGTTTATTATGGTTTGGAATCCCTTTTGAATTGTAGTTTTAGATCAGTTATCATTATTAGTCACAAAATGATCAGTAAGTTACAAATTTAAACCTAAATAGCGAAAATATTTCAAAAATGAAATATTTTCTTCAATTGTTTTACTTTTATAGATATTCTAATTTTTCTGGCTATAATAACTTAATATATTTATTTATTATAAATGTAATTATATTTATTTATTATAAATTTATTTTTTAGGATGGTATTACTATAAAAAAGGAACCAGAAGATATTTTAGGTAGGCTAAATATGATGAATTTATACATACGAAAACTTCATGGTTCACAAATTGCTTTTAGAGTATAATATTACTGATAGTGATTATATGTTTACATCATTTTATATTTTAGGAAATATTTTATTTTTAAAAAATGTTAAGTCATTTTTTAAAGTGAATAATAATTCTAGGTTTAATTTATGAGTCAAAGAGAACTATAAATTATTTTTTAGTTTTTTGATATATATTTGTTTGTTAATAATTTTTTTAAAAACGTTGAAAAAATTGTAGGTAGTAAATTTTATGATATATTATGTGTTAAAAACGGTGCATGTTTTTGAAAAACATAGTCATTATAACAGTTAATAATGCAAACAATTTGAAAATTATTTATAAGAAATATAACTGAGAAGTATTAAAACCTGATGCAGAAAAAATATAGGTAAAAATAAAATAATGATGTGCATCCTAAAATATATTAAATTAATACTAAATCATCTAATTTAAAAAATGAGCAAAATTAAACAAAGAGTGAAAGTGTTTCGTTGGATTTTATAGAGATAGATTTTTCTACATGGCTAATTCTGTATTATGCCAAAAATCTTAAATTCTAGATCAAAGTTTTGAAGAAATTTCATTGTAAAACACACATTTATTTATTTTCTTTATAATTTAAAGAAAAATTGCTGTTTTTCTATGGGGGAAAAAAAAAACTTTTACTTTTCTGGTGATGATTTTTTCTAATATATATTATTTAAACATATCTCATTTAGAATTCATTCTTCAGATGAAAAACTCTTATTAAAAAAATTAATATATTATTTAGTTAATAAAATCTTACACACAGCTGAAGCATTTGTAAAAACCTATTTTCAGTGGGTTAAAAATTATTGTTTTCAACACAGAAAAGTTTTTCAACCCTATTTTTTTAATCACACTGGTTAGAGAATTAATAAATAAGGAGCTCATCACTTTACAAATAACAGGTCCACTTTTGATTTAAAAATCCTTTTATTTTAGCACATATATTTTTTGCTATAGATAAATGCTTTCTTTTGGAACATAAGAGTGCAGTATCTGTCAGTGTTCAACATTAAAAAATAAAATGCATAACATTTATCATATTTCCAGTTTTTTTTCCTTTGTCAATATTTAATGAAAAAAATGCAATTTAATTTTCTTACTAAAAATTGATTTGATTTTTTTTACTGTATCCAATATTGTAGTTCTTCATAATTTTCAAGTAAACTTATATGTTAAGGGGAAATGATTCCCTTACTTTTTTAATAGTGTTGAAATGCATATATAATATATAAGCATTTGTAGAAGTCAGGTAAAAGCTAATACACACGATTCATAATCTTAGAAAGAATTTTATTTTTTCAATTATTATTTCTGATTTTTAACTATAGATAATTATTAAATGTGATAATTTAAAGTAGCAAATGTTAGTTATATTTATAATAATATCAACAACATTTATTATTGGTTTATTTATTAAAATATTATTTCCTAGAAGATGCTTTCTGATTAAATAAAAAAAATCTGAAATTTGTGTACAAACCATTTTTTTACAATTTTCTAAAGCATTGCAAATTGAGGTTACTTCCTATCTTTCAGTTAAACATTTATGAGTTAAATTAGCGTCTCAAGCACATGAATGCTTGTAGTCATAATATCCATTTAAAATTAAAGGCCTAAGTTTTATTAGTCTTTCTGTGCCAAAAGTAATTGTGGATTGATAATTAAGCAGAACTAACAACTTAAATTACATAACTAAAACTTTTTGACTATTTTGCTAACTAAAACAAAGTAAAATACCTTGATTAATCTTTACTAGTATATTTTTTCTAGTATTTTTCTTAAACTTATGTATAGCTAGGGCTGAACCAGAAGCTAAATAGTTAGAGCTCAGGCCTTTGGTTCAACAATTTGTAGGTTTAAATCTCACCTTGGGCATGGATGTTTCTTGTGATTCAGATCCTCTTTTAAACTGTAGGTTCTTGTCTAATAATCCCTTGTGTGTGTAAAAAAAAAATTATTATTAGGCGATAAGGAAACCAACAAACATTTTGTAAACTTAGATTTGAGATTCCTTAGGTTTAAAACTTTGTAATTTTTACTTTTAAGTTTTATACTTACTTTAATTATAATAAATGTTTTTAAATGTTGATCGAAAAGTTGATAGAATTTATATATATTTTAATACACTAATTTATAACCAGCATTCATTGTAGACTATAACAAATAAATTTTTTTTACCCGATTCGCTGATGTAGAGTAATAATTAAACAATGTAATACAAATTACATTGATTGTATTTTTCTTTCAGGAAATGAACTTATTCAGTTCACTCCCCAACTTTTAGAAGTGGAATTAGATGAATTGAGGTCACCTTTTCTCAATCAACTAGACCCAGATGTCCTCAATTCAGTTGATATGTCTGGAGAATTACCTGATAAAAACGTTGGTGTTATGAAAGATGAATTAACTGATACCACAAACCAAAATCCAAATTCAGAATTATCTGAATTCATAAGTGATGATACTTTAGATAACTTTCCAAATAAAAGGCGTAAGGTTGTCAAACCTCCAAGAAATAAAAGTAAGCGCAAGTTAAAGTGACATTAGAAAGTATGGTAATGAATTACTTTCTGGAGCTTTGCACACAAGTTCAAAAGCATGCAATGTAAAGTTTGTTCAGGGCTATCTCTCTGCACACACATTTTTGTAATAAATGATTACAAAGTTGTTTAAATATGTGTAATGTTTATTATATAAACATCTCTTTGTAGTAAAAATTAATTTACTGAATCTTAAATATGTAATGACGTGAAATTTACTAGAACAAATATTAAAAACAATTGTTCTTTTTATTACTATTTTCTAAAAAGAGTATTTGTGTTAAAAAATTATACTGTAATTTTTAAATAACATCAAATGAACCTTATTGCCTGAAAAGTAATGGAAGGTTGTTAGTATTAACTATGTATTTAAACACACTTATGAACACAAAACAAAAGAAAAAAATGTTTGTGTGAAGGAAAAATGTTGTGAATTCATTATTTTACTGTTTGTCCCTGGAATGTAAGTTATCTAGTTAATTGATTACCTAGTTGTTAAAAATATTCTTGTTGCTGGTTAATTTTTAATAGGTTTTGTGTATATATTTTTAAAATTTACATTCATTGTAAAAAAAATATTATTAGTATAGCATACTTTGCTTTAATGTTTGTAAATCAAGAAAAAGTAAGCTATGTTATTTTTTAAAAGGAAACTAAGGAGGATGAATATTATTTAATGTTATTGTTATTTTATATTATCTCAATTATCATTTTTCCTGAATCTTTATACCTTCTATTAAGTTTTTGCTAGTTCATTTATTTATTTCATTTCGTTTTGGCCATAAAAGTAGTTAACTTTTTATAAGTGTTTAAAAAAATTCTCATTAAAACTCCTTTTATGTACATTATATGCTTGCATTTAGTTAAAAAAATTATATTGATTACCCATGGTATATTTTTAATGAGAATTCCTTGTACTTATTTATTAAATATTTTTTAAGTTATACATTTTATACATTTTGTACTTATAGTAATCTAATAATAGTTTAGTTTTTGATAAAAATCTTTATACATGAAGTAAAAAAAAATGTTTAATAGTTTCATATAACTGTTACTTATTGGTTTCTTTTTGTGAAAATCACATTAACTTAAAAATTGTTAACTATGGTGATAAAAAAATATATGGAAATATATTTTGTAATTTAATTTCAACAAAAAATTAACTGTACAAAGCTGAACTATGCAAGCTGTAAGTTTACATTGTTTATGTATTATTTTTATAATATTTTAAATTCTTGAATAAATTTTAAATTATTTTAATTATCATTTTCTATATTTGTTATTGTTTTCAACATTTTCTTTCGTTTTTAATATTTTAAATACATAAAAATATACTCTGGTAGCTATCTGATGTAGTTGTCAATGAAATTTATTTTTTTAACTGCATAAAGAAAAATTAATTCTATTATATGTGATATGCACTCATTTTATGTTAAGTGTTGTAATGTGACCAAAAAATATTTAATGAGTGCAATGTATTTTTGAAAAAAGAAAAGTGATTTTATTTTGTAAATATTTTTTTGAAAATAAATGTATAATTAATGATAAAAGACTAAAAATAATATACTATTTTCAAGGTTAAAATTTTTAGAATGAAAAAAATTTTGTGGCGAATATTTTTCATTTTATTTTTTTGCAATTTTTATTAAAATATTTATGGATATATTATGTACATGCAGATTGTTAGTTATATAATATTAAGAATTATATATTGATAATCATTACAGGAACTAATTCTTCATAATCTTTCAAAAGTAAGGAAATAATATGCTATGACTTAGCAAACATTTAATGATTCTAGTGTACATTTTTTAAAAGATATTTTTTTTTATTGTTTGTTTCTAAAATAAAATTTCTATAATGATTGAAAAAGATATAAAAAGTAATAAATATATTTTAAAGCACAAAACTATTATTGTGCAAATTTGTGTTATGAATTATGCTTATTATTTTTCTTTGTTTCAGTAAAAGATTATTTTATTCGAAATGAGGTACATATATTATCAAATCAGCATATTAAGAATTTAATACCTTTCTCTCTGATTTGTTGGAAAAATAACATTGTCAACGAGTTGTAAAATTAGAAATATTTATTTCGATTTTCACATTTTATTGATATTAAGTATAATGTATTTTATATATTCATTTATTTACCATGCTACTAATATTTCATCCATTTATGTATAAACAATTGTAAAGAAATGTCATTTAATAAACTCATATAATTGTAACTTTTTCATTTATTCATGGAAAAAGCAAAGTATGCTTTGTGTTTTCTTACAAAATCTTATTTATGTATTTTTAAGTTACAATTTTGAAAATACATCTTTGTTTTATTAATCTATAAACTTTAATTTCCATAATCTCTCATTTTTTAAGATTTTGTATTCAATAGTAGACAATTTTATGTTATCTTTTATGTATTTTTTGCAATTGTTACTTGCTTATTGAATTTTGTATTTAGTAGCACTGTTTTCCTAAATAAAAATATTTCCCAAACAATATATTTTTATTTCAAATACAAGATTAATTAAAAAAAGTTTTTTCCCCCTTAAATTATTAAAAAAAAAAGTCTGAATGTTCTTAAAATGATGGGAGACATAATATTCTTATTTACTTATAAATATGTGTACTTTCATAAATTGGGCGCTTATGTATTTATCTTTAAATAATATAAAAACAGATGTTGAGATTTATATTACTTTGTAAATTTATTTTGGAAGTTAAAAATTATTTATTACATCATTGGTTTTGTTCAGTATAATTATTTCTGTGATTTATTAATTTTTTAAACTCAATAAAACTTTATTTTCTGGCAAAATTTAAATTTTTATCACTAGCCCTTTTTAAAACATTCTTCCTTTCAAATAAAATAATGCTTTGATAAGGATCGAATTTTATCGTTATTTAGTTATTAATTACTGACTACTAATCTTTATCTTTGCAAAGCAAGCATCTTAGGACTCTATTTTACCACTTTTATTTTCTCTCGTGTTTATATAATGTATACTACCATTTTCAATATTTTTGTTTATACTGTACATTGCAGGTTAGAGACTATCACTAAATATGTGTATCTTTCTTCATATCAAAAAATTTTTACTGATATCATAATTGCTTATAATGATATAAATTACTAAATTAAGTACTTTGATTTTCAAATAGAATGCAAATATAATAACCAATTATTACAAATTTTCCTATGATTGATATATTATTTGATGTGCCCTATATATATTTCAGACAACACTTCAGTAAATTGTAAAAAAGTTTTCTACAATAAAACGCTAAACATTTTCCAGTGATTCATACATAAATTTACAAATGAATTCGTTATTTAAACACTTGCAAAAGTATTTTCAGCAAACTTAAAAAAAAAAAAAAGACAAAATCTTTTATTTAATTCTTATTTTTGATATTTTGCTTGATTTTCTTATTCACACTGATTGCGTTAATTTTGCTTTCTAAATTTTAAAACATTCATCTTAATCCAGGCCAAGCGAAAATGTTAGTTGCTCTAGGCTTTGGTTTAACAGTTCGTGGGCTTGAATTCCACCTCAACTTGGATTATAGTAGTGATTTGGAACAGAGTTGTAGTGACGAGGGGACAAGGGGGGCTATCATGACCCGGGCACAGCTTTCAGAGGGGCGCTAAATCATTTCAAAGCCAAACAAAATTTTTCAGAAAATTTCCATCTTAGTTTTATCATGATATCAATTTTATTCGGAGAAATAAACTTTGCAATTTATAATTGTGTCATTTCCAGGGAAAAATAAAAAAAAGCTCCAGAGAGGAATCAGATTAGGAAGAGAAGAGGTTGTTTATGAAAATTGAAGAGATGAAGGAACTCGCCATAAACATAACTCTTACTCTTATATTTCTTTATTAATAATAATTTTGCATGGTTTAGTTCCTTTTAAAAGTTATGCTCTTTTAACCATGATTTCGATTTTCATTTCTTAATTAGTTAGATTATCGGTGTTCATTTTTTTAATCCTTTCCATTTTAAGTTTCATACTTTGCTCAAAGTTTGTGATACTATTGTTTTGTACTACAAACCTTGTAAATGTGTAAATAACGAAAATATCTTATTCTTTTCATATTAAATTTCTGGAATATTAGATTAGTCAGTTCCATTTCAATGCATATGAGAAGTTTTCGTTTTAGTATGAAGTTATTTACCAAATTATTTGTGTTAATGTTATATGGTAATTTTTGGATCTATTAACTTAGGAAGATTACAGAGAGAAAAGTAAGCTCATGAAAGAAACCTATTTAATTTTGTGAATAAGCCAAGATTCACAGTGCCTTTTATGACTCAATTGCTATACAGGTTATCCAAGTCAAGTTATACTAAAAGAAAAAGTCATAACAATAATATTAATAATACAAATAAGCTTGTTTTGCTCAATATAAATATTAAAAAAAACTGTTCAATGAATATTATTTCCGCTGGACTCTTCTGGATTTTATAATTATTCAAAAACTCAAAACTTGTCAAAAAGTTTTTTGTCGAAATTTTAGTGTTTTGAAATATTATTTGATGTGCTATTTTTAATTTTTGATAACAGATTAAATCATTTTATTTAACCAGCAGTACTTCACTAATATTTTTGATACCCTTTTATAAAAAAAATTGAAAATTTAGTCTTATTTTGTGATTATAACGTATTAAATAATTATGCGCAAAAAAGAAAATTTCATAAATAGCTGAAATATTATTAATGGAAACTTGTCATAATTTAAATGTACTAATAATAACAGAAAAGTCAGATTTCACTTCAGTTATCAAGAAGCGTTATAGAAAGATCAGAAGTTATTGAGATTCAGTGAAATTGTATTATTCATTGTCCCAAAATAAAAATAAGACCTTTGTATTTTTTTTATCTCAGACTTTTAATGTAGGAGCATTCAGTCTAGTGTCGCGTTACACTCGTGTAAAAATTCCTGCTGAAACCTGTTTCAGATTAGCAGTTTCTTTTTTCAAAAATATTGTGTCTGGCACCAGACTGAACTTCAGAGAAAGGGAAAAAAATTTTCACAAAATTGCACTACAGTATGCCTTGTGGAGAATTGTCTTCCTGGAATGGGGATGGAGAACTAATTATCTCCAAATTTTAACAAAACACATAAACTTTCCTTTTTATTGTTCACAAGGTTATTATTTCGTTTCTTCCAAAACATTGCTTCATCGAAAACAAAAATTTAAACTTTTGAAAATCTGGAGTTTTGACATTTAAAATATTACTGCCGTAAGTTATATTTTCTGTCGACTATGTATTCTTACAATTTGAATATTTATATCTTATTTTTACTGGTATAAATATTTGTTAACATGCTTGCAGAGTTTTGAAAATTAAATATTAAATTACTTATAAGTTAAAACTAATAATTTAAGAGTAATTTATTTAATGTTTAAGTGTTTTTGTTTGAGGAAATAATTTTTATTTGACTCGTAATTTTGTTGGCTTTACATTAGCTCCTTATATTGAAAAATTCTTTTTTTCAAATGGTAAAAATTAAAAATCTATGAATGTTTTTTTCCTTTTTAAATGTTTTTTTCTTTCTTTTCTCTATGCTTAAATATACAGACTCTTCTTTAATAACGTAACAACCTATTACGGTTCTAGCATGCGTTCAACACCTCATGATCAACAATTTGTAGTCTTTCATAAATTAGATAATGTGCACAATAGGGAATAAAAATGTTTAATTGCTTCAATTGGTTAAGCTAAAAAAATACATTTAAAAATTTTAAGACATTGTTATTGAAATGTTAAATCATTAAAATAAATTTTCTGAAAAGTTAAAAACTTATTAATAAATAAATAAATATCTCGATTTCAAAACTAATATCCGGATCAAGGCCTACAGTACCCATATCTGTTTTCCTAACCGAGAGCCCTGGGGTGCAAAGCATTTGTCCTAGTTAGGGGGTCAGCCCAAAGCTAAATCCCCGGTGCTTAGCTCCCAGGCATGATTGGTACTCAATTGATCGAGCCACTGAAAGGTTGAGTTGACCTTGCCAGACCTGTACCTTGGGAACGCTTATTAACCGTGCTTAAAGAATGTAAAAGTTTGGGTGAATTTTGTCATACAGAATTCCATGGAACAGAAGTCTAGAGAAATGTGGGACTGAAAGAGTTATTCAGCAGTAGAAAAGAAATTAAACCAAAAACTATTAAAATTTCCAACATGCCTTATCTCAAACGGTGAAGATAGAGAGAGAAGAGGTTGCCACATTCAAATACTTTTTAACTATTTCTGTATCAATTGCAAGATATGAACATTCATTCAGCAAAATAAAATTAATTTTGACTTATTCATAGTCTAACATGAGTCAAAACCGTCTAAGTGATTGAACAATTTTAGTATAAAAAAAAGAAAAATTTGAAATGATCAACTTTGATAAAGTAATTGGTCAATTCGCTTCAGCAAAGGCAAGAAAAATGTGAATAGTGTAGTATATTAGATTGCGAATAATTACACCTGCTTATATCTATAATACGTAATGAATTATTTCCCGTTTAAAATTTTTTTTTTTATGTTTTTAAAATAATTATATTAGTATTTAAAATCAATTATGTCTTTTTATAATTAATTCTAAATAACATAAGTCCAGTTATTCTAATGACACTTTTCCGAATTCAAAGTATTTTTTTAAATTGGAATTGAATTTTGTTTAAATTTAAAGCTGAGCTTGATACTTTAGATTAATATATTTTCGATTATTTTATAGTAGGTACAACATTCTGTTATTTATATTGTATTCTTATTACAATTATACTCTGTTAATTATAATGTATTATATATCTTTTATTACTTAATACATTTTATTCCCATATTTATATTGTATTATTTTCGTTTCAAGGGGTATCAAAAAAGTTATTATACCTGGGCGCCAATTATGCTCAGTACACCACTGGTTTATAATCCACTTTAAACTCTAAGTCCAAGTCTAATTGTCGTGTACAAAAATTATCATTGGCGACAACCTAACTCTAATTCAGTTTTCTGGTAAATATAGAAGGATTTTGTTTGTCTCCTTGTGGTCGTGAAGAAAAGATGAGAGGAGGATGTGTGTATGAGAATTCTATCATTTTTATTGGGAAGCTCAAATATTGTATTATCTTCTGGCCGAGAACCAAATATGCTTAAAAAGTACTATTTTCCGACTATTCCGCAAAATGGTGGATTTTATAACGGAAAGGGACACGGACCTTTTCGGCTAATTTTGAGAAATAGTCATGGCAAATATTTTGAGTATATAAGGGATGCAAAAACTGTCCTATGACAGGGAATTGTAGTTCACTACTTTTTCCGGCCTGCAGATTCGTGTTATGCGGGTTTTAAAAGGTAGCCAAGAAGGACTGTGGCAGAGAATGTGTTTTTACACAAAAAGTTAATGTATGAAAGTGGCAACAAGTGTGTAGTCATTATTTATTTTCCTAATATTCTTTAAGGCAGTGAATGTGGGATCTATTGCGGAAGTCCCCCGCTTTAGTGACGATGTGAATGCTTGTTTTTAAGTATTATTTATAAAGGAATTGGTGTGTGAATGGTGCGTATTAGTGTAATGAGACATGGGTCAATACACCGCACAAAAATGAAACATAAGATTGAGGGAGGCGTCCAGCTGTCAATGCAAAAGTGGAAGTGGAGCGTGTGGTCTGGTTTAAATACCAAAGTGGGAAAGTACCAGCCTTGGGAGAACAGGGTTAGTGCCCTGCCCTTGGTCAGAGGAAATTCTGCTGACCACCGCGACATGGAAACAAGTAGCTGCGCGGTGACGACGTGACTGTTTTTGGTCGTGCTTATGAGAAACGACCCCGCAATGCTGTGCGGTTAGAAGAGCGGGTGAAAGGGAGGTGAGAGGCCTTCGAGAAATCCTCCCCTTTCCGAATTTGATTGTGTATGCAGTCCGATGGATTGAGAGACCGTAGGATTGAGCCCCTACGCTGGTCCGATCTCTTGAAAGCCTGTGATTCACGGCATGTTGGAGTAGGGCGGACTACATACTGGAAGCCTTGCGGGTTACCCTTGACTGCAGCGTGGAAAAGGTGGCGGATCCGTGTCGGGGATGGCCCAGGCGGTCAAACTGGAAGAAACCAATTAAGTTTGGGAGCTGAGCCGAACAAAGCTCAAACTCTTTTCTTTTTTTTATGGTGACAATTGCTTATAGATAAAACATAGCGTGTATCATAAATAAAAGTCCTAAGAAAAGTTCAAAAAATACAAAAAAAACGCACTTTTCAGTGCGATTTGATCAAACTATGTCAACGTTATAACGTTGACACCAGTGTCGTCGAGGCACTGGTCGAGCACTTAGCTGCGGCAAGAGAGGAAGTGGCCCCCAAAAGATGCCATAACGAGAAACCAGCTATGGTTTCTATCGAATGCCAAACAGAGCCCGAAAAGGCCTGTATTGAAGACAAATGCGTTCAGGCGCAGGACACATGGACAAAAGTTTCTCGCAAGAGGAACAGATCCAAGAAAGTGGTGAATAAGGATAGTTCTGTAAACAAGACAGGAGAGACTCCTGTCGTTAAAACACCGGCAAAGACAGGCAACACCGGAAAGGGCCCAATCAGGTCCTACGCGGATGCTGCCAAGAGTAAGGGAAAAAAGAGGGCACCCACGAATGCCCTTTTAGTGTATCCAAAGCCGGGTAGTGAATTAACCTCGGATGGGGTTAAAACAGAACTTAAAAGGGCTATAGATCCCAGAAAATTGGGTATAGCCGTTCAGGGGTTAAAACCTCTGGACAATAACGGTGTAGCGATCGAATTAAAAAATACTGAAGATCGCAATAAAATGTTTGATAAAATCAAAGAAGTGTTGAATGAGAAGGTGGAGGCTAGGGAGCCGGCACGGAGACTTCCTAGAGTGATGATATACGACTTACCGGGGGCGGACGGTGAGCAATAGGTCCTGGAAGGCTTTAGAGAGCAGAACGAGATCCCAGAATGCCACATGAAAGTGGTCTTCAAACTTAAGGGAAAGGGGTCGGATAAGCACTGGGTACTGGAAACGGCGCCCGAAGTGTTTAAAGCCTTCATTAAGAAGGGCAAAGTGAGCTGCGGCTGGCAAAAGCACAGGGTCAAGGAATTCCTTGAGCCCACGAGGTGTTTTAATTGTTGTAGGTTTGGCCACCTACAATCCAAGTGCCCTGAGAAGGCACAGACCTGCACGGTATGCGCAGGGGAGCACTCCTTCAAGGAGTGCCAGAAAAAAGAGATACGTTGTGTCAACTGCGAAAGGGCCAACAAACAATTTAAATTGAAATTGGGTTGCGGGCATAAGGCGGTTGATCTCCGCTGTCCGCAATACAAACGGGAATGTGAGAGAATCCGTTCCCGCACCAATTATGGTTGATACGACCAACAGCTTAGAGTATGGCATTTTGCAGATTAATCTCGCAAGATCGAGGGCGGCCACTCTGGAGATATTAAAGGAGTCGGAAATGGGTTCGTCCGAAATCCTTCTCCTGCAAGAGCCTTATTTGGTGGACGGCGAGATCGCAGTCTTTCCACAGACCTGTTCGGTGGCTCACATCGCCAACGGAATGACTGCGGTTGTCGTTAATAACACCAAACTCAGCGTCTGGACCAGACATGCGGATACTCACATCGTAGCGGTAGAGATCAAAGTACTGCGTCAATCGCTACTGGTAGTATCAGTCTATGTTCCTCCAAGAGCAGACATTGGCGGCTTCTTAGAGACCCTCGAAAAGATCATTCGGTTCCACACGAGGGTCCTCATTGGAGGTGATTTTAACACGAGGCATCAAATGTGGGATTCCGAGTGTCCGTCTAGGGTGGGGACGAAGCGAGGGGAAGCCCTTGTGGAGTTTCTCATCCGAAACGACCTCGTTTTATTAAACGATGCGACCTCCAGGCCGACCTTTGAAACTGTGAATGGGAGGAGCTGGATTGACCTGTCGGTGACGACGGACGCTCTACAGTCGTCCTTCTCGTCATGGAAAGTGGTTGATAATTGCTTAAGCTATCACAACTACATCTCCTTCAGGCTAGCACTTAAGCTTTTGCAGAACAAAAATATTGGTAAATACAGACTAGGGAAATTTCGCCTTCAGAGATTGGGTGCAGACTTCAATAAAAAAGTACCCGATCTCAACGATAAGATCATAAGAGCTAAAGAGGGCAAAGACCTAGATGAGGTAGTGGAAAACATTACCTAGGTGCTACAGGGGATCTGCGAAAGAAGGCTTCGGCCTCGCTCTAGCACGACCGCTAGAAAGCAGGTTCCATGGTGGGATGACGAGCTTACAACGCTACGGAGTAAAACGCGAGCGTTGAGGAGGCGGTTTCAGAAATGTTCCGACTCCTATGAGCGCAGGGCCAGAAAAACGCTGTATAATAGATCTGCGGCCCAGTATAAACGACTTATACTTTCGAAAAAAGAGCCGAACTGGGATAAATTCTGCCAAAAGCAAATAAGATCAAATGTGTGGTCTCTACCATACAAAATAGCGGTTGGTAACGCTGTCAGAAGCACACCAATGAGTAGCGTCAAATTGCCTGACGGGACTCTGAGCAATAGCGAAGAGGAAACCGTAAAAACTATCGTAGCTGGTTTGTTCCCTGTGGATGAATCGGACCAAGAGAGTGCAGAGCAAAAAGGCATGAGGAGTATAGCGGACTCCTATTGCGGTGGATGTGACGACCGGCCATTTACTAAAGTGGAGATCAGGTCGGTAGTGAAATCTATGGCAAAGAAAAAGGCACCGGGACCCGACAGTATCCCGGTCGAGGTGGTGCAAACTATATTCGAGAGTAATCCCGGAATGTTTGTACTCCTCTTCAACAAATGCCTCATTTTAAAGCATTTCCCAAGATCTTGGAAACATGCCAAGTTAGTCCTATTTTTGAAGCAAGGAAAGATCGCATCTGAAGCGCGATCCTACAGGCCTATTTGTTTACTGTCTAGCTTAGGTAAAGTACTGGACAAACTCCTAACACAAAGATTATACCACCATTTGATGAAGTTGCAGGCGCTTCACCCTGCCCAACATGGCTTCAGGCCGGTAACTCGTGCGACACGGCGCACGTGTGTCTTCATGACACAATTAGGTATTTTCAGGAGACAGGAAAGTACGTAAGCCTAATATTGCTAGATGTCCAGGGTGCTTTTGATAGCGTATGGAGACCTGGAGTAATGTTCCTCCTTGGCCAAGCACGATGCCCACAAAACATATATATGTTGGTGAAGTCCTATCTGGAAGACCGAAAGATTGTATATAAAGGCTCAGGAGAAAACTTGGTTTTCGAATCCAGCAGAGGAGTGCCGCAGGGGTCATGTAGTGGACCACTATTCTGGAACGTTGTTGCAGACAGCGCATTACGACTGGACATGCCGAATGATACGAGGCTTTTAGCCTTCGCTGACGACATGCTGCTGGTCGCAGCTGGTGACTCAAGAGCAAAGCTCGAGAAAAATGCGGAAGTCGCCCTTAATGCACTCAGCAAATGGGGAAAGACGTATAAGCTGGTATTCAATCCCAGCAAAATGGTGGCCCTCACGGTCACTAGAAAGCGGAAACTGAAGAGACCGCCAGTCTTCCGGTGGGACGGAACCTCCATAAAGTCTGTGCAGGAGCTTAAATTCCTGGGCGTAAAATACGATAGCGGTCTCACATTCAACTCCCATCTAAAGGAGGTGAGACAAAATATTGTGAATGTCACAATGGCACTCCAACGAACGGCTAGAGTTCTCTTCGGGCGCGAGCCTGAATTACTCAAACGCCTGTATCGGAGTGGTACCGAAAAAATGGCTCTTTTTGGTGTAGGGTCATGGGGACACAGATTGGAATGCAACACCTTCTGTGGCCACCTACAGAGTGTTCAAAGACCGGCACTCATGGCATTCACAAGATGCTACAGGACAGTTTCTACAGCTGCTGTACAAGTACTAACGGTTGTCCTACCGCTAGATATAAAAGCAGGTATAGAGTATGCAAAGCTGATGATATTGGTGGAGCGCAGGCCATATATCTTTCACGAGGTAAATCTGCGGCCAGATGACATTGAGCAGAGGGTGGACATTCTGTCATGTCACCCAGCAGAGCGTTGCAGTGTGCCTTTCGACAGCGAAAAGCCTACTGGCGAGGGCCTTGAAATCTTTACTGACGGATCAGGCATTGATGGTAAAATTGGTTTAGGGTTCACCATCACGTACTTTGGGCAAGAGATTGTAACATTTGGCGCTAGACTCGGCGACGAGAACTCTGTCTTTCAGGCGGAAATATCGGCGCTGGGACTGGCACTAGACTGGCTCAAAGTACACCCAGGCAACAACACTTGTCATTTATACAGTGATTCGTTGTCTTCCCTTTACTCCCTGGCCGATCCGAATAACCAAAATATCTTGGTTAAAAAGGTTAAGGACTCATACCAGGAAGCCATTCGTGGAAGAGAGGTACGCTTACATTACGTGCGCGCACACGAAGGCACTTTCGGTAACGAAAGAGCCGATGTACTGGCCAAAGAGGCTGCGAATCTTCCAGAGCCAACGCTGGACCTGTCACGCCCAAGGTCGCACTTAATCAAGGTGCTGCATAAAGAAGCACTGCGTGTATGGCAGCTGAGATGGGAGAACGAAGAAGTGGGTCGTCAGACCTACAGATTTTTTGAAACTGTCTCTGATAAAAGAGTTCTCGGTAATGCTATCGTTGCCCAAATAGCGACAGGACACGGACGGGTACCGGAGTACCTTCATAAACGAGGGTATCCGATTAGCGAGTTATGTCACTCGTGCAATGTGGTGGGAGATTGTCTCCACTTCGTGCTGACTTGTACCAGGACCTCGGATGAAAGGAGCAAGCTGGTGTACAAGAGCGAAAGCTTGAGTACCATCCTGGACCAGCGCAACTGGTCTATCCTGAAAAGGATAATGTCCATTGCGTCGGATGACATTCCTATAATGGAATACCAGCGTGCTTCTGACGATGGTCCGGTCGAGAGCTGGGATATTGAGGAATAATATAGGACTTGACGGTTCGTAAAGGAATTTTATTACAAATCTTCTACGAGAATGTATGCCAGAATAAGTGAGTAGGTGCCGGCGAGACTACTCGCCTCATCAAGGTATGGTTCTGTGGCTCGTCTACTGAGGCAGGTGGCGGCTGTTGGAAGGTAGACTTGAGTTCAAAGCCTTCGAGTTGCAAGGTATGAAAATTAGTTATAGAAGCCTCAGCTTCTGGCACTAAGCCTCGCAAACTCGATCCCTTTCTGTCCCTTCTGTCAATGGAAGATATCAATTTATTTTTGCTTTATACAGGTGTTAGGTACGGAATCTAAACACCTGTGAAAACGCTCCCACCTTTCAACTTCAACAGTAACATGAGCAATCCGGAAACAAGAGTATGGAAGTTATGACTGCAATTAGAAGAACATTTCTCTCTCATTTTTATGACAACTTAATATGAACGTGTTTCGCTGATTTCCATAAGGAAGTAAATTCAAGACCGCCTCTTATTCTGAAAACAAAATTTGTTTGCTTTCTTCTTCAGTTTATACTTAATTTGGAAAACTCGACAATTTTTTTTTTGAATTTTATAACTATGATGAGAGAAATATATTATTATTTCTTTTTAATTTCCACTATTCCTCTCCTTAAAGACATTTATTATTTTCTCATTGATTCCATTATTTTATAAATCTTCGTTTGTGAGTCAACGGTACATTTGGAAGGATAATATGCAATGTGGGTAGTGAGAGATCATAACTGGCGTCCGTTACGATGCCCATTTTAGTGCCCTGCCTGAAATAATAGTATGAAGAATAAACTTGTAATATAAGAATGTAATGCAAATTTGAAAAATACGGACTTTAAATTAATCTAAAATATAAATAATTTTAAAAAGGCTCAGTTTATACTTTTAAATTTGAGGGGAAAAATCAAAACTAGAATTAAATTCCGAGATGTATTTGTGGAATAATTGGTCTTGTGGTAATTTAGTTAAAAAGATGCTATTTATTTTATGTATTATTGTAATTTTTGTAAAAACATACAATTTTGTGCGAGGAAACATGATAATATGTATTACAGAGAGATATAAGTAGATAATCTGATATATTATACTACACACACACACACACATACATTTTCCTTGCCTTTGATAAAACCAAATGATGAATTACTCTGTGTCAATCACTCCAAATTTTTCTCGTTCTACGCTTAAAAATGCGAAGTAATCATATCCAATAGTTGATCGTAAATATGTCAGGATTAATATTAATTTACGGAATGAACGTTCACAACTTGCAATGGATGTTGAAATAGTAAGGATTATTTGAAGTGCAAATTTTATATTTGGAAAAATGTTATTATACGAGAAGATAAATTTCTATGGAATTTAAAATTTAATTCCTTTAAAACAAAATTACCTACTTTGATTTTTAATGAAGTCAGAAATATTCTCAGCCAAACAATTTAAATTTGTTATACTATATATATTAGTTTTTCCAAAATTGATAAGTTTATTTTTTCAAGCTTTCATTGATTCAAATTATCACCAGAAATTACAAATTTTAAACTGTAGACCCCAATTTAATTAGCCTTCATGTGCCAAAAGTGATTCTTTGAAAGTGATTACTGAGAAATAAAACAAAATTTCTCATTACTGAGAAATAAATAATTACAGTACTCAGATAAAAAAGAAATTTTAGCATTATAGTTCATGATTTTATTTTGTGATATCTTCTCAGTCGATTATATTTTACCAATAAAAAAGTTCTACTTATTTTTAATGTGTTTAGTAAGAATATCTCTTACGATTTCGAAATATATTTCTTTATTAAAATAAGAGCTTATTTATATTAGAATAATAGAATTTTTTTTTATTCTGAATGTATTCTTTTAAGCAGTATATATATATATATATATATATATATATATATATATATATATATATATATATATATATATATATATAAAATCATTTAATAAACTAAAGTATTTTTAAATTTTTACGAAACATTATAATTATGCCTGATTTAATTCTATTCCTCTAGAATGATTTTTTTAAAATTAAAACATGCTTTTATTATATAAATAGGAATAATAAGTTTAAAAAATGTTAGTTAAAAAACATTTAATTCGTTCATCTTTAATGTTCAAAGGATTATTTTTTCAACATAAAGTTAATATAAATGTAACAAAATTGCAAATGATATAAAAATTATTTCCGAAAACTATTAAAATTATTTCGTTGCTCAAGAGCTGTAGCTTTGGTGAAGAGAAGGTATGTATTGTATCGCGCTTCTCTTTGTTCACCGGTACTTTCTCATGTTTAACAGTGCTTGGTGTACGTTTGTATTGTATTTGCTCAAATTTAACCAACCAATTAGTAAAAATGAGTACTAAACAGACGTCGTTAAATAGTTTCCTTGGGAAAAAGAAAAGGCTCAATGAAGGGGGAAAAAAAGAAAAAAAAAAAAGCCTTCAGCATCAAAGAGACATGTAACTTTTAAAGACGAGACCATGAATCCTACTTGAAATATAGTTTTATCCGGACAGGTGATTCTCAAAAACCAAAACTGCTCTGGATAGTTTGCGGTGACTATCTCTAATGACACAATGAAACCTTCAAAACTGCATCGCCACTTGAATGCAAAGCACCCTGAATTAAAAGACAAGTCCTTGGAATATTTTGAAAGAAGAAAAACGGGAACACAAAGGACAAGAAATTTATGAGGGTCATCCCATCAATAAAGGAGAATGCACTGAAAGTATATTTGGTGGCTAACCGCTTTGTTAAAGCTAAAAAGCCATTCACTCTCGATGAATAATTAATCTTGCCTATCGCTTAAGACATTTGCCATGAACTTCTAGGAGAAGCTGCTGTTATATATATAAAGCTGTTTGTTATATATATATATCCTTTGTTATATATATATATCCTTTGTTTTTTATAAGAACTACGTGTCGAGAAAAACTTACGTATGGCATCCTTTTCTAGTTTCCACGATGTAATTTTTTTCTAGAGGTATAATTAACCACAGTTAGCTTTTTTTTTTTTTTCAGTTTTGAAAAAGGATTGTTTTCATACACTTTAATGCATGAGTTTGTTTTCCAAAATACAAAAAAATATGTCAAAAATTATATATTATATAGTTATTCTAAAATATGGTATGATTTCTTTTATTTAGTGATATTTTTTTTGATTTTCTGGAATTGTTTCACTAAATATTTTGCTACGGTTACCGTCCTTAACTGTCTTCTTGAAATGAAAGTATCTAAAACTTTTTTCCTGTGTTATACCAGTTGAGATGTCAACTTTGTCATTTGATATAAAATCAAAATTACGTAGTAGCTTGATGTGTTAAGTAACTTTGAGTAAGCAGAACTACTAAACCGGAAAATTTCAATTACATTTAACATAATACATATTTATGTGTTAATTTTTAATAATTTGATAGAGATAGTATTTTTCCTGTAACAAAATATCCACATTCTCTTTCATCTCGATGGAAATCAGATCTAAGTACTTAAACTTCGTGATGTAAACCTGTTAAGTTAACTATTTCTCATTATAAAGATTGTTAAAATACACGTAAGTTTTAATTTTTAAACTATTCATTTCAAGGTAAATATTTCCTTTATTTGTTAGAGTTTGTAGATTTATTAAGAAATTTACAATTATTGGTAAATTTGAATATTATAATTATGAATTAAAATTAGATAATATTATTAATGGAATGGATGCTATAAAATCCCATTTTCGACAATATTTTTATTTCATCACCAAAATAAGTCATCGATTTTCGAAATGTACCAAACACTCAAAACTCAGTTTTTAAGTTGTGGTTAAAATTGAAACATTTAAAATATTTTCCCAAGAAAATAATAGGTTTCACATCAGTTTAGGATCTTTCAGAATTCGGCACTTTCTTTTGTCATTTGATACGATACATTAATAAATAAATTTTTTTACGGTATAAAGTTTTATAATATTTTAATACTCTTAGCTTAAGTTTATTTTATTTTATTCTTTTTAAGAATGTTTATATAAACAGCACGTTATCGAAATAAAGAAATACAACCCTTAATTATTCATTGACGAAATGTCAGCAAGATATTCTCCCATCACTTCCGCCTGTCATGTTATACGAGGGTCACTTTGAAATTTTTGAGATACAACTAGGTTTTTAAAGTTATACTTACAAAAGTTTAGGTGTGTTCAAAGTAGTCTCCTCCAGCATCAATGCACTTTTGTAGACGAATTTTCCACAGATTAAATGCCTCAAGCCATTCATTTCTTGGAATAGATGAAAAAATGTATTTTAGACACATCAATCTCTTCTTCTGAATGAAAATGACGTCCAAGTAAGTAAGAACTTACTTCTGAAAAAGATCTGAAAAAGATTTTAGATTAAAGAATAATCAAAAGTCGCACATAACTAGATCAGTTGAATACGGTGGATGTTCGATCACTTTAATTTGTTTTTGTTTAAGAAATTGAATTCTTAATCCGGCTGCATGAGAAGATGCATTGTCATTGTGAAGCTAGTCCCCTAACATTCATTTCTTATAGAATTTCTGGAAGACATTTAGTGGTATACCAGTTTGCTGTTACTGTCCTTCCAACTTGATGGCTTTGACCAATCCCGTACTTCTGAAGAAAACGGCATACATCACGTTTTTCAGTGCGCGTTGTTTTTTCACCATTGTCGGCGAGGGATCATCTTCAAAGCCCCATACTTTGCTTTGTTGACGTGTCGGAACGTCAAAAAACGGTATGTACGTTTCATCATCTGTTACAATTTTAGAAATGATGCGATGGCCACCATCTTTTAGCAATTTAAGAGTTTCTTTACTGATTCTGACGCGCTCCTCTTTTTGGTTCTCAGTTAGATTATGGGGAACCCAACGACAAACTACTTTTTTCATATGTAATTCTTCATGAATGATTTTGTGTATGGCTGCGGATCCAATTTTAAGTTCTTTCTGTTTCATTTGATAGGTACAGCGATTATCATCCATTAACATTTTTCGTATGGTAGATACATTATCCGGGATTACTACCGACGGTGGCCTTCCTGTGTATTCTTCATCCTGAAAAAAATAGCGACCTCTTCTAAATTCTCTAAACCATCTGAATACAGTAGCACGAGCTGGAGATTCATCACCAAATGCTAATTGCAACCGCTGAACGTATTCTTGATTTAATACTGCTTTAAAATCGTAGAAAATCATAGCGCGAAAATATTCTCGTGTCAACTTCATTTTCTCTTCTGTTTAAAATTTATTCTACGCTAAACAAGTTGAAGTAAGTCAGTAAAAAATCGTCTTCTGTGTTAAAATACTTTGTATTTTAAAATTAAACCGTTATTTTTATTTTGCAAATTCTCGTCTGCGCGTATCTCAAAATTTCAGAGTAACCGTCGTAATTCATATCAACAGTATCTAATTATAAACTAAATAAGGCAATCAAAGATCTATGAAGGTACATTTTGTAACAAAAATATTGTTTGCAAAATTAGTTTTTTTCAGAACTCTTAAAATTTTTTGGTAATTTAAAAATAAACTTTGAATATATATCTCTTCATTACTACTGGATTATACATAAGAATATTTTCTTATGAAACACTGAAAATATTAAAAAAATACAATAAATACGAGAATCAGTCTAAAATTCTTGAGATACCCAAAGACAAAAAGTGATAGGACAAGTTAATTAGTTTGGAAACTATATAAACTGCTTAATCCTGCCAGATGATTTTTTTTATTATTTAACTATATGCACAGTAATCCCCCCCATAATACGGTACATTAGCTCAGCGTTATGGAAAACCTGTGGTACGAGCATTCTCGTAAAACGCGTTCGTGTGACCTCGTACTACGCGTTATGCACACATGATTCACGTCTACCGGTCTAACAGTCTACCGGTATCTTTTTTAAGCAGAGTTTTCAATGATCAATAATTTAATTTTATAAGAACACAATTAACAGAACATGCGAACTTAGTTGGAATTAATTGTGAACTGCACAAATCATTATAAATTTCGCAGTACAGAAACATAACGTGGTGGAATTTACGCGTTATAGGGGGAAAACACGAGTTATAGAGGAACATGAAATCACTTAATATGGAAACAATTTAGAAGTGTAGTGTTATGGGGGGATTACTGTAATTTAGTATATAAATTTTATAAGGAATAAATGGAAGTTGAAGCAAGAACAATATCATGCTGTGATTTTATAAAGGGATTAAAGAAAAAATATACGTTCAACATTTGGAAATAAAGATACACCTAATCTATTTTAGCCAGATGGGGATTAAAATTGAAGTGCAAACAGGAAGATCATTATCAGTTGTAATCTTGAGAAAAATGTAACTGCCATATTGAAAATGTTAATGATAAAATCGTTTTACTTACCGAATGCCACAGAATGACTTAAGATTGGATCTGCCACCTTACACACAATATTTGCATGTACAAAAATAATTTCTTTGGATTCCTCATAATTAATGGGTACCAAAAAGCGGAACAAGTCAAAATCAGTAAAAGATCTTTTAACTTACTTAAGAAAGGTAACTACTTTATTAGTTCTAAAAATGTAATTGCTGATGAAATATACGTATCATCTTTTTTTTTCTTTTTACATCTTCACTCATCAAGATACCAAAATATGTGTTTTTAAAAGTAATCTCACGCACTCGATGGTGAAACGTGTAATGGAGAAAAGTAAAGTAAATGCTTTAAAAGTAAATAATTGGTGAGTCATCAATATGGAATGACAAAAAATAACAGTTGATTAGTATATCGCAAAATATCTTGCAGAAATTCTTGAAGAAATGAATGTTAAAGGACTCAGGCTGTCTTTCTCATAAAAATTCGTCTTCTCATTCATCAAAATTGACTATTAAGTTTCTAGACTAAAAATACATTAAAGTGACATAACATCTCCCTTATTAATCTGACTTCATTGTGTGGGAGTTTTGGTTATTTTTAATGTAAAAAAAAAATTAACTTGGACATCGTTTTTTCTCCGAGATGGTGAAACTGAAAGGGGCTGTAAATGTATTTTTTCCATCGATTTATAGATTTTATTTCGTTACAGTCCACACACACACACACACACACACACACACACACACACACACACACACACACACACACACACACACACACACACACACACACACACACACACACACACACACACACACACACACACACACACACACACACACACACACACACACACACACACACACACACACACACACACACACACACACACACACACACACACACACACACACACACACACACACACACACACACACACACACACACACACACACACACACACACACACACACACACACACACACACACACACACACACACACACACACACACACACACACACACACACACACACACACACACACACACACACACACACACACACACACACACACACACACACACACACACACACACACACACACACACACACACACACACACACACACACACACACACACACACACACACACACACACACACACACACACACACACACACACACACACACACACACACACACACACACACACACACACACACACACACACACACACACACACACACACACACAAATATATATATATATATATATATATAACAGATCAAAACTACCTATCACTATGTCATTTGCGACAAATCAATATGATTTTTACTTTTTGCTATATATTTATATACCGTGAACAAAAAATATTGTTTTTTATATATAAAATATAGCTTGCTATATTTAGGATATATTTTGATCGCATTATTCCCAGTGGCATATAAAATAATAACGAATAATGTGATAAAATAATAAAGGTATGCAAAATACAATTTTTATCAGTCTTAAAAGTCAAATCTTTGTAAATGCCCCTTCTAAAGGACTTCTTACAGATATGAGTGGATTATTTAACTCTAACATAATCAATTAAATTTTAACAATAAATATCAATAACATACATTTGTTGAGCCGTAGTAACCTAAAGGTTAGGGCATCAGCCTTCCGTCCGGAAGGGCTGGGTTCGATTCCCGATGCCGCCAAAGACCCACCTAGTACCTGAGACATAGTGTTCATTAAATTTTGTGGTCGGTCGCTGAGCAGTTACCATGGGTGTAATGGTCTGTAGAAAATTTCCTTTTCTCTAGATCATAGTCAAAATTTTGAGGAACTAAAACCTCTGGTGGTGCCATCTATCGGAGGATTCTTAAAGCAAAGACATATTTTCTCCTTCGTGCTGTTCTGGTTAAAACGAAAGACATATCCTACTAATTTATAATTTCTCAGAGTCGTCGGCTAGCGAGGTTATCTTGTTCAAGTGTCATAAATAATAACATATTCGTATACTATGCAATATGACTGCATGTTTTAAAATTGCTTAAATATAAGTAATACGTAAAGCATTCAGAAAATTCATTGCATTAATAAAATAATGCATTATAACTAATTATTTAATGATTCATTGAGCTATTAGAGTAAAAACGCACGACATTGCTAATTTCATAAGCCATGATTATGAAAATGTTAATGAATCTAAATAAAGTTCTTTAATATCTACAAATTAAATAATGTCTTAAATTTAAAATTGAGAAACCAAATAAAAATTACACTATTCATGAATGTACAATAAATATTATTTTCATTTTTTGTGAACATTTTAAATAAATAAATAAATTCAAAGGCTTTCAGTTCTAGCAAATCGGATATAATAATTGTTTATTATTTTTTTGTCGATACATGAAGAACAGAATAAAAGATACCTTCAAAAGCTTATTTTAAAAAAATATACAAAAATATTCAAACTTTATTTAAAAAGAAATTTTTTAAATAAAGTTTGATTTTTTGTATCAGTTTTTAATAAATTTATGTTATGTGTTTTATTTAAATGCAATGTACACTACTCGCCATTAAAATTGTTACACCAGGAAGAAATCCAGATAACAAAATGATATTTATTGGACAAATATATTATACTAAAAAAAACAAGTGATTAAATTTTCAAAAAATTTGGCTGGATAGATCCTGAGAAATCAGTACCCAGAACAACCACCTCTGGCAGTAATAACAGCAGTTATATGCCTGGGCATTGAGTCAAACAGAGATTGGATTGCATGTACAGGTACAGATGCCCATGCAGCTTCAACACGATGCCATAGTTCATCAACCGTAGTGACTGGCGTTTGGTGACGAGCCAGTCGCTCGGCAACCATTGGCCAGACGTTTTCTATTGGTGAAAGATCTGGAGAACGTGCTGGCCAGGGCAACAGCCGAACATGTTCCGTATCAAGGAAGGTCCGTACAATACCGGCAACATGCGGTCGGGCATTATCCTGCTGAAACGTAGGGTTTCGCAGGGCTCGAATAAAGGGTAGAGCCACGGGTCGTAACACTCCAGAAGTGTAACGTGTACTGTTCAAAGCACCGTCAATGCGAACAAGAGGTGACCGAGACGTGTATCCAATGGCACCCCATACCATCACGCCAGGTGATGGGCCAGTATGACGATGACGAATGCACGCTGACAGTGTGCGTTCACCACGATGCCGCCAAACACGGATGCGACCATCATGATGCTGTACACAGAAACTGGATTCATCTGAAAAGATGACGTCTCGCCATTCGTGCGCCCAGGTTCGTTGTTGATCACACCATTGAAGGCGCTCTTGTCTATGACGCAGCGTCAAGGGAAGCCGCAGCCATGGTCTCCGAGCTGAGAGTCCATGCTGCTGCAAACGCCATCGAACTGTTCGTGCAGACACTTGTTGTCTTCCAAACGACCCCGTTTCTCGACTCACGGCTCGTGACGTGGTTGAACGAGCCATTACGGCCATGCGGATAATATGCCTGTCTTCTCGGCTGCTAGTGATAGGTGGCCGTTGAGATCCCGCATGGCGTTCCGTATTACCGTCCTGAACCCATCGATTCCATATTCTGCTAACAGTCATCGGATCTCGACCGATGCGAGCAGCAATACTGCGATAAGATAAACCGCAATCCCGGTACGCTACAATTCGACCTTTATCAAAGTCAGAAACGTGCTGGTACGCATTTCTCTTTCTTACACGAGGCATCACAACAAATTTCAACCAGGCAACAACATTCAAATGCAATTTGTGTATGAGGAACCGGCTGAACAATTTCCTCATTTAAACATAATGTAGGTGTCGCTACTGGCGCCTGCTTTGTCTGAATGCGCTTAAAAGCTAATCATTTGCATATCACAGCACCTTCTTCCTTTCGTATAAATTTCACGTCTGTAACATGTCACCTTCTTGGTGTAGCAATTTTAATGGCCAGTAGTGTACTTAAGTAAAATTTAAACAGCCTTCATTACATTTTTATAATTTTATTTAATTGATAAAAGGCAATTATATTTAAAAAATTGTTTTACTACACCAAAGATTTATTTTAAATAATAAATTTCTAAGACACTAAAATTTAATGAAATGTATGAGATTTCAATATTAAAACAGACTATAATTTTTTAAATTACTAAAATTACTGGAGTCGTAGATAATTGTAAATTTTGTAATTTTAATCATCATTTATTTTATCAAAAGTACATAAATTTACAGTTTTAAAAATTATCAGTGCTAATATAAAGGCCCATTCATCAAAAAAAAAAATTAACTGTTTTTCAGAGACACAATATTAAATATAAATATGGGAATGAATAAATTAAAAATATTCTGTTTTTACTATAGAAAATTCTGAAAATATAACAAAATTAACTTTATTTGATAAGTAGACAAACGTTTGAAATAACAATTTTGGTGTATTCGAGAGTTCCAAATAATTCTATTACTCAAAAAATCTGTGCATGATTTTTTTAAAAAAAATCATTTTCTTAAAGTTTTCTGTTAATTAAAATCATTTCATTTTTATTTACATAATAAAACAGTTATAAAACAGCATGTTTTTTTTTGACAAATAATTTCACAATGGACACGAAAACAGTTTTGGAAAATTAGACCTTCAGTTTTTTTAAATCTTCAAAATGTGACAAAAAGAATGCCAGAAGTTCAATTTCTAAATACTTACAAAAAATTAAGAAAATATTGATTTTGATTATAAAACGAAAATTTAGGCAAAACTCAGAACCTTTCCTCGAAAATTAGAAATATTGGAAAACGTACAATCAAACACATTAATGTGAAAGTTGTGACTAAATTTCAACATTAATGTATGATGTATTGGGCTCAAATTTTATTGTTTATAATTTTATAAAACATATTGCAGGTTTTATTTTTTTTAACTATGATCTATTTAGATTACTAATGTAAAATGTTTGCTCACCTATATAAATTTTACTCATCATGGTTGCAAATTTTTTCGTTATATTTTAAAAGTTAAAATTCAACTTGTTAAGTATTGTGAAAATAACATCTTTATCTTTGAAACTAGATTTATGCAATTCACAAAACTTATGTCAATAAAATTCATTTAATCATTTTGAAGAAAATTGTTTTGAAGATCTGGCTTGATTTAGCTGTCCTTCGACGGTCGAGCTGGCAGCCGAATGATTAGCACTCCTACCTTCGGTTCAACATCTCGTGGGTTCGAATCCCACCTTGGGTATGGATGTTTGTAGTGGTTCGGAATCCACTTTAAACCATAGGTCCCGATCTAATTAGCCCTCGTGTGCAAAAAATGACCGTTGAGCGCCAAACAAACCAAACTGTCCCTCGACGATAGCATTTTTTGCCCCCCCCCGAACTAATTCAATAGTTTTTAAGTGAATTACGAACCGTCCGTTCAAATATCCTAGGGTAAACGCACGAATTATTGAACGGAGTCCTATTTTTATAAAAAGAAATGATTTTGTTTTTTTTTACTGTATAAATTAAAGAAAATAAAACTTTAGACAGCGCTAGTTTCTGCAGCCGATAGTTTAGTTTTTGTACTTTTTGCACCATTATATCTCTCTATACCTACTTCAGAGTTAAATATAGGAAAGTATGCGAGTACTACAAAAACGTTCCAGGTTCTACCAATTAGGTGGTAGCAACCGCGTGGGAATCTTCATAATTTAGAAGCAGAAACTAAGTACTTGGAAAATTTCCAAGCCCTCAGCCAGGCAGGCATGAATGCAGAAGAGAAGAATGACATGATCCCATTACTTTACAATGGATGGAATCAAACTGGTATTTTATGATCTAAAGAGATATGTCATACCACTCTTCGGATCCAGTGGCTACAATACTGTACAAAAACCAGTTCTTCACTTATGAAGTATAATTCAATTCTGTGCTTAAAATAAATTCCGAATCATTAACATCCATAACTAATTGCTTCATGTTGGATTTCTTCATCATGATTAAATGACAAATGACCGATATGGAAGAAGTCAAACCTAAAAAATAATGATGAACTGATGGCTGAAAAGCAAATTTTATTGGTTTGTCGCCAAGCTAGTATCAGGCCAAGATTGACCCTAATTTGGCTCAGTAGACCCAAATCATGAAATAAAAATATAGATGGCCTATTATTGCGTTTCCAACAATGCTATATGAAAATTTTATATCATTAGTCACGTGATACTGTCACGAATAGTCTACAATTTATGATTAATGCGATTTTTACGCACAGAACACATTTATAGTCTCAGGTCAGTCAAATTTTTTCTTTACTCAACATTATTGTAATGTTGAATAAAGAAAAATATTATTTTTTTGTATTTTGTTAAAAATGTGCAAAAATAAGCAGAGATTTTAATTTATATATTTGATTATAATTTATAAATTTTAGAATTTTTTTCTTTTTTTGAAAAAAAGATTTTTTTTTTTTTTTAAAAATTTAAGCCAAATTTGTTTTATTTTTTTTAAATCGTTCAATGAAGAAAAGAAAGTGGATTTGAACTGAATCTAGTGAGATAATTTTTCTTTCGATATTTATGATGAACTAAAAACAAAATAATGATTTGTCGATTTTAAATAGTAATATACAGTAACACATTCATATATAAACATATAAAGTGATTGAAATTTAAACTTGACATGGTTTTTCTCATTTTTTTTTTTTTTTTTTTCTGTTCTGTTGTCAGCTTGTGAATCGTTTGAACAAATGTTAAATGGCTTGTCAAACCACGGTTTTGGCGTTTGCGAAATGATTTATTCATTCGAACAAAATGCATTTCTCGACAAATTTTTGGCTTCGAATAGAAAGAATTTAATAACTTTTTATGCCTGTACTCAATAAATCTCACTAACTTTAAATTACATTTCTACTAGTTTTTACGTTTAATTTATATTTTGAACAAAGATATGTAACCAATTAAATTAAGTCTTTACTCTTAGGTTTATTTTGAATAATTATAAAATAAATGTCTATCTTTTTCACTAAAACATTAAATAATATATTCTAATATATCTAATCGTAAAATAAAATATCTTGTTTTAGCATAAATGGATGTTTCATAGCAGATAACTATTTTATTTTTTAATATTACCGATGTATGCATGTATTTACATTTATTTATCTCTTTAAAATATAATTACCACACAACAAGAATAAAATGGTTTTTGATTCCAGAAGGTGGTCGCTATCTAAATTAGGTCAAGATTTAAATTCGTACTTTACTCACATCTTATAAAACTTATTTCATTGAAAGTAGTTGAAAAAGTTCTGTGCTTATTACCTTCTGATTATTTTCAGATTCTTTTAGATTATTTATGACATCTCCCTTTATTTTGACTTAGGTTGAAATGACTTCTAATCTTAAGGATTATAAAGATGAGCTGTTTGAAACAATGGCTAAAATATATGAAATTTTGAGAGAACATGTTACAGTAAACAATAAAACCAATTACTTAGGTGCTTCTAATCGAACCGAAGAAAAAGAAACTTATTCGACACAGATTTTAACTACAGGAAAATCTCAACTATATGATAATGTTCCAGGGAATGGCACGATCATACTCAATGAGAATAATCAGAAACTAAAGTTAAAAGTTAAAAAGTTTGTGCATTTTTTACCTCGAGATAATTATGACTTCGATTCTCCGTACGTTTATCCCGAATACTTGAAAATAAAAACACAATGGCATTTTCCAAAAGGTCTTCGAAGAAATAAATGGAATTTCCAAAAACCATACAAAAAAAGTTGGCAAGATACATCAATTCTAGGCCTTAACTATCGAATAACGGACTCATTCTTAAAAGGAACTTCTAAGCCAAGTTATAGTGTGGGATATGGCAAGAAGAGAAATGCTCTTAGAACTTTTTCTCCTAATGAATTTCAAAAATCACTTACGCAATCAACACTTATAAAGTCACCAACTTCGTACTTGGAAAGCAAAGCAAACTTAAATACTTTTTATTCAATATCTACGGTGAAACGAGATGAGTTGGAAATTTCTACCTTAAATGATTTTACGCTAAGCAGAAATGATACAACACACTCGTCTAAAATGATAAGAGGTACAGAGAGAATATCTGTGATATCAAAGCCTTACTCTGATTCGCAAAATTTCTCAACTGAGTCTCCTGTTTTCGTCACATCAGCTGATTTAATAAATTCTGTCTCAAAAATTGATGAATATAGAACAAAAACTACGGAGAGCGAAGTGTTCAATGGAACTGAAATAATTTTCCAAGATAAACTGTTGAAAATAGAAAGTCGAGAAAAGCATGATCTATTTTCCGGAAATAGTGAGAACTTGAATGAAAACTATTCTTATCATATTGATTATTTTAATTTTATCAAAAACCCTTACTTCATTGGTGTTTCTCTTGGGTTAACTGTTTTGATGGCTTTATTATTCTTGGGAATTGCCGTATATTTCATCGGTAAAAAACGCGCAGCTTCAGATATTTCTAAAAAATTCTCTTTCTCTAATACTAAAAAAAATAATATACCAACCAAAAGTAATTTTTTCTTAGATCATGTTTGGAATAAAAAGAGTGACAGAGGCCGGGATAGCACTGTAAATTATGCATTAACTGGAATAAAGAGTTCTAGAATGAAGCGTAATACCATCAATCTTGACACTATTACAGAAGAGAACACTTTACCAACAATAAATGATTCTCGAAATATTACAAGATATAAAGACATATCAGATAATTTCCATTTATCTAAACAAAACAAGAAACATCTAGCGAACCCTGGTGATAAATTAAAGAAATTACATCAAAACGTGAAATTAAAACAGAAATCAGAGAAAACTCAGAAAAGTTTAGGATTTAAATCAAATAAAGAACAACAAATGCAAACACATTTCAATTTCAAAGCAAGTAATTCTAGTTTAATGCCCATTATGAATTCTAATCCATTTGAGGAAGATTCTGAATCTCACAAAGAAGAGTCATCAGATTCTGAAGATGAGATTTGTTCAACACATGTACCAAGATCAAATATTTCCCTGGCAGATCTGAAAGAAATAATTTGTGAAGAGGAAATATCAAATGATTTTAATTCTTGTATTCCAAAAAGTCAAAATTGCATTAATAAATTGGTATCAATGACTGATTTCAGAGAACATTCATCAGGACATATTAAGTCAACAAAAACGGAAGACGAACTTCATACTATTGATAAAAATAGCATAGTTTTGAAAAGCAAAAACATGGAATGTGTAATGCTTCCAGACAAACACCTGCTTAATACAAATTGCAATTTAAGTTCAATGAACATTAACAATAATGATTACAAACACACTCTTTCGAACTAACAATTCCATCTTCAAAAGATAAAACACCGAGTGAACTATTTTCCTCATAAGTATTTATTATTATTTTTTTAAATATGACATATTATTTTTTACTTCAATGTATGAATTCTATGTTGTTATTCATGACATATTATTGACAAAATGACATATTATTCTGATATGAAATGTTGTATTGTTTAGAAAAATCTGATAAAGTAATTTTACATAAAACATTATCATATCTTATAAACACAAATAAATCTCACAATATTTTGCATTTTCCTATCGCTGTTAAAGTTTATTATATCGAAATAATTCTGCATTTATTTCACTAATAATAATTTTCAAAATATGAATTAATACTTATATTTCTTTCTGTTTATAAACTAATTATTACGAACTTATTATCATAAATTAGCTACTAATTTTCCTCCAAAATTGTACTACTTTTTCATGATTTCATCGCGGGGATTATCCAGAAAATAATTTTGGGGAAGTATGGTATCATCTCCTTGCAAGAAGCCGTTTTCTTCTGTAATAAAATGAAACGCATTCTTGATAAAATCTGAAAAATATTATATATTAATCGTATTTTTCCTGTAATGAATTGCTTACGGATACATATTATTTCGCTGTCATAAAAATTAAGTTACCATGAAAGTTATTACCTATCAAAATCATTAGAACGTTAAATAACACTGAAAAATATTGTTAAAAATCATTTGATAATACAAAAAATTGTCACAATTTTAAAAATTATGAAAATTACCTAGTATAATGAAATAAAAATTTCATCGCATATTTTTACAAAATTACATTTTTTATTTCCTTTGTTTTTATTCCTATTAGATATTTGAGATTTCTTTTTCCCTTGCAAACATATTTTAGAATAACAGAGTACATTCAAATACATTTAGGATATTGTTTCTCACGTTGATTTTTAAATATTTCATAATTGAGATCGAGTTTGCAGTTACATTCATTGTCTGACAAAATAACAAAAAAATTATTAAAAGTGTACGGATGTTAAAGAAATTACCTGCGATACATTTTCACAAAAGCTCTACTGTTATAGTTAAATTTTTTTGTTACACAAATGTTTTTTTTTTTTCCCGAAACTGATATCCTACAGTCATAATATACGAATTCAACACTTTGACAAATGTGAAGAATATATTTTCAGAACTTATTTTTGAATTTATTAAAAGAATTGTACCGGAATTTGTTAAAGGAATTAATTTTTTGTTAAAATTCCATTGTTTTGAAATGAGTCTTTTTCGCAAATTTTGACTATTAGTATATTTACATTTAACTATGCATATCTCTTCTTCAACTTTTCTTTTTTCTTCACTTGAAATTATTAAATATAAAACTCTGTAGCACATGACAGCCCATGTGGGCCAAGGCCTACAGTGCCCATCTCTGTTTACTTGACCGAGAGGCCCTGGGGTGTGAAGTATATGTCCCGATTAGGTGGACAGCCTAACGCAAAACCCCCAGCGTTTAGTTCCCAAAGCATGCTTGGTACTCAGTTTTTCGACCCATTAAAGGGTTGAAAGGCTCATTTGACTTTGCCCACTCCGAGGACTGAACCTCGGACCTATGCCTTGGGGGCGTGAAGCGCTACCATTAAGCCACAGGGATTCAATTATTAAATATATGTATACTTATATTTTTCACGAAGTGTCAAAGCAGGATGTAAGTTATTTTCAAAAATAATATTCAGAAATTAAGGAATGGCAATGGGAAAATTTGGAAGAGCACAAGATATAATTTATTTTATATAATTTATGTAACTTGCAGATGAGGATAAATTTGGATATTGAAAGTGTATACAAGTATCATTAAGATAATTTTATTTGCTGAAAAATTAAAGGAAAGTTAAGAGAAATACCACATTGAATGTCAATTATTATATTGGCAATTACTTTACTAGGAAGTTGTAGTGCACAATTTATTTTCTAAGTTATGGATAGACTTTCAAAACATGGAGTAGTAGGAGACGCATGCTTAAAGGCCGTCCTAACAGTGTGACTAATATCACAAGAAAATTGGGCTTTTGGTTCAATTGATAGTAGGTTCCATTACAACCTCGAAGATGGACGTTATAGTGATTTGGTATCTATTCTGTAAATCTTGGTCCAATTAATCTACGTGTGCAAAAGTTGTTGGACGACTAACAAATCAAACACATGAAAATTGGCATCTTGAAAATGGCAAAACAGTTATTTTATCATAAAAAAATAATTCATCATTACTGATCAATTTGTAAATTAACTGTGCACCGTCACAAAAAGTCATAACTCACAGAAAACTGTTGCAAGAACCATGAAAAACTGAGGATTACATGCCTGAAACATTGTCGTCTACATTCTACTTTAGGGAAATCTCTAGAGCATCCATTTACAATGGTGCGATTAGCATCACATTCGCCTTGATGAAGAATGATCAACAAACTCCACCTTAGACGAATTTGTCTGTTATCTAATTGTAGCTGTTAATTGATATTATTCGAAGTTAGCTTTTATTCCTCCTAAGAAAGTAATTTGAAAAGACATTCATATGTTACATTTGTAGCTTCATAATGTAAGGAAATACCATGGTCAATGATTGCATTTTGACTTTTATGTGCTTGAACAAAGCTGATAATCTGCTAAGGATGCATTATGACGTTCTTCTTTCTTGTTTTTAGCTTTCCCATAGTGCCACTGAAAAACTTATTTTATTTAATGAGTGATACTGGAACTTTTTATCATACAATTCAATGTGAAAAATTTTATTAATATTGTTAAAAAAATTGGATAAAAGATTGTTTTGGTACCTTATATTATATAGTGATAAATGTTTCCTTTGTGCAATCGTATATCCGGACAAAGTGCATGGGCATCATTTGCATAAAACCAATTCACATCATATGTATATCACTAAACAAAACTTTTCAAATCAATCCCGTTGAAAAATATCCATATCATTATTTATACTGTCTATAATTTTTGTAAGAAGCAGCATTCCATGAAGATTTAAGATACAACTTCTTTTCATTCGTGCTCAAATAAAGAAAGTACATAAAAGAACAAACGATACAAATATCACATAACAATTAAATTATTTTCGGTATTTTATACGACTTGAAAAATTATGATATTTTTAAGTATTCTATTACTTTACATATTATATTTTTAATTTTTAAAATATTTTATATGTTTCAAAAATATAAACATTTAAAGTACAAAATGGGTTAATCAAAAATTTTCTGAAAACACTAGTGTCATGTTTTATTAGTATTGTTTCGTTATTGTTAGCTTTTTTTAAAAAATAATAAAAATTTTAAAAACTTTCATTAACATGCAATTGGTGAGCATAAATTTTTTTTTTTTTATATTTGATGTTAATTTAGTTTGAATATTAACTTTTTTATTTTGATATTTAACGTTAATTTAGTTTGAATATTAACTTAAGAAAAATATAAAAATAAAATGAAAACTGTTTAAAAAAAACATTTTGTCATATTGTTTTAACTATGCTTCATTACCTAAACTTAAAAAAACCTTCTATTCATCCTAGTAATTAATTAGGTTTCTAATTTAATTTTCTTTGCATGCCCATCATATGATTAGCATGCACTACATGCTATACAAAATAATGATTATCATGATGGCTTAAAAGAAATTTCACTGCTTTAAATATTACAGATATCAAACCAATATTATCATTTTCGGATTTATTTTATTACAAGTTTTTTTATGATTTATTAAAAAATTTTCATAAATTGTATTCCGGAATGTTTCATATGAAATAATAAAACGAAAAATTCTTTAAAAGTAAACATTTTCAGTATATATAAAATCATCTACAACCAGGATTACCACGTGGAGGTGGCGAAATTGTTCACTGCACAAGGGCGACTGGGTCAATGGTTGGGGGAGCTAAAATCAATATTACTTAGATTTTTAATTTAATGTTACTTAAAATAAAAGTTGTTGATTATTGGCTTCAAATTTTGCATGCTTTATATATTTCTTAGCTAACAAATGAGATTTTATTTTTGCGCGGAGATTTTATGTCAGGTTCCAATTTAGTTAGCTTCAGTCTTAAGTCTCTCCGCTGTGTTATATCCAGATGATTTTTTTTACCAGTAAATTATTTACAGCACTAATTCCATATTCACCTTAATATGAAGATTGAAAACGGTAACAATAGTTTTCTTGGACATTTGGTTAAATTTGGATATTTGATTTCTGTTTCCTCACAAAGCCATGCCATCGCTCCTTTTATATTAATACATTTCTAACATAACTCATTAAGGGTAATGATACCAATAACTTCACTTTTGCATCAACAACAATTTTATTTTTTCCTTGAAGTTGCTTAATTAATATATTTAGTTTTTCAAAGATATCGGCTAAATAACTTCCAAATACTT
This sequence comes from Latrodectus elegans, assembly GCA_030067965.1. Classification (NCBI taxonomy): domain Eukaryota; kingdom Metazoa; phylum Arthropoda; class Arachnida; order Araneae; family Theridiidae; genus Latrodectus; species Latrodectus elegans. The sequence continues at coordinate 52,986,730 of CM057814.1, read as the reverse complement.
TACTATAGACTGTTAGCACTCACTCATTTCAGGTTTGCCGCTTAAAAAATCAATAAGAGAATCACAAGTTCCATAAATATTTTCAAGCAGTTCCCTTTAGACAGAAATCTTACTTCATTGAGAGGTAAAAGTTTTACATGTTCTGCATTTTGTTCTTCCCAAAAAAGCGTATAGAGACATTCATTAGCCTTACTACCATCACTCAGTAATAAGTATTGATACTCTTTATTACTGAAGGTGGATGTTTTTAGCTATCAAGTTTTCCCTATGAATATTACAATGCACAAGAATCACTTCTGAATTTTTATCTTTCATCAATTTTGAGCAGCTATTTTTCTTGTCCATCATATTAGGAGCATCATCTGCAGCACAAGTTATATTTTTCATTGGTATATTATTGACATCTAAGTAGTTTATTATATAAATATATTTATCTCTGGAGGTAGCTGTGCTTTCTAATCTTTTACAGAGCAATATTTTTTCAGCAAAATGCCCTTTATCACTATATCTTACATAAGTCATCAACACTGCCTCATTGTTTATCAAAGTTGATTCATCCATTTGCACTGAGAATTTTCTTTTTTTTAGTTTCTCAACAAATTTTTTTTTTCAATATCTTCACTCATTTCGTCTGTTTTTCGTCTAACTGTATTGTTACTATGTGGTATAGCTGCAGATAATGCTCCTAATATGATAGACAAGAAAAATAGCTGCTCAAAATTGATGAAAGATAAAAATTCAAAAGTGATTCTTGTGCATTGTAATTTACATATTCGTCATCTTTTTCAAGAACCTTTTTAAGGAATATTGATATTGACGGTTTTATTAAATTCTCTCTTATAGTATGATTTTTTTTCAAGAATTAGTAATGAATAAAGAAATTTGATAATTAGCCTCAAAAATACGAGAAGCCGAAGTGTAAACAGTAAATATATTTTTAAAAAAAATTTTGAAAAGAGGACAAAAGTAAAGTGATTCAAAAGTGGATTAATATGAGCATAATGTTTGGATTTCAAATGTGCCTTAAAACGACCTCGTTTCATTGATTCCTTGGTCAAGCATTGTTGGAGTAAAAGACATAAGGGAAACCCCTCATCATGGACATCAGGTGTGAATCCAAATTTTAAATATTCCTTGAATATTGACGAATTTTTTCTTGCTTGCACCTCTCGTTTTACTATGGGCTGAAAGAAATATATATAAGTTCAGTTAAAAACTTAAACTAAAGTTAGTGTTAATTTAATGCGACATAGAATAAACGTGTACTAAAAAATGCATATTTATTTAAAATCCACGTGGAGCCTACCGTCTGCAGCAAGGAGGATAACTTGACGATGCCAAAAAATCAGTTGATATTTTGGTTTCTTCAAATGAATTCATGATATTTATAGGCCGAAATTATTTTAAGAATTATCTTTTTGCTTTCTATTTTGGCACCAAAATCTAGCAAGCATTTAAATGGACCGAAGCAAAAGGGTTAAATTCGTGTTGAGTCCGTTTTTGAATAGCTCCATTTAACAATCAAATTGCCCTCCTGTTGGGCGTGGTCCCCCACATTAGCAAACAGTGGATTAGACAGACAAGCAACTGAACCAGGATCAGGAACATCTGATTGGAAATTTCATATGAAAAAATTATTTCAAAGTGTAAATTCATCAGAATATGATGAAGAAGAAGCAACGATTATACCAATAGAAAACTTAGCTGTTGACATAGAAAATTCATCTGGTAACAACGTAATATCTCAAGATGAAGGTTTTAACTTTGAGTTATACGACCTCTCTACGTGGGCAAATATAATTTCTTTAAAAATTAGAGATTATTTAATTGCAAATGACTCTCCCAGCTTGGTAACCAAACATTTTTAGAAAGATAATTATGGCAGAAAGTTTTCAAAATAGTTCTATTATAGACATTATCGAATGGAAAAAAAGTATTTAAAACTATAGTATATTCAAATTCCCGAAACGCAATATTTTGCATTCACAGTTTATTAAGGAGGGTGTAATGATTATGCACCTTTAACCCACATTTTGAAAACACACGAAAGAAGTGCATCATGCCTTAAACAGAATTCAAAATACAGTGAACCCAAAATGACTTTACGTAATTTTGTACTATTGATACAGATCATAAAAGACTTTATGATGCAGAAAAGATTTACTGGCAATCGGTTTCTAAATGGCTTATTTATTTAATTCAATATTTATCCCGACAGTGCCTGGCATCTAAAGTTTCTTTGAAAGAGTGTAGTAATGGAAAATTTTTGAAGTTGGTTGAAACTGTAGTAAAATTTCATCGAATAATCATTGCTGAACATCTTCAGAAAATTCAAATATCTCAAAAAAAGAGCATTGCTCATTACTTAAGGTATCAAATTCCAAATGAAATTATAAGCATTATTTCAAAAGAAATTATGAAGCTATTATTACATATGATTTAAATCATCAAAATATTACTCTGGATACTACACCTGATATCAATCCCACTGCACAGTTAATTGTTGTAATTCGGTTTGTTTATAAGAACGAGGAAACCAATAAAGCGCAACTGGAAGAAATTTATTTTAGGATTTCAATCTGTCTACGACACTCTAGGACAGGGTCTGTTTGAATTCATAAATGGGCATTTAAAATCGTTAAAACTAAATTTATCATATTTAAGAGCCCACTCTTACGATAATATATATATATATATATATATATATATATATATATATATATATATATATATATATATATATATATATATATATCATATAGCATATCAGCACCATTATCGTAAGAAAGCGCAAATTGCAATAAAAAATTATTGAAAATAATTCGAGGATCCCTACTCTGTGTGTGTGTGTGCCCATTTTCTATATTTTGTTGTAAATGTTGAAGCTAAAATTTCCTTCGAAACAGTTGATTTCTTCAGAATAGTGGAGAACTTTTACAATTATTTCTCTTCATTCATTAAATGTTGATGTACTTGGGAATAGTATCTAGAAATTCTAACTTTAAAGGCACTCTCCAACATCAGATCCGACAGTAGAATTCGAGCTTTAAGACCAGTGAAAAACGATATGAAGGGAATTTTGGGAGCGTTAATTAATATTCAAGAAGATCAAACAAGAGACAGAGAATCAAGAATTGAAGCAAAAAAGTTGATTTAGAAGGTTTACATGTTTAAATTAATTTGTTCCATCAACATCTGGCACTGTATTTTAAATTTCATTTATGTGGTAAATGAAATTATGCAAAATTCTAAGCGTGATGTACAAATCATGACTGCAAAATTTAATGATCTATAAAAATTATTACAGTCTGTATCAAGGCACATTTTTTAAATTAAAGAAATATATATCGGTTTAATAATTACATTTGTAACTATTTTAAATCAAAGTAAATATACACTTAAACATGGTTGGTTTTCTGCATATAGATAATACGATTCAATTTTTAAACTTTATTTTTATTATGACTTCTTTGGAATAAAATAAGTTATTTAAAAATACTAATATATGAATCGATAAAAAGAAAGCAATTATTTTCTTTTAACTTACATAGTTAAATTCTTAATGGGGAAACTAAACTACTGTAGTCTGTAATGCAAATGATAATTTAAAATTATAGATGCAATAAACAAAAAAATAACAGTCGCAGTTAATTATCTGCTTTTAATATATGTCCACATAATATACATTGTGAATGTCTTAATTACATCAACTATGGATGTCCAAATTACATCTATCCAAATGTTTATTCTCCAAAACATACAGATCCAAATGTTAACACTCCAAAACTCATCCATCTTTAATGTCAATACGACGTTCATATCTAGTCGAGAACCAGCTCACATCTTATCCGGGACGTCTTTATGACGCCCAAAGGTACCTATGACGTCTTTTGGATTCTACGGATCTTGAAAAGACGTTTAATAGATGTGTGTGGTTGTATGGGATAATTTGCAAAATCTTATATCGGAACTAAATAATCGTAAATCAGATGAAGCGCATGAACATGCAATTGATGATGAAAGTATCATTGCGGATGATTTGAGGGGGACATTAATTTTTGGAAACTCGAAACAGGTTTAGAAAGACACTATTTCAAGATGAACAAACCGACGAACCAATTAACAATCCAAAACAAAAATTTTTAGTTGAATTATACAATATATACCAAATTTAAAAAATACAGTATATGCCAAATTTAAAAAAATTAAATGGTCATAAAATTTTAAAACATTGCAAAAAAAAAAAAAAAAAAAAAATAATGGATTCTAAAAGTATTAATGAAAAAAACATTGGCGGATTAAATTTATATGAAAAAATAAAATCTTTGAAGAGAGGATATATGTCCTCTTTATAAAAACAAGCTTAGCGATACATTTTAAATATTTCAATAGCTTTAAGGATATTTTTAACACTGTCAGTTTCGGTGACTACTGAAAAACAAAGCAAAACTTTTCAAAACTTAAAATTGTAAAAAAAAAAAAAAAAAAAAAAAAAATGCTTGTTATTATGACGCAGCAGAGATTATCGGAATTGTCAATTATATCCATAAAGAATGGGGTTTCGGATAAATTAAATAAAAAGGAATTGATATAAGTGTTTGTGTAGCTGCTAAGGCTAGGAGTGTCAATGTTTGAACATTTTGTTCTAGTTTTTATATTTTACTATATAATGAAATAAAGAAATTTTTTATCATCATTTTGTTTTGAAAAATTATGAAATTATTAAAAACAATAAGACAAACCAGTTTTAATATTATAATTTTAAAGCTTTTCAGTTCATAACTAAAATTTTGAATACTATAAAAGAGCATTTTGTATGCAATTTTACTCTTTAAAGGGAAGGCAAATTTCAATTTGAACAAAGGTGCCAAATAACCCCCACGTGATGCGGTGGACCTGAATGCAACCTTACTTTTAAAATACACTGATGATTTACTCTAATGCCTTTATGTGAGTTTAGGGGCAGGTCTTTAAAAAATCAATTTTCAAAAAGTTTTTCTTGTTCAACGAATATATTAACTATTAAGTAACAAGATGTGTTTACAATCACTTGATGTTTAAAAACTTATATCTGTATAGATACGTTTTGTAGTGACATATTACATCAATAAAATGAGATATTCTGATATGATTATAAAATTTCACGGTTTTACGTGTAAATAATGATATATATATATTATATAATTAGATAAATTTTAACTTAAACTATTTCAAAAAGAAATGTTTGTATCGTAAAATTCCTCCCGAAAAATTACCGGTTGTTCCTATAAGACGGAAAACTCTTCGAGTATCGATCCACAACATCTCTGTTTAGTTGTCCTTCAAGAGAATATCAAAAGTGATCACTGTCGAAATCATTTATGAATATTTTCATTTTATGTTCTAGTCGTTTATTAAGAAAAACAATGATTCATTTCTGTGAATTTTGTATATCTAAACATAATTTAAAGATGACAAACGGAATGAATTTTTATTATTTTTACCTGACACCTTAAAAAGGCACCAACTATCTGAAAAAACAATTGTATTAAAACATAAATTTTTGTGATATATGACGTATTTCCTTCTTTTTTAAAGTATTTAGAAAGTTATTTGAATTACTTCTTTTGAAACGTCAATATGTTAAACTTATTTTTCATAATATTAAAAAAAATATAATGTTGACTTAAGTATGTCATGCCTAAGACAGTAGTCTGCTAAAATCAAATGAAAACAAAAATTAGAAACACGATACCTTAATTTATGTTTGGAAGTAATCAAAGTGGTAAATGGATTGATATTCTATAATTCTAAGGTTAATTCAATTTTGCACTATAATAATTAGATTCGGGGCACAGAAAGTCTTTCTAATGTGATAAACGAAACGTCTCTGCAATTTAGTGGTTATAATATAAAAAAGGCACTATGATTCTATCAAATGAAAATAATTTAGCTAACTATTCTTTGTTTAATAACAATTTAGTTTTGCACATTCATATTTAAAAAATAACTTTTTTTTAACTTGAAGTTATTAGTTTTTCTATCCATATAATATTAAGGAAAAAAAAAATTGTTGATGTGATAAAACTACATTTTGCGATATTTAATCTTTTTCTACTTTCTGTAATGAATAGTCATTGAAGCAATGAAACTGCAATAAAAATCATAAACTTTAATTATTAAAATAGTTAGAAACACTACATGGGAATATATTCCTAATTGCATCCTGTCAAGTGATGGACAAAGAATCGAATTCTTTGAGCCACCCTTAACTGCAGTGAATCCAAAGTAGTACCTGTAAACAGTTTATAAAAAATGTACTAAGTTGTATGAGAAAATTGTAACCTGATTTTCCTATTCATGTATGCTAAGTTTTTATGCTGAAATGCATAAAATTCATAAATTTTTGATAAATTTTTAAAGTACTATAGTTTTATTCCAAAATATATATACTGAGTTTTAATTAAAATTTTAAGCAATCTCAGGAAATATATATTATTTAATTTTAAGCAGTCTTGTTAGTTAATAAATGTGAAGTTTATTTTAAAAGTTTTTATAAAGGAAAAGTTTTATAAAATTTATTGTTATATGATTTTTATATGGATTTTATATATTTTGATACATTTGTATTATATTTTTACAATTCTTTTAATGTTAATATATTATTTTTAAAATGTTTTGTATTTGAAATCTACTTATCTTTTTCTTAAAGATTAATTTGTCTAATTTTTGGTTTATAAATTAAAATAACTATTATTGTGTATTATTATTCTTCTGCAAATATTTTAATTATATTTGTTATGCAATGTATGGTTTCATCAATGAATATTATTATATCAATGTAAATATGTTGTTAATTTTAGAACTTTCTTCTTATTCATTAATAATAAGAAAACAAAACAAAATATTCTGAAATTCTACAAATATTATACATTAAATATAACAATATTCAGTGTATTTGAGTCAGCAAAACTTTTGAAACAATATAAACTTCAATAAGAAGCTAAATTTAAAAATAAGAATCTAATAATATATATGTTTATCTATTTATTAATGTATGTATTAATTGTCAATAAATTTAGTTTCACAAAAAAGGAATTCAATGTATCACATAGTATAACTCTGTTATTGGTGCCATATAGATAAATTTTTAAAAGTTTTAGATAGGATAGGCTTTGCTTTCACTACCTTAATCAGCCAGTAGTCTAGATTTAAATATTATAAAATGTCTGTTCATATAGTAAATTATTACAGTTATAATACTTAAAATTCAAATTTATGAAACAGTTAACTTCAATAGTGGTAAATTTTATCATAAAATTTAAAAAAATTAGTTTTACAAACTGTGAGCTACAGTACCTGATCATTTATGATGGGATTTAGAGAAAAAAGTATTGTGAAGCTACAGACTTCATATTTGCTTGAGATATGAAGTTAAATGTATTTTCAATACATTTGCTTCTTATTTACCTATAGTACAGAAATTTGTTTAGTCGAAACTGTACTTCACACACACACGCTACTGCATTTATTATCATGTGAGTTTTATCTAGTCAAAACATAAAGTTTCTCTTGAGTCACTGATTATTCCATATCAGTGAATGAAATTTTGATAAAATTTTTATTTCATAACAATTAGTTAACAAAATTTATTTAGCATTAAAAATTTTGTAATAAGTAAATATGTTTTATTTTTAGTATTATAATTAATACAGGTATAAGTTTGAAGTCAGGTGAACATAACAATAGAAAGTCCTTTTATTTCCATTTTAATTATTCATTTTACTATTCTTAAATATTTTCAATTACGTTAATTAAATAAAAATATTTTTTTATTTTTAATTTATTATTAAATATTTTAAGTACCAATTTGTTTACACGGGCTTTTTATCGCAATTTTTAACATTTTTTTCTTTCAAATTTTTTGCTAATCTCTTTGTTCCCAGATTTGCAATATTTTATTAATATTTTTTTCATCACCTAATGGCTTGTGTTAGTTTCTAATTTCATGAGAAACAGATTTAAATATTTGTTTCCATGAAATTTACATCACTTTTAAATACAAAGATTGATTGCTGCAGTTTTATTCCACAACTTAAGAATTTCAATATTTCTTAATTATCAGGTTTAAGATATTCTAATTTAATAAATATGTCATCTTATGTTTTAATCATATATTCTTGTATTACTTGCGTTAACATTTTATCAATTATAAAGGTATATCAATTCTATTTGTATTAAATTATATTTAATATTTAGAATTTTGCTACAAGTATTTGCTTTGTAGATATACTTTTGTTTTTATAATATTAATTATAAGTTTGGTATCAGGTTAAAAAGATACTTTTGTTAGCATTTTAATTATTCACTTTAATATTCTTAAATATTTTATTGTGTACTGCTTTCTCATTTTTAATTTAGCTTTTTATGTAAGATATGTGTAGTGTTAGGATACTCCTCACTCTCTTCATATGATGGCACTGTAGTTATTAGGAGAGAGGAGAGGAGGGGTCCGCTCCGGCGGAGAGAGATTGTCTTGGACCAGCGAACGAGGAGGTTCAGCTGGCACTCCTTGGGTGTTTGTTCTGTTGGCCATGTAGGGCCATAATTAAATTTCTATTAATTATAATTTTAATATACAATACTATCAATGTTAATTTTTAAATAAATGTTTGTATTTGCTCGAGTTGAGCTTTATTCTACAGAACAGACACTACACTGTCGCACCCGACAGGATTACGAGCTGACGTTTCTGACATAATCTGAAACGGAACTGTGAATTTGTTTATTTGACTGTTTGTATTTCACAAGAAATTGAGATGGCTTTTCTTGCAAAAGGAAAGAAAGAAGATTTACGAATTATTGCGTTAGAATTAGGCATTGAGAATGCTGTGAATTTAAAACTTTACGAACTAAAAAAATTGATAACAGAAAGCGAGAATAACGACAAAGATTTCATTAAAGAATTCTTAAATTCATTGATTGAAGAATGAAAAAGAAATGAAGAAATTGAAGAACGAAGAAGATTGCAAGAAATTGAAGAACGAAAAAGATTGCAAGAAATTGAAGAACGAAAAAGATTGCAAGAAGTGGAAGAACGAAAATGGAATATGGAAATAGAAAAACGGAAACAAGAAATGGAGTTCCAGCTTCAAAAACTAAGTTTAATGGGAAAGGAACGAACAGGAGAAGATAACTTACGAGATACTGGTATAATGATTTTCATTTTAAGGCGAAATTAAATTTAAATAATATTTTACAGAAGTTTGATCCCAAAACAAATGATATAAGTTTATATCTTGTCCTATTCGAAAGACAAGCCAAGAGAATTGAAATCAAAAAAGAACTTTGGGTTGCGCATTTAATCGGATTATTGATGTATGACGTTGTGCAAATTATAGCAAGAGAAGAAGAAGTCACCGAGGATTACGACAAAGTAAAGAGTTTACTTCTGAAAAGGTATAAACTAACTCCAGAAAAATTTAGATAGTTCTTCACAAAACACCATAAGAAACCAGAAATAAACTGGCGAGGTTTTGCTTATGAACTGAAAAATTATTTCTTCGAATGGATCAGTGGACTTGGGATACGAACATTTGAAGAACTATGTTATCTAATAATAACTGATCAAATAAAACGCAAAGTTCCCTTAGAAATTAAAGAACATTTTATTGATGTTTGGACGAATTTTAAAACTCCAGAAGAAATAACAAGTAAATTGGATGATTATGAAAATGTCAGAATGAATACTAGTGTCAAACCGAAAGAATTTCCTCGCAAAGAATATTTCAAGAGATATAATTATAACGAACAAGAAGAACAAAAATATTCGGCAGAGTCAAAACAAATTCCTCCGTATGTTAGACAAATTTAAAAATTTCCGGAAAGAAGAAAATTTTGAAAAAAGAACTGTGAAAGAATGTTACATTTGTGGAGATTCACATTTTGCGAGAGTATGTCCAAAACGATTTAAAGCAAATAAGAAAAGCGATGTTCTAACAGCAGAAATTCGCTCCCAATTATTAAAAGAAAATGGAAATTGAAATAAATCCTCTTCAATATGTGGATATTTACGTGGATAATACCCCGGTAAAGGCTCTTGTAGACTCTGGATGCCAACTTCCAGTCATAAATAATGACTTCATTTCAAAATCAAAAACAGAAAAAGGAAGAGTCGTTTTAATCAGTGCTTTTGGCGAAAGGATAGAAGCTGAATTAATGAGCTTTCAAGTAGCGTTGTAAACAGAAAATAAAATGTTTTCGAAACCCATCGAAATAATTGCAGCTGTTACAAATAAAATCGAAGAGCAATGTATAATACCAACGAAAGTTTTTTATTTATTGGAAAATGAAGTGCTAGAAGAAAACAAGGAGTTTGCCGCCTGCTTTGTTTTGGGGTCGCAAGAAGTTGAATATCATAAGGAGACTGCTGAATCATCACGCGCCGAAAATATGGGTCAGATGCTCCGTTCAAATGACGCCATGAATCTGAGTGTTTCGGATGATGTGCAAGTGCTGGGAACCGAAACAAACTGTAAATTGAGTCAATCGTTACAATTTTAAAAAGAACAACAAGAATGTGCCTCTTTGGATGAAGTGGGATCTTCTTTATCACGTGGCAAGGGTAAATATTTTGAATTAGATGGCATTTTATTCCACAAAGAGAAAGTTTGTGGTGAAACTGTAAATCAGTTAATTTTACCGAAATGTCGCCGTCAGAAAGTTATGGATTTGGCTCATACCTCTGTTTTTGGAAGTCACATGTGATTAAAGAAAACAAAAGGGAGAATTAGATATAGTTTTTACTGGCCGAATATGTCAAATGATATTTTAAATTTCTGCAAATCATGTAAAGAATGCCAATTACGGTTTCCTGAGAAGTCTTCTGATAAAATTCCTATTTCTTCAGTGCTTAGACCAGGCCCTTCCGTTTGAAGCTGTGAACTAGGATATTATCAGGCCGATTGAGCCTTCGTCGGCTCGTAAACACAAATATGTTTTAGTACTGATGGATCAGCATTCAAGGTGGCCAGAGGCTGTTCCTTTACGTTCTCTAACAAAAAAAGCAACCTGTGATGCACTATTAGAAATTTTTATGAGGACTGGTATTCCAAATATTATTGCCAGTGATCAAGGGACTAATTTTACTTCTAAATTAACGCAAGAATTTATCAATCGCTTAGGATGTTCTCCCAGATATTCAGTGCCAGCGTATGCTGCCAGCAATGGATTAATTGAAAAATATAATAAGGTTCTGAAGAACTCTCTTCATCATGTCATATGATCAGATCCCAGCAATTGGGATAAATATATATTCCTTATGTACTCTTCGCTTACAGAGAATGCCTAATTGCACTACTGGCATTTCCCCCTTCAAGCTTTTGTACGGCAGAGAAGCAAGAGGACCTTTAAGTGTTTTGAAATCAAGCTGGACTGGTGAAATCCCTATTCCATTAAATACGAGTAAATCTGTTGTTGATTATTTACAAGATCAGAAGGTAAAATTTGAAAGAGCCGTTGAACAGGTCTCATTGATAGCTGCTGGAAAACAACAAGCTTACACCGACTACTTCAATCACCGAACTGTTCCTAAGGAATTTAAGGTGGGTGATCAGGTTTATTTATTGATTCCGGACTCTTCTAACAAATTGTATGCCAGGTGGACAGGTCCTGGTGAGGTAATTGAAAACTGCCCACGTAACTCCTATAAAGTTAAACTTCCTGATGGAAATATTAGACATTGCCATGTAAACAAGATCAGAAAATATTATCCAAGAGTCAATGCTGTGAGAATTATCTTTGAAGACGACGAAGCATTTGGTGAAATTCATGCTTCTCCAAGACTTACTAGTAAATTACATACCAAAGATCCTCTGAAAAATGTGTGTATGCAGCATTTACCTAAAGATGATAGATAAAAGATTTTGGATTTATTATGTAATTATAAGACTTTGTTTACTGGAAATGTAAAAGTAGCCAAAGTTGATGAACATAAGATCATATTAGAAGAAGGGAAAGAATGTAAAAGACCTTATGTTTACCGAATTCCAGAGGCTCTTAAATCCCAAATAGATGACCAGATCGATGAACTAATGGAATTAGATCTCATAGAAGAGAGCTCGGCACATCCGGTGGTAGCACATCCGGTCGTATGTGTAAACAAAAAGGATGGAGGAATTAGGATGTGTATCGACTACAGATCTCTTAATGCTGTGACAAAAATGGATAATTTTCCTATGGAAGATTCAATGCAATTAATTCATTGTATTGGAAAGGCTAATATTATTTCCACATTGGATCTACTGAAGGGCTACTGGGCTATTCCAGTAGAGGAAGCTAGTCGTGATTTCACCTCATTCAAAACCCATAGATCTCAATATCATTTCAAAGTCATGCCATTCAGATTGAAAAATACTGCCGCTACATTTCAAAGGGTGATAAATAAAGCGTTATCTTCGTTTAAGGAATTTTCACGTGCTTATATTGACGATATAGCTATATTTTCAAATAATTTTGAAGAACATTTGTTGCATCTTAATATTATTTTAAGAAAATTAAATGAGCTCAACTTTACTGTCAATATAAACAAGTGTGATTTTGCCAAGCCTCGTATCAAGTTCTTAGGACATATTATTGGCTCTGGTGAACATCAACCTGATCCGGAAAAAGTGCCAGTTATACAGCAGCTTAAAAGACAAACAACCAAAAAAGATCTTCGAAGTGTGTTAGGTTTGTGTAACTTTTATCGTGAGTACATTCCTAAATACTCTGAATTAGTGTATCCATTAACTGAGCTTACTAAGAAACGCGTGCCTGACAATATTCCCTGGACTGAAGCGCACGACACAGTGTTTATGTATCTAAAACAAGCCCTGGTTAAGGCACCTTCACTTCACACTCCATCAATAGGTAAGCCTTTCATAATTTACTCTGATGCTTCTCAAGTGGGAGTTGGTGCTTGCCTGTCACAGCATTCCAATGATAAGATTTATCCAATTTCATATGCTAGTCAAAAATTGACTAAAACTCAACAATCCTGGTCTACAATTGAACGTGAGGCTTATGCAATAGTGTGGTCGTTTAAAAGGTTTGAATCAATAATTTTTTGTTCAGAAATTGAGTTTTATACTGACCACAATCCCTTACCATACTTGACCAAATGTGCACCTCAATCACCAAGTCTTCAGAGGTGGGTGTTTGCTCTTCAGAGATATAATATAACTATAAAACACTGTGCAGGAGCTAAGATGCCTCATGCAGATGCTTTATCTAGACTTTTTCAGATAAAAACTGACTTTAGTGTCAAGACTCTGTATATGTAATACATTTCAGTGGAAATATTTTGGTTTATTTGTATTTGGTATATTGTTTCTCTTTATATCAATTGTATTGGTATATTGTTAGTTTACATTAATGTTACTGGTATATTGTTTATTTTTAATAATTTCAATCTATATATATTTAGTGGATAGATTTATTTTAATTTTGTTTTGTATCTTTTTATATACATATTATTAATATTGATTATTCTATGCATACTTGTAAATTTTAAGTAATTCATTTGCAAATATTTTATTTTCTCTATATACGTATAATTATTTTCTAATTCTAAGTTCATATTTATTTAATGTTTTATATTTCTTTAATTGTTTGAAAAATATTATTAAGTCTGTGTTATTCTTATGTGTGTATCCTAACATATTTAATTCAGTTATGTGTTTATGTGGAACATAAACCCAAAACTTGCGGGAAGGGTGTAGTGTTAGGATACTCCTCACTCTCTTCATATGATGGCGCTGTAATTATTAGGAGAGAGGAGATGAGGGGGTGCGCTCCGGCGGAGAGAGATTGCCTTGGACCAGCGAACGAGGAGGTTCATCTGGCGCTCCTTGGGTGTTTGTTCTGTTGGCCGTGTAGGGCCATAATTAAATTTCTATTAATTATAATTTTAATATACAATACTATTAATGTTAATTTTTAAATAAATGTTTGTATTTGTTCGAGTTGAGCTTTATTCTACAGAACAGACACTACAATATGTGTTTATTATTACTAGATTCTCATGTACTGCTGTGGAATGGCTTCACCATTTCAACCTTTACGAGAGTTGCTGCAAATCCTAAATGAAGTTAATCCACCTATTAAAAATGTCATTGGTTACACTTACATTCCAAGATTCATTCAACCACCACCTGTTGAAATGACAAAGGAGCTTTTATGTGGTGTTGACTGTGATGAAGTATATCCTCATATTTTTATAGGTGATGAGTGAGTACAAATCCAGTTATTTTTAAAGAATTTTGTTATGATAACCAAATTTGTGTATTTATTTATTATAAACTTTGTTGAAATAATCAGTACTATAAAATAATTCATTTTAAAAATAAATAATTATGTTATCTTTGGAAGAATTTTTTAAGTTTAACAATGAATTTGTGTAATATTTTATAAATATTTGTATGTAGATTATGATTATCTTATACTTTTACTTTTAATTGCCTTTTAATATTAAAAATAATTGAAGTTTTCAAACTAGTATATGTACAAGAAATTTTTTAGGAGGAAAATTATATTGATTATTTAAATTTAAATTGCCATTTTATTCATTTCTTTTATTATTTTAAAATATAAAATATATTATGTCCTTGTTTATTCCAATAGAGGCACAGCAAGAAAGAAAGAATTTTTGAAAGCTGTCGGTATTACTCATGTTCTTAATACTGCAGAGGGCACAAACTTTGGGCAAGTGAACACTGG